>VZRL01001718.1:520841-567302 GCA_013397895.1 Origma solitaria | reverse complement strand
AAAAAAAAAAAAAAAAGCGATTTCCTCCCTTTCTTTTCTTTGCAAGTCTTTGCATTTTGGAAACTTGCAGCAGCACAAGGATAAACAAAGGGTTATACTTTATGGGAAGGAACAGCAAATTGTTTTTCTGCTGTCCAAAAAAACAGCTGGAGTCAGCAGAACATCATCTTCGAGGCAAATGAAAAGACAGACACGGCGTGACCCATCGAGCTGGGCCATCCAATCCTCACCAGCCGCACTCTCTTAAAGATTAACTTCTATTTCTACTAAACTTCAAAACAACAGAGGAAAAAGCCCTTCTAAGCAATAACAGCAGCAACTTCAGCGTGTTTACAATAGCAATGAACATAATGAGAATGCAGAACTAACTGTCAAGAAGAGCAAAGTTTCCAAGTTTTAATGACAGCATGGAGAGGTCATCCAAGAAAGGATCACTCAGGGGAAGTCCTTCCAAAAGTACAGCAAACCAAGCAAATACTAAAAACCATCTGATCTTAGAACCGGCTTAAGTGGGCCTATCACCCCCAAAAATATAGGTGGAAACCTGCTGGAAACTGCTTCATGACTTTGGAGTACAGTTATCCTCTCCCTCTGTGCAGAGGAAATGGGTAACCTTGAAGCTGGGAAAAAAGTAGAAAAATTGCATTTAGAAAATCAGAATTGAAGTGCAAGTTTTTCTGCTAGTTTGGTCAAGTTCCTATGCCCAAAAACTCCCAACTGGTGCTGCCCTGAGCAACACTGAGGAATAAGAAATGGGCTCCAGGGTCCCTCTGAACAGGGGCTTGGCTAAAGGCACCCTGGGACCTCCTGTCCTGTGCCTTGGTTTTCACATTTCCAAGGTGTAAATGTTACCTACATCAAAACAGCCCTGAAGGAAAATTCTTCAGCGTTACAATTTCTTCGGTTTTTTCCTTTTTTTTTTTTTTTAATAATTGGGTTATAAAATGATAACTGAAATAAGCATATAGTTAGTGGTTATTTGGATTCAATAATGCTTTTAACTTACTTGTTGTTGTGCTGATTTTATATATTTTGTTTTTCTGAGAATAAAGGAATCCCACATTACCTGAATTCTCCAAAGAGCTACAGAAATGTTTGCTTTGTGAGCAAAGAGAAGGTTTATTTATTTCCCATTATTTTTCAATTACTAGCCTTGTGGTAACGATGAAAATCTCCACCACCCTTTGGAGATTCATACCCATAATAAACCAAATCACCTCCTCTAGCCATCTCTGAAAACTCACACAAATATCCACGTCTCTGACTCTGGATCCTTCCATTGGTCTGGAGCTCCTACAGCAAGCCCAGACCTCAGTGCTTTCCCTGAATTGTTTTCCAAAAGCTCATCCTGGATCTTCAGGGATGGCGATGGGAACACACAGAGAGCGGCCAAGAGGAGAAAAGCAACACATTCCTCTCCTCCCACTTGTCTTTTAAACAAACAGACATTGGGAAAATGCTGCTCGGAGGAACAGTCGTGACAAGCCATGGCAGCTCGAGCAGAGCTCAGGCCGATGAATCACCGAACGCGCTGCTAATAAAACTCCAACCATTTCAACCAGGGCAGCTCTTCAGCATCGCCACAGCTTTGCTATAAAATAAAGATTTAAATCTGGAGGTGCATATAGGAATGCAATACTCTCTGTAAAAAATCTGATGTTAACAGACAGAATTTGTCTAAGATAAGGCAGAACTTATTTTCAGTTCGCAGAATTCCTTACCCAGAGCACAACTTTATTTCTTTCTCGAACCTCTCTAGAACACACTGTAAAATGACAACTGATAAACTACCGCAAATCAATCTGTGAATTAATAAAGCCAAGGGAATGAAAAAGCTGAATCAGAATCATTTAACATCGCTTTCCTTCAAACACATCCCATCATGTTTATCTTAAGACACCACTGGTTGATTTTTAATTTCACAGCACATTACAAGAACTTTATTCCCTACAACAATATTTATAGTCCAGAAAAATATCTGGTTTTGCTATTTTCCAGACTTTCATCCCCTCTATCTTGACTTTGTTCTTACTTTTTAATGAAAAACATTTCGGTAAGTTCTTTTCTGTCTTGTTACAGTCTTTTTTCCCTATCAGTTTAACAGGAAAACTTTCTTTTTCCACCATTTTCACTGCTTCCTTTTCCCCAATTCTCTCCACTTTCCTTTGCAGTATATATGTATTCCTCTGCAGTGATACATACTCATCCTTTTTATATTCAGCTTTGATTTACTCTTTTTTGAGAGGGATTTTTAACGGACATCTCACACTTCTTACCTGTGAGGATTCCATACTGGAGCAGCTCAGTTTTATTCCAAGCTGAGGAGACGGGCAGTTATTATCACAAAATCCTTTTAGGATTCTGTCCCTAATCCCAAAATATGGCAGAAATGACATCTTTTGGGCGTGATGAATGACATTTGGGTAGGATAGAGTCAGCAAAGAGGGAATGCCATGAAGGCAGAGATTCCCAGGCTCACCTCCATCCTAAGGAAAGCTTCCTGATTTCTGCAGAAACATGGATTTTTCTGCTCAGTGCCTGGCAAGGTTCATTAAAGATGACATATGTCATCTGAAGTGCCCAGTGGTTTTAAACGCAGTTTTCTAAACAAATTCCAAAAGAAGTAACTCATTTCAACCAAAATTCTTTGCCTTTAATCATTCGAAGGACTTGCTGGATTATCACTTCAAGAATCAGGGAAGCAGGGCCATTGTGTATTTTTCAATAAATAGCTCCAAGAACCCACTAAAGTGATGCTCCTTCTCTAATAATTAATTTGTCATTTTTCTCTGGGTCTTACGAAACACAGAGCACTCCATAGGAATGAAATTACAAAACTCCATCCTGAAGCCTTGCAGTGCAGAGCAGCCAGAAAGCAGATCCACGACAGGGAGCACAGACAGGGAATATGCAATAAATAATGGGTAGAGCGATACTGTTGGAGCAAAAGCATTGTTTATTCCAAGGAAAACAAATCATATAAAGTTGTTTTATCTAATATTTTTTGTTTGGTTGGGTTTTTTTTTCTTTTTTTAGCAAAGCAATTTTTTTGTTGTTTATAAACTGTATAAAGCAATATTGTTTATAAATTCCTCTGGGTTCCTTCTAGATGAAAGGCCCTGTGTAAATGTTATTACTCTCACACTGTCACATACTTTCCAAAACTCTTCTATTGTTCTTGTACTTCCTTCTGTTTAAGTATCACCCATGAAATGAAGCAAACGAGCAGGATGCACTCACTGAGAAATCAGGTTTGCCACCCAGGGCTTCTTTTTCCTTACTTATTTATTTTTAAATCATAGTGGCATTACCGCTACTAAAACGCCGAAAGGAAAAAACAAAACCAATTAGAAATAAATTGAGAAAGTAAAGCCATAAATGCTGGAGAGAGACTTTGGAGAAGGGTCTGGACTGCCAGGACAAGGGGACCGACCCCAACTACTCCATGATTTTGTGCTATCCTGGATCAGAACAACTGAATTCCCTCACACAAGTTTGTAAAAGGATCACAAATACGGTTTTTAAAATACTCTTATTGCTACTGCTGTTGCTCTATTATTATTATTATTATTATTACTGCAGAGATCTCCTTCCCTGTCCACTCTGCCACAGCAGTTTGAAGCATCTGCACTTTGATGGTCCCCGTGGGTCCCTTCCAACTCAGCAATTCCATTTTTTTACGATTTTACTGTTACTCTAGAGGTCCAAGCCCAATCCCAGAGCTTTTACTAAAAATATCAGTGGCCTTTCATGTTCATTAGGCCTGGCTGTTTAATTTAGCACCAATTTGACTGATTTCAGAGCAATGTTTCATCTCAGGTTTACTTTCTTTTTTTGTCCAGACTTGGACAGTGACAAATAATAAAGTTACCACTGAGGTTGTTGTTTCTGAGCAGGACAATGTAAGACGGCTTTGTTTGGCCTTTAACATTAAGGATTTGGGTGCTTTAGATAAAAATAACTTATATAGAAACAAAGAGCACTTCCTGTTTTACATATAATTTGTAAATCTGTCAAAGCCAGAGATATGACAGATAGACATCTTGAGGACTAAGGCCTCTCTTGTGGCTTTATGCAGCTTTTCTGTTGTATTTACACTTTCCTGCAACGGAGCAAAACCTCCTGCAAGCACCAAAGCCATTTGTTTCCATAAATCCATCACGGTGCCCTAAAGACCTCTCCAAAAGTATTTCAGCATTATCCTGGAATGGTGAGACACTTGATTCCCACAGCCAGGAAAAAACACTCTTATAAATAACGCTGTTATAAAGAAAAAGCAAAATCAAATCAACATTTAACGGGGAAAAATGCCATGAAGGGGTAGGTGCTGATACAGATGGGTGTGTATAAAAATTAAAAGTGATTACAGCAATCCACGGGGACATACTTAGCTCTTCTTCACTGATCAAGAAAATCCTGTGACTCAGGAGCTCCCTTCCCACCTGCCCCGAGGACTTTCGGTCTGAGCTGATCCCCCACAAAGGAATCCTGTCAATGATTATCCCGTGTGGGATAACCAGGAGAAATGCTCCCAGCTGAGGAGGGAAACACACAGAACTTCTTGAAGAATGGCACTCTTGAGGCATTAAACCTCTTCATAAGACAGCCACTGTTTTTACTTCAAAGTCAAGGGCTCAAACTGGTCCCTGTGAGCCCAACGGGGGAAGGAATTCCAACAGAAATGTCCAAAAAAGCCTCGATGATTTCCAGACCAGCCCTGTGACAAACCGAAACCACCAAACTATTCCTTGTGTGTCAATGTGAGAGCAAACAGGAATCCCAAACTGCAAATTGGAGCACCCCACACCATTTGGTTTGGGGTTTTTATTTACTTGGAGAGGGGCAGGTAGGGGGCATTTAACAGCCACTGACCAATTTTTGGCTTGTGGTGAGGAGAGCCTTTTGAGACTTTCCATACAATAAAGTACTCTGACTAAAATCTGGAAAATTACCTCTCGGGGCTCTGCTGAACAGCATCAATAGAAATGTGGTGCCAGCTAATGGCTGCAATAACTGTCTCCATCCCTGGGGAATAATGGATGGAGAATTTATCAATATGAGGAGTGGAAGGGGCAGGGAAGCTGAGCAGGCCCTCGTTATCGGACCCAGGGATGATGCCACAGGCATGATGTTATCTGTGAGAATCTTTACCCAGGGCCCAGGGGGTGGGGAGGATATTCTTTATGGAGAAGGAAAGTGTCCATCAGGCCATATTCATAATCATCAGTGTTGCACTAAGTAAGCAGTTTTGGGTTGAGGAGCACTGATGTAACAGAAATCAATGGAATTCAGCTTTTCTGCAGCTTTGGTTTAGAGAAAAGTAGGAGCAAAAAAAGCCTGAGCATCACTTTGGTTTGTGCGCATCACTTTGGTTTCTGACCCTTCAGTCACGTGCAGAAAAGGCTCTGAAGGAAAGCTGAGGCAAACCACAATAAAACTCTGAGCTATTAAAAAATCTATTTAAAATCCACACCTTGACGCTCACAACTAGATAAGGAAACACGTTCTTAATATAAGCACCAAATGAATTTTTTTTTTTTTTTTTTCAGTTTGGCCACATGAGCACTCAAACCAGCGCAGGATGTGGAATTCCTGCTTGGTGTGAGTCCTTTCTCAGGGAAAAGGAGCAGGCTGCAAGCACAGCGAGAGCAGAGGGACGGATGAAAGTCACTGCCATGAGACTGATGCTCTGCCTTCTCCCAGCAGACATTTCCAAATCACAGCACCCCACAGGGTAGATCAGAAGATATCCTGGTAATTTCTCTACAATAGTTCCAGCATGTTTTCCCTCCACGTTTAAGCACCTGTCTTAAATTCCCTCTGCAAGGCAGGAGCACCTGTACACTGAGGTTTTGTTACCAAAGGCACAAATAAAACGTGCTGGCTCCCTGCCATCCAACTCAAATAAGCACATTTCCATGTAATCCCACGCAAGGGAAAACAAAGGTTAGTTCTATGTCAAATTTGCTCAGGAAAAATCAGGAAATGCAGGAGTTAAAACATTCCAACAGCAGCATGAACTTGACCGTGTTCTACATCCTGAATATTTTATGGTATATTTATTGTAACAATATATTAAGCTACACATCCAACCACAAAAACAAAAACAGAAAGACAAACACTCCTCATGTGCAAGGCAGCTGCATTAGCATTTCTGAGGAACTTCAGGATTCCTGACACTGCTTTTAATTGTACATTCTGCATTTCATTTCTCTGTATAAACAGTCAACAAAACAGAGCAGAGCTTCTGCTTCATGTTTGGTTTTTAGCTGTCTCAGTGAGGTTCTAAGGCTCCCACACCACTTGGCTGATAGGGACGGAAGATGTGATTTCCACATCATCACCAAATCTTCTTGAAAAAAAGAAATTTTCTTTCCCTGAAGTGCTTTACAAAGTAACACAAAGGTCTTCAAAAAGCCAGTGATCCTCAGTAATATCTTTGACCTTACTGCCCTCGCTTCTGACCAAAAGCAGTCAGACCTCGAATGTTTTTCACTCTGACAAATTCTCTGGGCAGGCAGTGACACCCTCAGAGCTGATGTGCACCAGGATGAGTCCAGACAGGGCATGGGCATTCTCCAATAATGGAAACAAAAACACCAGTAAGACCTTTTTCTGAGCTTCCTTTTCAGAGATTTTTACTTTTCCAATTGAAACTGGCACTGTCCTTTAATAATTTTTTTTTTAAAAGGCACAGCCCAAGAAGTCGTGGCCAGTTGGCTGCCTCCCAGAAACCCCTGCAGCTAACGAGGCAGCTCATTGACATCCAATTTCAAACACATCACGGCAACTTAAGCCTTTAAAGACACACTCTCAGGTCGAGGAGATTTCAGCACATGGAATGGGAAAGCTCAGACAAAAGCTCTGCTGCAGCCCTGACGTGCCAGGGCATAGCACCCGCCTGGCCTGCGAGAGGGACCCAGGGAACAGCTGAGCTGGGAATCCTCGGGACAGGTCCCAGGAGCCCAAAAATCCTGGGAAAATCACACTCACACCATGGCACAGCCACCACCGAGCCGGGAGGGACAGGGGAGGGCTGTGCCTGCTCCAGCTCTGGCTGTTGGTGCATCCGAAATGCCCCAAAAATGAGCGTGTCCTTAATTAAATTAGAACGAAGCTTGATCAAATCTCGAGTTTCTCATATTAAAAAGCAGGACAGCTGGAGAAATACACTGGGATTAGTGACATTTCAGGAGTTTTGGATTTTTTTAAAAATTACTTCATCATTATCTCCAAAAGTTTAAATTTATCCTCTTTAAATTCCAATGCTGTTCCACAAAATGAACTGCAAATCAAAGTTATGGTTGGGAATGGGGTAACCCTCTTCCTGAAAATACAGTTCAGTGGATTAATTTTTAAAAATAAATTCCAGTATCATCTTTAAAAACAAAAAAAAAAAACCAACAACAAAATAACTGGAATGGAAGAAGCACAAAAATCCTCAAAATACGGGTTTTCTTTACTTTTGGTCTAAAATAAAGCAAGGCTTGTACCCTAATTCCTTTTGGTGGAATAAAAAGGAGTGACGAACAGGACACAAATAAATCCTTTCCCTTTTGGATCTCACCACTGAATCCCAGCAGATTCGCAGTATCTCCCATCCATGGATAGGAAAAAACTGACACCTATTGGCAACTTTAATATTACTGCAGAGAGCTCCTTGCCCTCCGACTGTGACAAGAAACAGCTTCTCCGAACTGGAGCTTTCTATAAATACACAGATAATAGAAAAATATCATTTAAATTTTTCTAATTGTGACTGAAAATACGTTCAGAAAGATGCAGACTCTTATTTGAAATAATAAAACTCTTTTCAAAGTACATTATGGCCTGGAAAAAACCCAATGTGCCTAAGGAACAACCCAAAATGAACAGAGGGCAGGTCGCTGCCCAAGTGGTTTAATTGCTGCTGATGTGATAACCTGGAACTCAGACCTGAGGCTTTTACACACATTTGTGCAAAATGAACAAAAGAATTGTTCAGCCACTGATGGATGGCAGTGTAAGAAACCTTTACAATTACAGTTACAGCAATAATAAATAGAGAAAAGAGTTAATATTCACAGGGTAAAATTTGGGGGTTGGGGTTTTTTTTAAGCAAGTTTTCCTGAAGCTCCAAATGAAGTCATGGAGACTTGCTTTGAGGATTTAGAAATAAAGAAAGAAACACAAAGATCTGTTTTGTCTCTGAGCCCAAAACTGTACGTACTGGTGACGAAGAACTTTTTGGTGAAAGTGCAGCTGTCAAAGGCGGCAATTTTCTCCTGCAGGACCACAACGAGAATCCTGAAAACACAGAAATGAACAGCTGCTTCAGGCATTAAATGCATTGGTTTAAAGGCTCAATATCTAAATGTAATTATTTCAAAAGCATCAATACAAACTCCGCAGTGATGAAGTGCCAGGGTACCAATCCCTGGCAGTTATTGAGGGCTCTCTCTCCTCCCAGCCACATAAGCTGCACTTCAGGAAGTGCTCGGCTCTGCTACACAGCAGCACAGAACATTTGTGATATACCTCCTGCAGTAAAAGCTCCATTAGAAACAAAGAACGGAGCTGCCAAGGCCCTGAATTACTCTCACTGACTCAAAGAACAATCAAATCAACAGTCGGCAGGACACGAGCTAAATCTGCAATAATCCCACTGCCCACCTCAGTGTGTATTTATTACGGCGTTTTATTTACTAAAAGCAGAGGGGTGTAACACCAAGAAGAGCAGCACACAAACGGAGTTGAGAGAGGCGGAATTTGTGTCAATTAGCAAATTAAAGATGTGTGTTTATGTATTTGCCTGTACATTACACACTTTCATTGTAAAGGCCAAAATCCACAGGATAACTATGCAGGAAACACAGTGCTGCCTAAAAAACGGCAAAAATGCATTGCCAAAGATGCAAATGTGGAAGCACAGCACCATCTTGGAAGCTTCAGCAGCAGGATGCACTTTCTCCCACACTGATGACTTCCCAAAATCAAGTTTTTAAAAGCTTGACATGAAAGAAGCACCTGGGAAGGCAACACATAAAACCTACATTTAGCAACATGCCATAATTAATAATCTGCTATTCGCTCATTAGGCAGACTGTGAGAAAGTATTTTTTAATTAGCTGTCAATATAGAGCACTATTAAATATTGTTTTAATAGTTTAAATTGTTAAGATACGTGGAAAAAAAATAATCACATCTCTCACTGACTAAAACATACACCTAATGCTTCATGTGAACATGATGGTTGTGTATTAGAGTCAGCTTTAAAAAGGGATGAATCACCTCAGTCTCAGCTCATATCCTTGGGGAAAGGGTGATGATCATCTCCCAGCAGCATGAAATCAGCCTTTAACTCCTTTTTCCCTATTTTTATCTGTTTTGCCACAAGAACATTTCCTCTTATCCCATGAGAGCTCAATACCTGTGAAGGACTACGCTAAAATCAAAATATTCACCATCCCCTCGTGCTTGCTAATGTTTTCAGATATATAAATTACATAAATTAGTTTTGGACAAATTAGTAGTTTTAGTTAAATGATATCTTCCAATTGCTGAAGGAGACAAAAACAGAAGAAAAAGAATCAATTCTAACTTTTTCTACATTGCCTAAAATAAAGGAAACCAATGAATAATGAAAGAATGGGAAGACTTTGACTATGTGGAAGTGTAATATGTATACACTGAAAACCTATGGATACTTGACAGGAACAGCTCCCAATCCTGGAGATTTTTGTGTTCTCCTCCTTGAAGACAGTCTGTCTTTCTGCAGAAATGAACCCCCAAATGGATAATTCCAGAGGATAAATCCATAAATAGCAAACAGTTCTCCCTTCCTTCTGCAACTCAAGTTTTATTTCAAAAGATTTTGGTATTTAAGCTGTTTGTTCAATAGTACTGCTTTTCTTCTGTAACTTCTACTTGGCCTAATATCACCATTAAATTGAGATTTTGATGCTCCAGTGATGGACAAATGTCTGTTTAACAAAACTTTTGTGGCTTCCAGGGGATTTATTGATCTGTTTATTTTTAGCAGCAGTTTGCACTTAGCCACACAAGTTTGATGCACACTCATCTCCTTCCCATCTGCAACAAAACCAAGCACTAAGAATGCATCGCTCTGCTGTTTCCAATTCTTAGTGTTCTGAACTGAAGGACCATCCATTCTGGTGTGGAAATACATTTTTCCAAAGAAATGCCAGGATTTCTCCATCCAGGGCTCTACCTTCAGCTCAGGAATCCGATTGCACCACCTCCCCAGGGCACCTGAGGCCACTGACTCACGGCAGGAGCGGGCGGGTGAAGGGAGCAGCAATGTCAGCAGGGCTTGGACCACAGTCACCGCTCCAGATTCTCCCAGCAGCAGTGCCAAGGCAGCAGCAGGATCCTCTCACAGGGATCCTGGGATTTCTCCTCTGCCTTAAAAAGATGCGGCAAACTACAAAGCAAACCACAAAACTTCGGTTCTGTGTGTCTGGGAAAGATGGGGATTTCAAGTGAACTCAGCAAAATCTGATTCCACGGTCGCAACAGATTCTGTGCTGCTGGAGCTCTGTGATCCTCAGCCTCCAGAGCCATTTTCTCTCCATCCCAACGCAGAGACACTGCTGTGCTGTTTGACTCACTGGAGCACCATTCCCTGCAAACCACAGGCTGCACACCAGGAATGTTTTGGGAGGCAGAATGTGACAGACCAACACAAAGAACCGAGACATAAACTCCTTAGCGCTCTGCGCTGTTTAAACTCCCTGTGATCCCATTTCTCCATCTGTACGTGGATCATCGAGGATTTCAGCGGTTCCTGCTCACCCTCAGCAAAACTGAAAGAAGCTTAAATGATTTTTTGGTTTGAGCTTCTTACACCAAAGCCGTGGGGGAAGCACACGGATGTATTCCAACTGAAATACTCCTGGAGCAATGGAGAACCAGAGCTGTGCTTCCACGGAAGTCAAAATAAGAAAATGAGGGAGATCATACACCAGAAATTGTGTTTATTACCAAAATCTGACATGCCCTAACATACAAGGAATGCAGAGTGAGCATCCTTACCTTTTATTGCAATGCAGGTCATAAATAGGAGTTTTGAACTGGATGGACTTGACCATCTCTCCTGTTCTCAGGGAATACAGATCCACACAGCAGTAGGGCGGGCTGGTGCTGAAAGGAATTTTTAAAAAAATTAATGGAAATCAGGATATTTTAAAAATTGGGGTTTAATTATTTCATCCTCCTTGTGTTACTTGGCACACTAAAGGAAAAGCCACAGAACCACGGAATTATTACGGCTGGAAAAGACCTCCAAGACCATCAAGTGTTGGACCTACAATCCCAGCAGAATCCTGGAGAGCAAAGGGTCAATAGAAGCCTTCTGCACTAAGGGAAAACTGAATTCTGATCTCCACCATGGTCATGAACCTGAATGGTGCAACTGAATATCAAACCCTTGGTTTCCTTTGCCTCCGGCAAGACTTTGGAATAGCAGCAAAATACAAGGCGTGAAGTTTTAGACCACATCCTAGTAAAAAACTACTCCTCAGAGTAACTCTCTCCTCCAGGGAGGACTTCACCCAGCTGAGCTGCACGGCTTGGGTGGATGGAGACACATTACTCAGAACTTACATTACATCCCTGATGGACTTTTGTTTGAACCGCACAGATCTTTTCAACTGCTTTGTGTCACTTTTATCATTTTAATATAAATAAAAGCCTGAAGGCCATTTCTTAATAAAATGGCTGAGTGGGAAAAGTGCTGAGTGCTCGATAGGGCCGAGGAAGGCAATGGTGGAAACCTTTTTAGAGGCTGAGGAGAGGCTTTGATGTGGCAGCTCCGTTCCACAACACCTTTCTCCCCCTCCAAGAATGCATTAAAACCTTGGCTATTTCTAGGTCAAGGAATATGAAGGAGCACAAATTGCCAGCTGTACAAACATCTCCTGAGCATGGGTAAAAGAGGGTGTTCCCCCCTGCCCGTATCTGTTTTATTTTACAGAGTTTCACACAATTCCTGCCCCAACGCTCGCTCGTCTCTTGGAGCTGCTCAAGCTGCTCGAGAATTTTCTGGAAAGTTGGAGGACAAATGCCAACTGTTTACCCGCAGTGCCTCAAGATAATAAAATGGTTTCTACAGTCATGTATAATACACAGTAAATGCACTGCAAGACAAGTGTCAGAAAAATAATAGAAAAAATAAGTTTTGACATTTTACCCATTGAAATTTTTCCCAAAATATACATTTTTCTAGGCACATACCTGGGCTAATAACTAGAGGGTGCAATTTATTACTTCAAGCACTTCAAAGGCCCTTCAAAAACACCTTTAAACTGGTGAGACTCAAGTCAGTTCCCTCACATTAAAGTTCACCGCTGCTCGAAAACACAGAAAACCACTGCAAGGTCTATGTACAAACTTTCTAAAATTAAGTGATTTATTACCCCTAGCAAATTATGATGTTTATAGAAGGGGAATTTCAAAACAGAAATCACCAAAGTAGATATAGTTAAAATTACATCAACACACTTAATAGTGATTACTGTTTCCACATCAGCCTGTGTTGAACAGTATTTCCAATTTATGGGTAATAATTCTGTCACTCAAATGCATAATTATTATTACGGCTTAATTATTATTATTAGCTCTTGGTTGATCATGGTGAGACCATTCTACAATGCTTTTTTCAACCACGCTGGGTAAAATCTTGAGTCCAAACGCCAATAACCAACTCATGTCACAGAAGCACAGAATTCCAGACTGGCTTGGGTGGGAAAGGACATTAAAGATTATTCAGTTCCACACCATGCCAGGGGCAGGGAAATCTTCCACTACGCCAGGCTGCTCCAAGCCCTGTCCAGCCTGGCCTGGAACACGTTATATGGACAGGTCAGAAATACTCTGAAATCCCATCACAAACAAAATTCTTGTGCATTAGTCCCATAGATCATCACCAAATATTAATTACAAATCCTGATGGTTCAAACAGCAGCAGAGAGATCAACAGCTTCTTTACAGGTAATGATGCAAATCCACCACCAACTCCACAACGTGGCACTAATAAAGGCATAAATGCACTCAGGATTTGAATCTTCTCCTGTCTGAGTGCTGCAGTGCAGGAATGGAGGGCAAGGAGCAGATGCCCTCTCCAGCTGGCACTTGGTGACATCTGTGCTGTGCCCATGACAGCATCACCTCCTCCCTGCTCTGCTGGGCCCCACCACAGCAAAACTCTGTGCAAAATGTCTGCAGAGACAAACACACCACACAAAACACTCGGGCTTTTTTATGGGAAAAAATAAAAAAGGAGAGAGTGATGGAATCAGCATGAGGCTGAATTTTCTGTGCCCGGAAGGCTTTGGCTTTCCTGAGCTCTGCCTCACAATGAACATGGCACGCAGAGAGAGATGGAGAGCAGGGACAGGTTGGGCTCATGGGTCTGGAAAGGGAAAAAGAGGCTGAGAGGTGTAAAACTGACACAGAACTTTTGCTGGGAAAGCTGTCCTCTGTGAAATATCCTTTACATGGTTTTCCAGTCAACTGTGGCCTTTAATAAAATCATGTCAGGATGGAAGCTCCTTGGCCAACATCACTGCATTTTATATCATTTTCACAAAGTTTTTTTAAAGCCCAACTTAAAGCATTAAAATAATTTAAAATTAATTATTTTTATTAATTACTCTTGGTGCCTTTAAGAAGCAACAAAAATATTAAAACTTACACTGAATCCCTATTCAAAAAAACGAACAGTTCAACATAATCTCTTACTAGGCCCAGCTTCAACAACCTGTAGGATTTTAAAAAAATAGCTGTTGCTATCAATATTAAGTTGCCAAAAGCCTTAAGTGGAATATAACTTCCAAACTTACAGAGACAACAGCTGAGAGAAAAGCGACAGCAATTCCAAGGATGAGGCTGTTCAAGGTATGCCCAAATGATCTGTACAACAAACTACTCCACAAAGTTTGTTTTTAAATTACCACTCTGGAAAGCATCAAGTTCCCAATAAGTTGCCAATTTAAAAAAATTCTATTTTCCTACGAAAATGAGGAGGACACTGAGTGACCCAAGTTTTTAAACAGCAGGGGTGGTTACAATTCTTCTGTTCCACCTCTCTGGTGCTTCGCAGAAGGGGAAGAAAAGCAAAACAAAGTCAGATCACAGAGTTAATTAATTGAATATTGGAAAAATTCCTGCCTGAACCTTTACACTGGAAAGTTGAAGCACGAGATTTGATTATGATCTTTGTAGCAATATTATGAACATGGTGAGACCACAAAGGCAATTCTGTTCTGCTCAAGGGTCCTGAAGAAGGTTTGCTCAGATTAACAGATTTCAATATTGGAAGGATCATCTTCTCTTTCCAGGCCATGCACAAAATGTCCCAGAAGCTCAAAGAAATTATTTTTTACCAAGCAACCTAATCTTGTCTTAAAAGACTTCAACCAACAATGAGTTCTCTATTTTTATGGTGAGCGCTTCCAACATTTTGATCGTTTTGTTTTTATGAAATGACTTCTTAGTGCCTGATAGAATTTGTACATATTCTGCTTTTTGCCTTCTGTGTCTCTGTCAAGAACACAAAAAGGCTCATTGCCTTCAGTTATCTTTTGTCAGAAATCACCTAGAGCAACCCAGGCACCAATTAATAAAGTGAAAAGGACTTTCCAGCCTGGAGCTGGAAGGTTTGTTTTCCAGCCCCAGCACAAAACTTGCAGTCCTCCTCAGCCCTCTGCAGCACTGCCATTCTCACCCTCCTTCTGAGGGATGCACACCAGAATGAAAACTTTAAAAAAATAATAAATTCAATTCTTTATTCCTTAAGCACCACTGCAGAAAGAGCTTTCATTAGGACTTTCATCATCTAATGGCTCGCTGCATCCCATCTTTAGAAAATAAAAGCTTGAAAACTCCACAGGATAAATCATTTTCTCATTTGTCGTACTTAAAAGATTCATTCAAAACCAGGAAAAGCAGAGCAAGATTTCTCAGAAAGTGACATTTCCCCCAAAATGTGTGTGCAGCACTGAATCACAAAGCAGCAGAGACATTTTAAGTGCAGCACAAATTGCAAAAAGCATGGAAACACTTATTTCTAAATAAGAAAAACCTGTACCAACCTTAACACATGTTACTAAATCTAATCCTTTAAATACAAGGCAGGGAATTATTTGATACAGCACTAAAAGAGTTGTGTTAAACACCAAGAAATACAAACTTCCCTGCTGCATCTTCCTTAAATATTGGAAGGAAAATTCCAGGAAAAAAGTTCCAAATTATCCTTGTACTTCACCATCTTCACTGTCTCACGGGCATGGAACAAAAATATTTTCAAAAAGTCTCCAACCCCGCAGAAACCATTTCATAATTTCATTGCAACAGGTTTCAGGCTCAGGAATCTGCTTTTTTTTTTTTTTTTTTTTTAATTGTAAGGACAGGAGTAATTTTATTTCTATTAGTTCATAACTAAGGCATTTCTTCACGGGGTATGTACCAGGGTGCAGGGACTGGTTGAAGGATTGGCTGAAGGACTCATTTCTGTCTCCTGCAGAATTCAGGCCATGGTCTGTGAGAGAACCTGAGGCTCCACAGAGCTCCTCACAGTGACTTTTCCAGTTCTGAGCACTTTCAACAACAATTAATCCACTTGTGCTCCATTAAAGCAACAGCTCTTTCCCTTCCCATCTGTTGCTGAGGCGTCAGACATCAGCTAGAGGGGGAAAATTTATGGGGGGGAAATTTAAGACTGGCTTTGTGCAAATATTGATTATCGCAACAGGTACTACAAGAGAAAAGTAAAAGGGGAATCCTTAGAAATATCAGAATACTTAGCAACCTCCAAATTCCTTGTTTGGGCAGCTCTTCCCACATCCAGCAGCACGTAACACGTTTAGCCGGCTGTGTTCTCTGTTATCGCTCACTCTCGCCAGCAGAAGAGCCTTTCTGGGTCTGAGGGGGTTGTGTTGGGTTTGTTTTCACATTTCCAGGAGCGTGGAGCTCCCCAGAGCCACCCAAGGGCCCTCGGCCACCGCGGGTCCCACGGCCCCGGTGTCACTGGAGAGTAAAACACAGCCCACGCTGCCTTTGCAGCCGTGGCCTTTGCAGGGGACCCGAGTGTGACACACTTTCCACTTCACTGAGATGTGCCACACGTCACCGAGCAGAGCTGTCCCATCACATTTCCAGGGAGCTAACAGAGCCCGAGCCGCAGCAGCTCCGCAGGTTTGTGCATCTGCCTGACCGTGGCTATCGCTGAAGGGAAACACAGCTGGAGCTGCACTGGCAGAGCACCGTCAGTTTTTCTGCTATATTCTGGACTGGATTTTGCTCGTGTGTAGCTAAACAGTCCTTTTATACACAATTTATGAACCTGCCCCGGCTGTCTTTGATCATTCGATGAACACGCACGTAACTGGAGACGTTTCTGTGAATCTTCACGAGCGTGAGCAAAGATTAAGTTCTGACAGAACACAACTGCCTTTAACATATCTCTGTCGAAGATTAACAGTTCTATGATCAGCTGATTAAGTTGCAGTCTGATGTGCTTCCCCCAAAAATACAAAATTAAAGAGCTGCCTTGCCCTTCTCGCTGTCAAATGAAGCAGAACTCACCCCTGAAATCAATGCACGTAATTTGTATTGCAGCGACACCCACACGGATCTCTGAGATCATCCAAGATGGATCCAAATCAAAAATGCAGCAAATTTTGCATATCAACAGACAGCCACACGTCACAGCTAAAGAGGAAAAGATCACATTTCTGGGAGCACAGCTCTGACGGCAAATTGATGCTGAAATACCTCACCTCCGGCCAAATTTCACAGAGCAGTGTAGAACCCAAACTGAGCATTTTGTGGAGCCACTGACAGCCTCAGCTAGACGCAGATTTTATAAAGTGCTGATATTTCTAGCACTCCAAAGCAACACCAGAGCTTTTTTGCTTTATTCTGAGGCATTTCTACCGACAGTATTTTCTGATTCATGGCCTATCAGAAAGCAGCACAGTTAACACAGACAGCAGCTGATTATTTCAGCATATAGACAATTAATTCAATTACAAAACAATTCAAATTCAAAACAATTCATTATCTATTTGAGGCCTGTTCCTCTGCAAACCACGCACACGAAAAGCCCCACTCAAAAATGAACACTGGGAAGGCTTCACCCACCACTGTTCAAACCGAAGGACCAAATATTTCATCCTGTTGGTTCTTGTAACCAACTTCTTCAGATTTCAGGCTCGTTTTTTTACCCCTTTCTCCCTCATGATTCATGAGCCTGAATCCTCTCCCCTCTCATGCCATCAGCACCAACAAAGGCCACGCTAAGCCAGCGGCTCCAGGGCGCCCGCGCCGCCGTCGCACAGCCCACGGAACCACTTCGGGGCTGCGCCATTAAACACAAAACCCTGCACCGACCTGCCTGAGCTAAAATTCTTTTGCCCTCGGTGTCATTAACGGCGTAAGAAACCCGGGGGGTTGTGCAACACTTCATCACCTCGGGATTAAGGAGCCTCTGCCTCCAATTTCGTGACGGAGATCATTAGAAGATGTCTGTCAGCTGCTGAGGGCTCTGCTAAAACCTAATTGTTTATACGCCAGTTTATGGCTCAAATTACGATTTTTGGGGAGCTTGGAAACAATGCCATTTCCAAGAAATAATTAGAGGGTTTTAGAGTGCGTCTGAGTGAAGCTGAGCAGAAATGAGCTTAGATCTTATGGTTAAAGTACTCGAAAAGTGCTCTGAACAGCAAAGCTGCTCGGAGGTTCTGGTCACATCAGGTAGGCCAGAATTTTCCCATTAATTATATGTTCTCAGGTATTCCTTGCTCTGTTTTATGACTTGAATCACAGACCACGTTCTACCGATGTGCAGAGTTCTGAACTCACCAAGAGCTGGGTTGAAATGATGAAATAATACCTGAAAATAATTCCTTGTGCAGCCCAAAGAGCAGCAAAAGGAATAGCCCAATTTCCCTTAAACTGATGTTAAGGTTGAAACCCTCCATGAATAATAAAAATAAACACTAATTAATATAAAAATAACCATTAACATATGTTAATTAATATGTTAATATAAAAATAAACATTAATTTATGTTATATTCCTTCTCTCAGTGAAGACAGCCACCTCCTTCACTGGGGCACTTTTCATTAAATTGGGAGGAATTTCGTAGTTAAATGTGGCTGATATTGCCACAGGAGGAATTGCAATTGCCAAGGAAAGGCACACAGGAACACAGCGTTCTCCCCACAGAGTCACCTAACACAGCTGAAAACGGGAGATGAAGTTGTTCAAATCGTGCAGGCAAAATTGATTTAAATGTTGCCTTATTTTCTAACTGCCTCACTGTAAAATATTATCATTATACAGCACAAATGGTCTATGAATAATTTGAATCACCATTGACTTTAAAAATGAGTTTGCGAGCAACCATCCAAAAATGCGTACGGGGTTTCCTTAGGTGATATTCTAATATATTTCCTAGTCAGATTTAAAAGAAAGAAGGCATTAAGGAAGATCTTTTTTTAAGCATATGCCTTACAGCTTTTTCACAAATTAGCAGCCTTCTGAATATCTACTCTGAATTACTGAAGAAATATTTACTGAGTTATGTGTTGAAATTTGCAAAGTTGAAATTTAAAGCTATTAAAGTCTATTCATTCTGTTTAAAAAAAAAAAGAACTAAAGAAAAAGAATAATTATATCATATTTTTTAAATTATGTTTTAATTGTCTTTTTCTGTACTTTGGAGATTTAAAAGGAGATCAGCCATGTAGGAATGGTTGAGCTCAGCAAACTCCCATGACATCTTCCCTGTCTATTAAATATTTTTGAAGGAAAGGAAAGGAAAAGCACAAGAAGGACTTGAGAGAGCCTGTGGTGAGGGAGAAAATGGCATTTAGCAACAGATGCAAAGTTCAAACACTGTCAAGTTGTAGGGAGTTGCTGGAGTGGCAGCAGTTGTGCAACAACACAGACACAGGGCTGGAGGTTGAAGCAGTTTGCAATCAGCTGCTCCAAGTACGAGAAGTGACAGCACTTTAGGAAAAAGCAGATTAAATAGCATCCTCTATGAATCCATTGGGATCTGATGGCTTTAAGCGTCCTCAGGAGAAGAGAACAACTTAAATCATCCTGAAATTTCTGTTTTGCGACGTCCTTTAAATCCTTCCTACAGCACAGAACACAAGAATAACCCTAAAACATGTAAGAAAAGAAAATATAATCCTCAACTGCTCTCCGGGTCTGTCACATTGATTTATAACAGTTATTTCTAAGACAGACAAAAACACACAGATGCAAACAATTACTCTATTTTTGTGGGCAACAAGTGAGGTGGGTGGTAACTGAGAAATTTTGAAAAATCCTGTCACAATATTCCGTTTTTTCTGAAGTAACCCTCATCACACAACAAACGCTCGCCACATCAGAGACTTTCCAGGGCCTGAAGGGCCACTTTGATTCCAGACCGCTGCAGGCATTAGTGGGGACGTAATTAGGGTAAAAAGTTCAACCACAGTTCCATGTCTAGAGTGCTGCCAGAAATAAATTTCCTCTCATTCACTGGTTTCTACTGTACCCTCCCTGAGAAACATATTGAAAACACATTTATCTTTGTAGAGTTTGTTCCTCTTCTAATTAACTTTATAGCGTTTACAGTATTTAATAATTTAAAGTGGAATTTAAAGTGGCCCTGGAAGCAGCAGCCCTGCCTGTAATGGTGCTGTGCATCATCTTTTCCCTGTGGTGCTCCTTCTGACAGTGACAGGGCAGGTTTGTGCTCCAGCTGGTTTTACCCTCCTTCCCTCCATCCCTTCATCATCTGTAGTAAAACAAAACTGCGCCTCAGCTCGGAAATCTGCTCTCCCAAACCTCCGCTCCATCCCGAGGATCGCTTGGAAAAGGTTTATCTTTTTACAGCTTCATAAATCAAAGATTTAGAAGGTCAAAACTAGCCGTGGTTCTCACCAGCTGGTCAGGGTTTGACCCCAAATACTCATTTTCTTCCAGTTTTGATCCAAGATTAGCAGTTTATTATAGTTCAAAGGTTATTTCTTACTCTAGGTTCACATTGAGTGTATCAGAGGAACTCCAGAGCTTTCCTGCCCTTGGTATGCACACAAGGAAACATCACCTTATTCCATTAAAGCTCTATCTCCTGGCGTTTGAATCCGTGAGAAAATTCACAGAATTACCAATAAATATCACCTCCATCTCCTGGCGTTCGAATCCGTGAGAAAATTCACAGAATTACCAGCAAACATCACTTCAGCATTAGAAAAAAGTACATTATTATAATCACAGAATCAACTTGCAAGGGAAAAATGCTGGAGTCTGAAGAGCTCTTTTTAAGATGGAGAACATTCCATCTTTAGCACATATCAATCCCATCCAGCATCACTGAAAGGAATTTAAACCACTTTATTCAGGGGTTGCACCTCTCAGGATCTTAAAAGCTACCCCACAACCTGCTAAGGCTAAACTGAATTTTCCTAAAAGAATCAGGAAGGAAAATGTTTTTCATCTGCTGGAAGGGAAGGAAGTCTTCGCAAGGCACAACTCTCTGCAGTTAATGAGGCTTTGCAGTTATTCAGAACCTTTGGACTCAAATCCTCAAAGGTAACAGAAATGAGAGAGTTTTGCCCAACTTAAAAGGTTCTACTGTACTTTTTAGAATAAAACCAATTAAATTAAGATTGCTCTCTACAAATTTAAACATATACAGGCTTGAGAGTCTTCACAAAATCAGTTTTGCGCAGTCTCCAATAAAAGCCCACAAATATTTCACAAACTTCATGAAATCTATTTCATGGTGTCTAACAGAATTGAAAATCACAACCATCTGGCCCAGGCCATTTTTATGGTGATTTCAGCAAACAGGCTTTGCACACTCCATGGTACAGCTGAGCCAGGTGAGACCTCAGCATCACCACTGCCTCTGCAAGGGCATTCCAGGAAAAACCTTCAGGGACAGCTCCCCTGAGCAGTGTGAGAATTGGGAACAAGAATTTCATTCACCAGAGCTCATTTCCTTCTCCTGGGTGATCTTCTGCTGTCGTGTCTGACAAATCATTTTGCAGCCAGCTCATTTTAAACATTAAAAGCCACGGACGCTGAGAAGTGGACACTGGATTTTAGCACTGCCCAGTGGCTTTGCCAGATCCAGAACAGGCTCATGTGACTGAAATATTACTTGAGAAAATATTAATTGCACTGTTACTCATGTGAAGCTGCTCTCTAAAGCTGAGCACTCCCATAAACACATTCCTGAGCTGAAGTTGGGTTAAGGTTAGCAGGATTTAATCTCCAGTAGCCATGTGAATAAAGCACACGCTTCCTGAAAATCTGCTGCCAATTGATTTGCCTTGTAAACAGATCAGCAGGGGAAAAAAAATGCTGGCTAGCCAAAGTTACACATTTTGTTTGCTCCAACTACTCCTCCTTCTTTAATTTACCCTAATTTCCTCTCTCCTCCCATGATTAAAAAAGATTACCTCTTGCTTCTCATGCCCTTAAATGACCTCCATCCAATTCTTCAAGCCATCCAAAATTTTCCACCACTTGGTATCATTAAATTAATACATCTTTCTAAAAATATAAACTAGAAAGACAACGTAGGCTGCTACAGGGGCCTGAGCTCCTGCACTCCCCCCAAAGGCTACTGGCCTCAGACTCTGGCTTTTTAATCTTCTATTAGTGATGGTTTAATTAGTTACACTTGCATCATTAGCTGATTATCATACTTGCCTATGTAAGATTCTGGCATAATCTGCTAATCTTTTATCAAAATAATTTGGCTCTTTAGGCACAGGACAAGGGAACCAAAGCACCAAATACTTTTTGTAAGGATGGCTTAGAGATCCAGCACCTGGAGGAAGACGGAAAAAGACAATTGATAAGAGCAGGCAGCGCCAGGACAAGGGGGAATGGATTCACACCGACAGGGAGTGGGTTTAGATCGGATATTGGGAGGGAATTGTTCCCTGGGAGGGTGGGCAGGCCCTGGCACAGAGAAGCTGTGGCTGCCCCTGGATCCCTGAAGTGTCCCAGGCCAGGCTGGACAGGGCTTGGAGCAGCCTGGGACAGTGGGAGGTGTCCCTGCCCATGGCAGGGGTGGCACTGGGTGAGCTTTAAGGTTATTTCCAACCCCAGCCAGCCTGGGATTCTATAATTCCATTCTCTGGGTTGCACTTCAAGGAGATCTTCAGGAATCCTCTGTGCAGCTGTTTGTAGACCAGGCGACTGAAATAACATGTACCATTTTTTAAAATTTTTTTTTAAATATCTTTGGTATCTTTTCTTAATATCTTTGACACTCGGATTATTCCAGTCACCTCCTTTCCTGCAGGGATCTAGAACCAGCTCCAGTGCCACAGCCCAGGGGTACCAAAGGAGCAGCTCAGAGGTGGCAGCACAAACTGAGGGGGTGAGGAGGGATTTTAAGGTGTTTTTGCTGCCACTCGGTGAATCCCAGATGAATCCTGGAGCTCACGACGCTCTAAGCCCCCAGCTGTGCTGAGAAAAGCATTTAGCAAGACTGGTTTGCATTTCAGCACAGGAATTCTGTCCCCTAAGTGTGATAAACTCCGTGGCTAACGAGGAAAATGAAAAGGAAAATATAAGAAAAAAAGTCTTTAGAGTAGAAAGAAAGTTTGGTAACACATAATTACCATGAAGGGGTAAACACTTGAGTCATGAGGTTTGGAGTATTTGAAATGTTCTGTACTCAGGAGAGGTTTCCTATGTAAGGCACTGCAATTACTCAGCTCTGACTCCCCTGCCCCCTTCTCCCTGTTCTCTGCTCCTTCATGTGATTTTATTTCCCTCCTGGAATGATCATTTCTATCATTTTCAGTTTTCTTGTTCCCTGTATCAACTACTGAAGGGCAAATTTGCAATCTCTCCATTTATTCTCAACTACTTTTTTAATAATCTAAGACAAAGTTATCCTGGTTGGTTCCCCTTTAAACTTGTCCATTAGTTAAAATGAAGCATTTATTTAATTTAAAGATTTTGGTACATTTACATTTGAGCAGAACAAAAAGGACATCCAGTATATTTTGGACCTCTCTGGTGTATTTGAAAGTGTTTTTACAGATCCAGTAGGTTCCAAACTATGGCTCAATAACCCACGTGGGGAAAACAGGAACATCTTAATGTTTCACCACCTAGAAAATTCATTAATATGCACCAAACCCATCAATTAATTTTGTGTATATATAAAAATTTGTCTGTCTTCTCACCAGGAACAAGTAGGCCTGTCCTTCACAAACCTCCACAAACCCAAAATTTAGGCAGATAATCTTTCTTTTTCGGTTTGCCTTTAATTAGCAAATCTTGTCATCTAAGGCTGAAGTTGACTGAACCAACCTCTAAACCAGCAGAGAAATATCAGCCAAAAAACACAATCTGTTTCCCATTTCTGTGTCAGGACCGCATCGTTTCGGGGGGCTGTGAAAACAATTGTTTTGAAAAGATTATACAGCGAACCATAGCCTGGTTTGGGTTGGATGGGGACCCGCAAAGATCATCCAGACCAAGCCCCCTGTGAAACATTTCGGTCATTTTACTAGCTGGAAAATTGGACTTTGAAAATACAAAAATGTGTGTACCAAAAGCCAGGCAGAAACTCAGCCATGAGGCTAAAGTTCCATCTCGTCGATAAGTATAAAATGATCGCATGCAAGAATAGAAAACAAAATCTATTAGCAGCAAATTGATCTAGAAATTAATTAGCAACGGTAACAACAAAAAGTTACTTGGAAATGACAATATTACGGCGTTGAAAATATATCAGGGGCTTTTATTGAGGAGAGCAGGAACTGTCAATAATCTGTGAATTATTTTCCAAAACTGAGGAATACAATAACACAACAAAAATAATTATCCTCAGAGTTTGCTCATTTCTCAGGTATTTCAGCTTCCAAAACAACGGTGTGAAGGAAGATTTTTACTAAATCAACATATCCTTTATATATATAAATACACTGTTTGGATTAAGACAGAAACTCCTAGGAGAGCAATATTTGCATCACTAATATTTATAAATAGTTAAACCTACAGGGCAGGGAGGAAAAGGAGAAAAATCACCATAACCTGGTTTTTGCAAGTTGTAAACACATAAAGAAAAAAATTCACTTCTCAGCCTTATGTGGTTTTTAATTTAAACATTTAAGGCAGGCAGCATTAATACTGCAGTTTAACACAGTAATAACAGAGAAAGTTAAAGATTTGACAGTTCTTCCCTCACACACACAGTGATTAAATTCTTAATTGAAAAAGGTGTGGCTCAGAATTAGTCTTACAACTGTAAGAAGATTTACTTCAACTGCTCAGCCATTAAATGGCTGTGTAGAGGATTACTCCTGAAAAGCAAATATTTTCCTGTAGGTAGAGAGATAAATCCTGTGCATTGTCTGAATCAAACACAAAATATCTTAAGGGCCTCTTTTATAAGAGCAGTGATACAACAATTCTGGCCAGAGAGCACAAAACAAGAGTGTAAAGTGATTTTTCTAACTCAGAGAAGGAGGTTTAACATGTATTTTGCTAGTAGAGCGGTGTGTGGCTGCAACAATGAAATGTTTGGTATTTGCAATCCATCTGCTGCTTGAAAAATTACTTTTTAAGACACAGAGATTGCTTTAGACAGTTCACAATAATAATTCTGACCCGGATTAATATCATAAAAGGTTAATCATAAAGTTGTGATTCCACTGAGAATAAAAGAAACTTAAAATACCTCTTTATTTATTTTATATCAAGAGTCTCTTTTTTTTATTCCTTTCCAAAACCTTGAGTCATAGGAAAATGGATGTTGACACACTGAAAACAAGTTTAAAACCACATCCCAGCGTTATCCCATGAGCAAAAGAAGGAACAGAGTTTTAAAGATGTCATCTACTGGGCTTTTTAAATGGCATTACAGTTCATGTATTACTTTATACACAGAAAACATTCTTACCCAGAAGATCCAATGCTTTTGCACACACCGAGCAGGGGCCGCTTCTCAGCAAAATTATCAGATTTCTGAGCACCTGATAAGAGGGAAAACAAAAAAAAAAAAAGGAAAAAAAAAGAGAAAATGAGAGAAAGAAAAAGAAAATCACTACGTACCGTTTGTACAGTTTCCAAGTTCAGGTTGAGGCCCAATATCTTGGGAGGCTATGGAATATATAACACCAACTGTGCAGGATGAGTGATAGAAATACAAATTACAGGCAGAGCTGGGACCACTGCTCTTGACAGAGATGAAAATGAGAAGCAACACAAACAGCAAAATGTGGCCAAGGCTTTGGGAGTGATTTTCTGTTCATCCCCCAGGGTTGGGATTCTGTGCCTGTACCGAGCGATCCTTGCTCCCTTCTCAGTGGTTTTATGAACTTATCTGCGCTCAGGCCCTCAGCAGCTCGGCCTGGGTTTCACACTGGCGTTTGCAGTTTGAGGGGCACAGGGAACACACCAGAGTCAACCTCAGAGCAGCCTCTGACTGGATTCATATCATAAAAGGTTAATCATAAAGTTGTGATTCCACTGAGAATAAAATAAACTGCCCTGGGCCTAAAAAACCACCAAATTCCAACCAACCTCTGCTTGTTCCACCAGCAGGCCATGGAAGCCTTGGAGAAAACACCTCCAGTGAGACTGGGAGTGCACACACAGCTCCCAGCCCACATCCCATCCACGCTCAGGGCTGCCTTCCCCAGTGACACCAGACCCCAGCAGAGATGGTTTGGGCCATGCTGGGCCAGTTCTGCCTGCCCTGGCATCCTCTCCCACACCAGTGGCACCAGCCCTGGCACTGGAAAGAGGTCCTGGAAATGGAACCCAGCCCTGGCACTGCAAACCGGCCCTAGAATCAAACCCAGCCCTGGCACTGGAAAGTGGCCCTGGAAATGGAACCCAGCCCTGGCACTGGAAACCAATCCTAGAACCAAACCCAGCCCTGGCACTGGAAACCAACCCTCGAGTCAAACCCAGCCCTGGCACTGCAAACCAGCCCTAGAATCAAACTCAGCTCTGGCACTGGAAAGTGGTCCTGGAATCCAACCCAGCCCTGGCACTGCAAACCAATCCTAGAACCAAACCCAGCCCTGGCACTGGAAACCAACCCTCGAGTCAAACCCAGCCCTGGCACTGCAAACCAGCCCTAGAATCAAACTCAGCTCTGGCACTGGAAAGTGGTCTTGGAATCCAACCCAGCCCTGGCACTGCAAACCAATCCTAGAACCAAACCCAGCCCTGGCACTGGAAAGCAGCCCCAGAATCAAACCCAGCGCTGGCACTGGAAACCAATCCTAGAACCAAACCCAGCCCTGGCACTGCAAACTGACCCTAGAAATGGAACCCAGCCCTGGCACTGCAAAGCAGCCCCAGAATCAAACCCAGCCCTGCTGTCCCCCCAGGCTCAGTCACACCTTCACCCCAGCACAGGCAGACTGTTAAAGACACCACACTTCTTCAAATGGGATTTTAAGAGTTTGGAGAACTTTGCTTTACTGCTACATAAACAGAAATAAAACTAAAATTGAGTTTAGGAAAAAAAAAGAAAAAAATCTCACTTCTGCCTGTGAACAATGTTTAACTGAATTCCACGGAATGTTTCTACCCAACTTAAATAAAAAAGAAACAACCAACACCAGCACTACAAAGTTTCCTCCATTTTCTTTCAACCTTTGCCTTTTTAATTATCTATCTATAGGTCTGCATGTGCGTGATGAATAATGGATTTTTTTCCCCATTATACACCAAACCCTTTGATCTGTAAAGAATATTAGTGATACAGTCTTACTTCTCAAATACAGTTGTACAGCACTAAATCATTTCTTCAGAAAGGCACAACAATTAACAATATACATTTTGACACAGCAGGCCCTGTTAATTATTAATAACTCAGGTACATGCATTTAATTTGTAACAAACACTGTTCAGTCCTCTCATCTGTACAAAGGTAAGTCTTCCCTCCTACACCTTTGGGAATTTATAAAGTCAAATGTGTCACGTCAATAACTCCACCATCAACAATAGCTTTATGAGTAACCCAAACCAGGCAAATGCATTTTCCTTTTATTCCTATTATTTCAAGCTCTTTGGTGAGTCAAACCTGTACTGTATGTCCTGACCTGCAAATTGATAAATGAAACATAAAGGCTTCTTAAGAGTCTGGCAACCAATTTGTTTCCTTCAATCCAGGTAACAGATGAATTCCATTTGTTCTGTTCCCAGCGCCGAGGGTGAAATGCTGACTACCAGCAGTTCTGACACTGATTTAAGTGGAGCCAGGATTTTACCTGAAGTATTTAAGTCTACTTTTTTTCTTCTTTTTTTTTTTCACTAAGATGTATTAGAGACGTGAATTCAGATGTTTCTTTGCGGTTTAGTTCTCAGTTTAACAACAAGGAAGGGGAAAAAGAGGGAGAAAGGTGGAGGGGAGCCCAGGGAATCAAGAGCCCAAAATCAAAAGGAATGCCAGTTTTAATACCCACAGCACAGATGTGCAAAATTTCTGCAGTAGGTGCTTAAACTTCTGATTTCTGCCTTTAATAACCGAGTCCCTCAATTTAAAAAAAATCCATTTTGACTCCAATACTTTCAGAATGTAAATATTAATACTGTAGGAAAAGATCATTACTGGGAGGCCTCTGAGGGCATTAAATCAGGTTAATAGCTGTCCCATTCATGAGATTGCACTGAGCGACATGTGCTGGGCTCTGCCACGCTCTAATGGAGGCAGGAACCTCTCCCAGCTCTGGGGTGGGATTTAATCTCCCAAGTTCTGCTGGATTAATTTTCATTTGTAAAATTGTGTTTATTTGCATGTGCGAGGCACTGACGTTGCACACACCTGCTGCACACACAGTGTTTAACAAAATTGAAATGAAAAACAGCTCTCTAAATCCCCCAAATACAAAAAGTATTGAAATCCTGTTGCAAAGTCTCTTTCTTAAACTCCTTTTATTCTAAATCCTTTTAATTCTGTCATATAACACTACAGCATTTATAAAATGCTGGAAATCCTGACAAATCACACAATTAAAGTAATGAAAACTGCCCTTCCTGCCAACAAGGCACCACCTTATCTACAGCTCCATTTAGCTAAATGATACGTTTGGTTTTTTAAAAACCTAACTTCAGTTAGTGTGCTTAAAATTGAAAAAAAAAAAAAAATCTGTCTGTGGCTAAATGAAATTTCATCCAAATCAACATTTAGAACTTTGGGAAGTCAAAAGGTCACCCACACGTAAGCTCAAAGCAGCTTAGGCCTTCCTCCTGATGAAACTGTGAATAGAAGCCTGGGGGCCACTGAGGCCAATAATGAAGGAGGAACAACAACAAAACCAGCACGTCCTCATGCAGAACAAAACTGAAACCCAGGGGATGCCACAGGAACCCAAACCTCCTCAGAACTACGGAAATCACCCTGGCTTCTCACGAGGGACAAACGCTCTGGAGGAATTTCACACTCTGACCTATTTAGCAGAGGCACCACGGAGTGGATTTTCCTGGTGTGCAATTCCACTGATCAGTCCCACCACAGCCATTTAATAATGCAGCGCAGCTCCTGCTCCACTAAACCCCTCTCATTTCAATCTTTTCCTAGGAAATCTTGCTGTGTTTGTGGTGCTGCCCCTCCCCAAGCAGTGCCTGGGAATGGCCCAGGCTGGAATTCATCCTCAGCATCACTGCCTGAAAGGACCAGGGCCACTGCCCCAAAGCACTGATGGGATGTCATGGTGGAACACAGGTCCAAAGCTTCCAAGAAATTAGTATTTTCCAGTGTCACACTCCAAAATTCTCCCCTGGAATATCTCTAAAAGTCTCACTTGCTGTGCAGGAGAACTCCAGTCTGTAATTTGTATACTCCACAGCCATGACCATTCATTATGCCATGAACCCCCCAGAGCAGTGGAGAACACCACAACTCCCACCCACACCTGCAGGACGCCCCAGCCCCACCCCAAAGGGGCAGCCCCTGCACCAGACAGACCCTGGGACTATTTTGGCCTTTGGGGATTTCAAACCACTGAGCCACCCAAGAGGCTGAGCAGACACAAACCTCACATCTGCCTTCCTTTAGAGAGCAACTTAAATATCAGAGCTCTTTAAGTGTACCTGCACATAAACCTGAGTCAGCTTTTGAGGTTCAAATCTTAATTTTACCAACATCAAAGGTGGGAGCGGTAGAGAACAGGGATAAATCTGCTGCAGTATTTCAACTGTCAACTGGTTTTAGTACCTCTAAATTCTTTTTATTTCCCTTTTTTATTTGCTTTTTTCCCCCTTATAAGTCAATTTGACTGAACAGTCAAATTCACTGAGAGATGTAGGGCTATTATATCATCTTCCTGCAAGCAGCATAATCTAGAAAATGGCAATAAATTAATTCAGCTCGCTGGAGGAATTTATTTTCATAATGCTGAGACATGGAAATAGGTTTTACAGACAAGCACTGATGTAAACTTCACCCCACCAGGCTGTCACCATGTCCCTCTAAGCAGGAATTGCCACACACAGAGCTGCTCCTCTGGCCTTCTGAGGTTCTTGATTGATTTTTAAACTGTGCAGCTCTACCTTAACAAATGCGGCAGCACGAGGCAAAGCAGGTATTTGGCCAGGGGCTTGCAAAATGACCTGGAGAAGTAGTAAAAAATGGGAGACTGGAGCACTGACTTGCTTCAGAAAGCAGCAATACTGTGATTTTGTGGGTAAAAGAACAGCAAGAACTGAAATAAATGTATCTTTCCTTCATCACTGACAAAAAATCCAGTGCCCAGCACACCTGGACACATGGAAACATCACCAAATCCAGCCCAGCACACCACCAAATCCTGCCCACACCAGGTTTGGGAGTGTAGAAGGGCCAGGCCAGCCCAGCAGCTGCGCCAAGGATGCTCAGCAGCTACCACAGCTCAGAATTCTTGTCCCTGGGACTGCCAGAGCCCAGACTGAGATGTCCTCATAGTCCAAGTATCAGCTCTGCAAGCCCAATATTCAGTCACAGTGCAAAGCTTCAGTCTCCAAAAGGGTCATTTCTATTGTAAATTATACCAAAGAATTAAAGCCCCGTCTGTTGAAGGCAATGGTGGGTGTGACCTGAGCACAGAGCTGGTGCCTGTGGGGTTTAGCATCACTGACAGAAATCCCTCAAGTTTTCATGGCCATCTCCTCCCGGCTGCAGAGCAGCCCTGCCGTGGCCAGCAGGACATCAAAGTGCCACTGCAGAGCAGCCAGGAGCTGCTGAAGGCCATTTTCTGCAGTGCCCTGCATGAAATAACCCCAGCGAAACAAGGCTGCATTATGGCACCAAGCACACGATGAGGCAGAGGATCTGACATCAAAGGACTGCAGGTTTTTAACAAAACAGTTGACAAACTATTAAGTTCTGCTGCTGTGAAGTCACTAAGTTAAAGCCATGAGCTTTCCTTTCACACCTGGGAATGAGCTGCTTATCACCAGCTAAGATCTGTTTCTAGGAACGTGCCAAATCCATCCACCAAGAGACTCCTATTTTCAATAATTCCCTTTTTACAGCTTTACAGTAAAACAGTGTTTGAGCCTGCTGATGGTAATCAGCTTCTCCTTTACAGATTCCTTTTATTTTGTTCAGAATCATTAAAGCTCATGAGTTAGTTATCTGAGGCCTCTTATTACAGCTTTACTTTTATCTGATTCCAGATACTGGTCAATGATACATTCATGTACTTTTAATCAAAGATTTATTTAAACCAAGTCATGTAAAAAGAGACCAAAACATGTTTTTAAAAGGTTTGGTTTAATTTAATATGAGCTAATTTGAATAGTTTTCTAATGTAACAACTATCATTGTCAGATGTTAAATATATGGAATTTAGAGGCAGAAAGACAGTAACTGCTTAAAGTTCATGAGTGTGATTTACTTGATTGAAAAACCAAAAACCTATTTTAATATCAGAAAAAACAGAACTCCCAGGTTCTTCAATTAATTTACCTCTTTTTCATTTCCATTTACACTTTTCTTTCTCTTTTTATTTTTTTCCCCTTTAAGAGAGGAAGGGGCACAGACAATCATTACTCAATGACACACATAATGGCAAAAGAGCAGCTTGTTGGGAATTATGCAGTGTTCCAGTAAATGGAATAAAAGAACAACAGGCTTGGGAACTATTTTACTTTAAGTTATTTTAACCTACAATAATTACAGAACCACATACACTCATACTTTGTATATTCGTCTGCTCAGGAAATCACCAAAACAATATATAATGTGTCCATTAGACCACCTACTTAATTTGCTTTCTTTAAGACACACAAAATTCATATAATTTACTATTTTTGAAATAATTTAAACCATTAGCTTTTAGGCTATATTTTTGGAGTTCATTAATTAATTCATAAAATATTACTAGAAATTCTAACCCAGCATAATTCCCAAACACCTTGGTCATACCAGAAATACATTCTTTTCATCCACAAAGTAAAACATGGCAACCAATTTCAATTAGACCCCAACAGCTCTTTCAGAAGTCTCCAGTTGGATTGGGTTTGGATGGAACAGGGTAATTTTTTAGAGGAATTTGCTGCTTTATGCACAGTTTTTGCAGCAAGTTCTCCTGGGGGCTAACTCAACTTCTGGAAGAATCCTGGTAAATTAAGCAGCTTGGTTTAGAATTTGATAAAAGACTATTTAGGCAGTGGCAGAGAGGAGCTGCACTCGAGGGATGATAAAAGCTCAGCCACTGAAAGGGTCAAAGTGAGTAAAGTTAATGTAAAATAAGCAGAAATTGGACAAACCAGAAGCCAGTGGCACCTCAAAACCTAAACTTTGTTGTCTCGTTGGTTTTAGTGGAGTGGAAAAGCAGTGTTTTAAAGAAGCTCTGCAGAATTCTGCTGGTGAAGGCTGTACTCACTGATCTGCGGAGCTGGGAGGATCCGCGCCGCTCGAACCGGCCCGTGGCGCACCGAGAACAGCTCCTGAGCTTCTCCACTGATCTGCAACAGGAAAATAGAGCCATACTCTCAAAAATACACGTATTTAGCAGCTGAGAAGGTTGGTAGGAAGAAATTGTAGAAAAGCACATTGGTAAAACTCTGCCTAAGCAATCATTGCCATTGCTCTACATGAGAATAGATCTTAGAAGTCTTGAATTAACTCCTCATGACCTCATATGTTTTGGAAGAAGCAAGACTTAAAGCTGACTAAAATTCACAAGAATTTATCCCACATTTCACATGGCTCTCAAGAAAAATGCCAACTCGCCAGAGATCAAGAGTGGCAAACATGAGTGGAAAAAGATGGGAGAATTTGATATAATGAGATTTGAATTTATAATTTGATGTATCATTTCACACTCACTAGGTGTGAAAACCACGTTTAAAAATAGATGGTCAAACTATTGAAGCCTGTCACTAATGGCAATGTTGAAAAGATTAAGCCAGAAGCAGTCAAGATGAATTTCCAGACTTCCTGCAATGGTCACTCCATGTATTTTCATAACTGCCTGGTAACGGATCCGATACGGAATGTCAAACTCCAGGAAAATGGCAAACATTATGGAGCTCATTTCCAAATAACCAACAACTTAAACCAGATGTAATGAGCCTCAGAACACAGCCAAGGTTGGCATCAGGTTTTGCCAAACAAGCAGCTTACAATATCAGAAGAGAACATGATTTGGAATAAGGTTCTTAGGAATCAATAAACTATAAATTCAAGTGAACTTTTGGAAATGTCATTTTATGGTTGTTTCCATTTCTTTCTGCACTTCAGCTCACACGTCCAAATAGTTAAAATACTCCTACTGTTTGACCAACAAATCCCAAGTACAGTACTCCAGGCTCTCAGCTTACATCCAGTCTTGCCTGGTTATTTATTATCACTGCTCTAGGTCAGGGGGGAGAATGAAACCCACCCCATGAAGCACAATTCTAAATAAAATTACTTAGAAAATACCATTTACTACAGAGCTAACCCAGCATTCTGCACACAATACAGAGAATTTCTCCCTATTATGCCTGGAATTACACACAAGTTACACAAATGTGGGAAAACAACATTCTAACCCATTTTAGCCCAGCAGTTTATCAATTAACATCACTGTTAGTGACCATCAGAATTATTCCTGATGGACACAACAGTTTTTAAACTGCAATCAAAAAGAGAATTAATGCCTGAGCCGACCCTGCTCTTATTTTATTAGGCAGATGTTCCAATCACAGCAGATTCTCCTCCTCCCTCTGAACACAAAACCCTGTAGCACTCCAGCTTTTGCAAAACAAGTTTGATTCTCCCTCAGGAACAGCTCTGAAGAGCTTCTTGACCAGATTCTATATAAGATACAGGAATAATGATCAGAAATCAGCTCAGGAAAGGTTTGCTGATGGCTTTGAACTGATGGTCAGCTTGGAGTGCAGTGTGGGGAGAAAAAAAAGCCTCTGGATGAAAACATCTGTATCCAGAAAAAACAGCTTGGGAAAAAATGTAGAGCACAGCTAAGCAGAAAATGAGGAAAAATTAAAGAGGGGCAGAGTAATAAAGAGATTAAAAAAATTAAGAGAGCAGCACGTTTTCTGTCCATCGGAACACAGCAGCTCTATGAAAAGGGAAAGAAGGAAATGGAAAAGAAGAAAAATAGAAGGGCTTGGAACTATTATTACTGGCAATTAGAGATATTTTCCCCCCAAATCATGGAAATGCTGTTTCACATGTGTATGCACATCCCTGGCCATGAATGAAAACAAGGGAAAGGAACCAGCACAACAAAGGTACAGAAGGAGTGATTCCCATAAAATATCCCAACCCAGCTCAGACACCTCCTTCTCCTTTTTAACTCTGCCAGCACATCAGCCCCAGCTCCAATCTACTTCAAACAAAGTTCCAGTTCCCAAAGGATGGTACACTGAGAAGGCCAAACCTTCTTAACTCAGGTTCTGCTCTTAAATATCCTGAACTCCAGAGCATGTTTATTCAGCCTGGCATGCCAAGACCTGGTAGAGCTTAAACTTGAGACTTGCAAAGAAAAGCCTAAAATGTCCAAACACAAATTAAGTTTATTTGTACTGAAGCATTTAACATGGAAATCCCAGCCCAGCTCTTGTCATGCATATAATGCACTAGCGTTTTAATAATTAATATTCATTATTTAAAAGATCATTTATTCTTTTATACTGGAGGAAAATTACAGAAAGAAAGGTTAAGTGGAGTAACAAGCCCCAGGATCCAAGAGTGACAAAGATGAGATTACAGGTATTTAGCCCCTGTTTTAAGACCACTGCAGTGTTTAAGACTTTAGGTTAGCAGGTCCTTTGCTCAGTTCCTGAAGGATTCTAAATCATGGAATGGTTTGGGTTCAGCCTCTACAGCTCAAGTGCTGCACATTTGCTGACTCCGGGGAGCCCAAAAGGAGCAACTTTTAAGGTACATCCCCCCCCTGGAGTCTTGGTAACAAAAATACAAAATGCCACCCAAACACCAGCATCTCGTTTGTAAACAAAATTCAAATTCTCTAACGGACACAAAATAAAGTTCACAAAAAATCTGGATGTGGCACTACAACATGGATCACGTTAAAACACTAACATTTAATCTAGCATCGTTTCACAAAGTGACAGCTTTTTTAGGGGATTTAAGTTGTGTGTCCTTAGCTGTTCTGCAGAGACAGAACTCATAGAAGGCATTGCATGTTGTTGTCTGCCATGAATTAGTAAGAGCTTGGCTGTTCCTTGGTTTGCTTGGCACTGAAAAATGCATTAGGGCTTTGAGTTCAAGGTTTTCTTTGAATTACAATTAACTTCTTTTAAACACCACCAGCAGCAGAAGCTTCTGCTCTTTGCAATCTTATAAAATCCTGAATTAACTGCGGTGAATGCTAATGCCCTTCATTTATCTATGGACAACATAAAAGTTTATTGCTGAGGCCACACAGATCCAATCTGCCCGAAAGCTCCATCTTCAGGGGACAGAGATCGTGTGGCCTGATCTTGCTGCCACTTCAGCCCTTATCTCAGCCCTCAGCCAGCCAATCTTCCCTGTGAATGGGCCACTTATCCCACTAGGAACTCAAGTGGGACAAGGAACTGCACATCGAGGGGAGAACCTGGGTCAGATGTGGGCTGGCAACTCTCAGCAAAAGGCTCCACATCCCATTACCAGTCCCTGGAGCTCCACAGTCTCATATGCACAGACAAAATATAAATAGAGCTCATGAATTGAAAACAGAGCTCTAAATTCTTCAAAAAGCACCTGTGAGAAACGAGGCTGTGGCTGCCATTTTGGATTGGATCCAGCTAAGTAGCAAGTCCCCGTGGCAGCTCTCAGAGCTCTTAAAAGTTTTTCTTTCCCATTCCAAAAGCCAAGAATGCTTCCAAACAGGTTTCAAGAATTGGATATTAAGCTGTAAAAGCAGCTTCAGGTACTCGTTGGATGGAAGAGCGAATCCAAAATGACGGCTCCAAGCTGGGCTGGTAGAACATCTCAGCTTTCCCAAAAGCTGCAATCAACCACAACCCCCAGACCTACAGGGAAGCAAAGCATTCAAACCCCAACCCCCAGTGAAGTCTCCATCACTCTCTTCCAATTCAAGGAGGAAGAAGAATCCTCTCCTCCTCTTAAGACATCTTGAGCTACTGCTTAAAATGTGACAGCGCAGGAATCTGCAGCGCTGGGTAATTTTTGACGACAGAGCTATATTGTTTGGAGCACACCAGTTTGCACCCATTAAAAAAAAGCTGAACAAAGGAAGTTTTGTTCACACTAAGGATAACTAATAGTTTCCAACCAGAGAAAATGGTTTTCACATGGTGAAACAAAAATTTAAATAAAAAAAAAAAAAAAGCCAAACATACACCGAAGTGAAACAAAATTGGGTTTGGAACTCAATGCTTGAACTACTGTGCAACTCTAGAAAAGGAAACTGGGGAATATATAAAAGGAAAAGGGAATGATCAGGAGGTTGTTCTTAAATTTTCTGATGTATGCTTTATACATGAAGAAATCATGATACGATATGACAACAAGCAATTGACAGATAGCACCACCAAATATTGCTGCCCATGGGTTAAAGACAACTTCCAGTCCTGGTGCTACTGAGAAAGTAAGGAAGGATTGGGAGCAAAAGGACAAATTTTATCAGTTTAGTTTAGGAATTCACAGTCTGCTTTTCCATTCAACCCATTCAAACTCTGTAATTATCTAGAGATGGCAAGAATTTTGATGCTCAAGAACATTAGACACCTCCTCTAATGACTGGATTGAGGATGAAGTTGCACCTAACACTTTAAATTATGACAGTGCTATTTGAAACAGAAGTTGTGTAAAGCCACAAAATGTCTGCACACTGGTGCATCCTCAGTGTAAAAAACCCAAAGCCTCAGAAAATGATTTGCATAGATACTTTGTAAAGTCCTCAGACATTTTTCAGGGTTACTAGGTCAGGTCATTACTCCATTTTCTGAGTGGTTAATGCAAGCTTTAACAGCAGTTCCCCCTAGAAAGAGGTCTGGACAGAGGAAGAATTGCAGCTGGGGATGCGACAAGTTTCTTTAATTGTAATGTGAACCACTAAATTAAGATGATTTTTCTACTTCTGAAACTCCCAGCCCAAAACGAAAAAAAAATTAAATTATTTGCCACAAAAGTAGCCACGTGCATTCCCTGAACAGGAACATCTAGAACAGATACTCAGAAACCACATCTGGCAGAAACAGCTCCAATCATCTCTGGAACCTGAAAGTGGGAGCAAGGAGAAAACAAATTCCAAACCAAACGCAAAGCTCCACTGCCCTATCATCAAACAGCAACTCCAGTCATATCCCCAGATTTCTCCCCACTTAGCCGGGTGTATTTGAAGCCCATTCTAACACTGGCACCCCGGTTTCAGAGCAGAGAAACTCCACTCATATTCCCAGATTTCTCCCCACTTAGCCAGGCATATTTGAATCCCATTTTAGCCTTGGCACCCCGGTTTGAGAGCGAAGAAACTGCACTCATATTCCTAGATTTTTCCCCACTTAGGGAGGTGTATTTGAAGCCCATTTTAACCTTGGCACCCCGGTTTGAGAGGAGAAACTCCACTCTTATTCCCAAATTTCTCCTTACTTAGCCGGGCGTATTTGAAGCCCATTTTAACCTCGCCGCCCCAGTTTCAGAGCAGGGAAACCCCAGTCATATTCCCAGATTTCTCCCCACTTAGCCAGGCATATTTGAATCCCATTTTAGCCTTGGCACCCCAGTTTGAGAGTGAAGAAACTCCAGTCATATTCCCAGATTTCTCTGCACTTAGCCAGGCATATTTGAATCCCATTTTAGCCTTGGCACTCCGGTTTCAGAGCGGAGAAACTCCACTCATATTCCCAGATTTCTCCCCACTTAGCCAGGCGCAACTCCAGTCATATTCCCAGATTTCTAAGCACTTATGCAGGCGTATTTAAGCCCATTTTAACCTCACCACCCCGGCTTCAGAGGAGAAACTCGACTCACATTCCCATATTTCTCCCCACTCAGGCAGGCGTATTTAAGCCCATTTTAACCTCGCCACCCCGGCTTCAGAGAGAAGAAACTCCAGACATATTCCCATATTTCTCCCCACTTAGGGAGGCGTATTTAAGCCCATTTTAAGCTCGCCATCCCGGTTTGAGAGCGGAGATCAAAGCAGAGCCCTCCGGACGGACACCTTCCGCTCGTTGCGCAGCCCAGCCCGGGCAGCACCCAGCGCTCCGCACAGCCCCGGCCCTTTGAAGCTGCCCCGGCTATCTCCCCTTCGCAAATCACACCCGTGCAGCCCAAAGATCCTCCTCGGAGGAGATGTTAATGTGAAAGCACTCAGGCCGGGGGAAGGCTGCCGAGGTGTGGGCAAGGCCACGTAACACCATTAGCCCGAGTGTCGGCTTAGGAGCTGTCATAAACACTTCATAATCACTCACACACAAACCCTGCCGCCTGCAACATATTAGGAAGTGCTGAATAGAGGGCCAATTGTACGAATAAAAAAGCACAATGCTAGAGATAATAGCCTTCCTGAGGAGATTTGCACATAAATGTCAGATTGTTGCTTTTGCAGATTAAACTGTAGAATGAAGGGGTTGGGGTTTTTTGGGTTTTTTTTTTCTTAGCTGGAATAACATTGCTTAATTACAAGCTAAATAGTCAGCAGGGCCAAGAAGAAAGGTTTGGATAATAGCAAAGGACACAAAAAAGTGTTGCCAAATAAGCTCTTAAAGATTAAGTCAACCACATAACTGCCAGATTTTATTGTGCTCAGGGTAAGGAGGAGCAAAAATGCAAAGCAGAAACAACAATGTGAAAAACCCCCTCCAGTTTATGTTCCCTCCAAATTTGTTAAGATACACAAATCCTGCTCTGTAAAGATATTTAAAACTGATGTTAAAAGTCATCATTCCGTGAAAATCTCCAAGGTCATGTCACTAATAAAAGGACCATTCCAACACTGAAACTGGACGAACACAGAGTGCCCAGGTCCCAGCTGCACCTCCCTGACTGTGCTCTCAGAATTTCACCGAACACACAAATGCAGGGCTGACAAAGTGATGCAATATCTCCACAGCTGACATTCTTAAGGTGGATGGTAAAATATTTCCACATTTGGCATTTTCTCCATCTCACTGCACTTCCCCTCGACTTATACTTCTGCAAAAATTGAACAACACCAAGAGAAACTGTCCTGCAATTTCGCTTTTGTTATTTTTCATGAAATAGTAAATACTATAAAAATCTAGGAGTTATGAAGAAGTGAAATACATTGGGGGGAAAAAAAAAAAAAAAAGACAACCTGGCTCTAATGGTCCTACTGAAAAGAAGGTAAACTCAGGTATCTGGCCTAAACTGCGACTCGTTCAGACACAAGGAGGAGGGGGGAAAAGGAAAGAAAATAGAAAGAGAAAGTAAAAAGAAAAATTCCACCCATGGCAACATAGCACATCTCTTTTTTTTTTTTTTACAAAACGCACGTTCATTTGGAAAAAATATTTCAGCTGGATCAAACAGGGTGTTTTGTAAGGATTCTTTAGCTCGAGCCGATACTCAGGGCATCTCAATTAATTAATTAATTAAAGACTAATCAGGTTCTTCTGCTGCAGCGGCTCCTAGCTCGGTGTCTCAGCGCCACCGTGTGGGCGCTTTGTGCAACGCTCCGCGAGAGAAAATCCCCTTTATTTTCGCTGAAATGTTCCTACGTTTCAAAGTTCCTAAATTTTAATAAACGGTTACAAAACACTGGAATTTAGTGAAGTATACCAGGCCTTACTCCATTTCTATTAAACATTCCTTCAAATGCAAAACCTCATCAGCTTTTTTATTTCCCCATTGCTGTTAACAAGAAGCAATCAAAAGGATAATAAGATGCAATAAAGAGGGAAAAAGCTCTACCACACTCATAAAACTCTATTTAACAGAAATTAACATCGTTTTTTAAGCTACTGGTATATAAACATGTGTCCTACATAGCTAACCAAAAAGTTGTAAAAATGCACACATTTCTTATATAAACAGTGTATTTTACAAAGGGGAAAAAACTCCCTCCTCTCTGCTTTATTCTGGAGGACAAGGTGTTGCGAGCAATTTTGCCTCTTTAAGTTCAGAATTTTATGACCTACTGTATTCAACTTTATTCTCTCATTTCAAGAAATTTGGGGGGAATTCCCCAAATGAAGACCATGTGCCCATAAACCACTCTGCAGCACAAACCAGGGGGTGGGGATGACAGCATGAAATCAAACCCATATGCACACAGAGGCCTTTGTAAAATTAAAATTGCAAATCATGTATATGACAAACATGTGATTGCAAAATACTATTAATACTGTCATACTGGAATTCCTGGGACAAACACATCCTGTTCATGTTTTTCCACCTTTATTCCTTTCTGTTAAAAAAAAACAAATGAAAACAAACAACCTGTCTTTTTTTGGGCTACAAACGATTCCAGAATGGCAAACACTGGTCCCAATTTGAGTCTGAAAATGTACTTAGCAGGAATCATGTGTAAAAAGCCCTCAGCAATCTGAAGGTACATGAACTGAAGTGTTTGAGCTATGCTCAGGATTATCTGAAGATAAGCACATTACACACAAACCAGATGACATTGATGGGAAATGTTGGCTCTTTCCACTCCAACGGCAGAAATGAAAGGTAAAATATTGAAGTTACAACACAACATTGGCAAAAAAGGAGAAGGAAGGAGGGAGGTGAGCTCTGTACTCACAGGTATGCTCCAGACTTGCATCCCATCACTGTAGCCAATCATCAGCAGCAACGGGGGCTCATTGCCAGTGCTGTGGATTTCATGGAATTCCATATTCCTCGATGTATCTGAATTGGATTTCAATATCAAAGCCATGATTAGCAGGTCAGGATCAAGCTCAGGATCAAACTTCTCAAACAGAGAAAAGTCTGCTCAGGACCAACAAAATGAACATTAACAAATACAGAAATGACAAATGAACAGGCTGGGCAAAACAATTCCTGGGTACAGTGGAATTAATCTGTGCATCAGCCTTACCAAACGGAGGGAATCCCCAGGAAGAAAAGAGCTACAGGACATAATAAATATTCCCTCATAAATATTCCCTCAAAGACCTCATGAAATCTCCTGCTCATTTTATCCAACTGCTCCTCCTTCCCAGGTGACTCTGAATTCTATCACAGCACTGAAAACACACCTGGGACCTGGACTGGCTTCAGTGAGATAATGTGGCTTTGAAATGAAACTGTAGATGAAATAAAATTCAGTTCTGTGCTTTGTTTTTAACTACCTTAAGGAAAATAAATGGATTTTTTAATCTGCATTTCTTCCTAAGCAAGAGTTTGTTTGCTTTTAGATGATGTCACAAGGCCTATTTGCTCTTTTTGGCAGATACCAACCAAAAGCAAAGTTATTCACTTAGAATTTAGTTTTAATTAATACTTAGTTTGGAGTCAGCAATGCTTACAGAGAAAGCTGCCTGGAATTATTGCACATGGACCCAAAAGTCACAAAAACAAGTGGGAGAAATGAAGCCATACCATTTAAATCTGCATTTTCAAATCTGACCCAGACAATTTTCTCCTTTTCTTCGGGTGGGGTTCCACTGTAGGCCTGGACAAAAAGCAAAAGGGTTGAAAGAAGGAAGTTTAACAGTGGTTTTTTCTCCTCCTGTAAGAGGGAACATAATTAAACCCCAAAACCATGATTCATGGATCTAATTGTCACCAGTATTCCTACAACAGAACCATGCTGAACATCATTCAGCGATGTAGGAATGACAAAATATTTGTAGCAATAAATCTTCTGGGGCAGGTAAGAAATCCCACGTGACTTAGAGTGAGTCAATAAAATTCAATACAGTGGATTCTACAATCTTTAACTTCAGCAGTGTTGGAGTTTCTCACATGAGGTGTTTTATCATTAAAATTCTCTTTAATTCACATAAAAGCTTGGCAAGCCAGACTGAGGAAAGAAAGAGACCTTTACTACACAGTTTATATTACTGACACCTTTCAGTTCTGTTTGTGACAACTTTAATGCAGCCATTTAAAAGCGAATAAACTGCAGCTCCAGTAGAACAGATCCATGTTTCAGCCCTGTGTTCTACAGAATCCCATAAAAAGATGAGATACAAAAAGAAATTGTGGAGTGAGGCTTGCAGTGTTTCTAAACTGGAGGTTTTACAGTTCTCAGGAGAAGCTGTGGTAGCAGGAACGTGAGCTACAGCAGAAATACCATCACTTCCAAATGAATTATAACAAAATACTGAGCAGTATTTGGGATTAAATATGAACAGAGCTTGTATAATCATCACTTTATACATGCCAGAAAAGCAAGAACATGAACTAAAAATACAAATCTAAAAAATAAGTGTGGGGTTTACTTTTCAAAACAAATCACATTCCACGCTTCCAAGGCAAACTGATTTGTAAAATAAAACACAGACTGTATCCTTTAACCAGGGGGGCTATGGGAGAGTGTGGAATGCAGGAATCTTTAATTGAAACTTTAAATATGTTTAATTTTAACCCCGAGTCCAAAATGCATTTCACAAATTGATAGTAATGAGGGCATTGTTTTTATATTTTTATGGAACAAATGCACTGGGAATTCCTAAGAGGAAATTCAGGGGGAAATAAGACACTGTGTAACTAAGATAATCCCTGGAATCAGAATCAAGATCATTTCCTGAAGCTACATTCAGCTGCAGTGCTCCTCCACTATGGACTACAGCTTTCCCAAAGAGTAAAACAAAATTAGTTCCCCTCTGCTACTGGGAGGCCCAAGGGCAACTAGGAAGGGGCTATTCCAGTGCCATATTTATTATATAAAATATATAAAAATATACACATACATATATTTTAAAATAATAAATCTATTTATTTGATGAAATAATAAATTTACAGAGCAGAGTGAGGACTTCTGACACTGCTCTGTGCACTGAAAAAATAGTTTTAAAGATCCATAGCCTACCTGTGGCACAACATCTTGGAGGAAGGTAACAACACTTTCCATGTACGACTGCTCCCTGGAAAACAGAAGGAGATTTTCAACCAATGGAGTTCAGAAATGGTCATTAATATATTAAATATATTAGATAAATGTATTAGATAAATCAGCAAGAGGAAAACATGGGCAATCTTTAGCACATAGGAAAATACTAAATATGCAATGCAGTCAATTTTACTGCCAAATTCTGATCACACAAATAATGGCCTGTAAGTAATGAAAGTATTAAGAAAAAGTAATGAAAGTCTGTAGAAAAGCTAAGTGATACCTGCTGATGGAATAACTGCTTGGGGGAAAGTATAAAATCTAAATTCAAGGAACAAGCCATGTTCTCCACATCAGAGGGGCCTGGAGTGGTACAGGGATTTGGAAATGATTCCTCAGTATTTTTGTACTTGATTTGGCTCTTACAACATGAACATGAGGATTTAAGCACCAACTGGAGCTCTCCTGGCAGGACAAGGAAACTTCCAGAGCTCCTGTGCATTCTGGACAATGCTGGAGTACGTGGCAGTGCTCAGGGGCAGGGGATGGAACAAAACCCCACCTAAGAATAGCAAGGAGGGGTATTTTCAGATAAGATTTGATAGCTTGGGAAGCTTATTCCTTCTTGGAAGTTCATTAGCAGCATCGATTGAGGGTGGTTTCTAGTGCAAGATCCATTTGTTGGGGCAGATTTAAACAAATGCTTTGAGTAGCTTATCCCTGCACGAGCCATGAGGCTCCTGTGTAACTGCTGAGTAACCACAGCGTGGGCTGAGTGCCTCACACAGATGGCGTTGAAACTGTGCAGAAAGTTGGTGCTTTGTGCCACGAGGAGCCCTGAGACACGCTGGCAGCAAGAACTACCGGCAGAAAGCCTGAGATTATTTCAAAAAGCCCTTTAGGGTTTCTTTAGGCAACAGCTTTGGCAGCTACAAAATTAACTTCTGTGCTGTTGCAATTTTTCCTGTGCTAACTCAAGATTTCTAACAGCAACAAAGGAGAACTGTAAATTAGGAACTCTGGATGTCCAATGGTGCTTTCTGAAGCTGTGCAAGATTGCTCTAATAAAAACAGGAGTGTTTAGCACTGAGAAACGAAGCACTACAGAGAATTTAGTTCTACACACAGCTATACAAAAGATACTTGAACTCAAATACTGCATCAGCCTAACTCCTCCCTGAAAACAAAGAGAGATTTAAAACACAAAATTTACATTCCAGAAAGCCAATTCCAGCCCCTGACCAAACCAGACTCTGCTCAGCAATTCCAGCATTTCTGCATCCCAGTTTGTCCCACTGCTTCAGGCTGAGGCCTTACAAACGAGCTGTGGTTTCTTCCCTGCTGATTCTTCTCTGATTTATGTAGGTCACCCCAGGTGCCCCTGCACACCTTCAGAGCCCTTTATTAAAACGCCTGGCCACAGGTAGAGTATTAAATACAGTGTCTGAAGCTCTCCTGGGAATGCCTACCAGCCAGAGTCACACTGCCTTTGTGCCTCAGCTCATGGAATGCACTTTTTTCCCCTCTCCCCAACTACATCCTGAAACAAAGTTGAAGTTTGGGAGGTGTTTTATTCAGGGTATGTGCCCTAAATCTCTCCTGAAGTTGAAAAACTTCCAGGGAGATGTCCTTAAAGTGCTGAAAAACAACATAACACATCAAAAACAACAAAAAAAACCCCAAAACCCTGCCTTTAATAATGATTTAGAAACTTAATATGAGCAGCAGAATACTGCTGAGTGCTCAACACACACAGATCCTTTTAAAAAAGTGGCATTTTTGAGGCACAAACAGGTACCTCACGAACAAGACACCACATTTAAAATAGAAAAACACTATAAGATGATGATCTTTTTTTTATATTTTTAAAGCATATTTTGAAGAAAACAGCACTACAAAGAAAAATGCATTTGTTGAGGAATTCTGCAGAATAAAAAAAAAAGCTGCTGCAGGACAAACCTCTAACACAACTTTTGTGCTACAACTAACTATCAGATCCTTTTGCTCTCCGGGAAAAATGAAATAAATCTTGTTGTTGGAAATACAGAGGTATCTCCAGGGCAAAGTAACACCCCTTGAAGCAGACATTTCAATACAGTGCCATTTTGCAGCAGAATAAACATCCCAAGGAAGAAACAAAAACTGCTACACAACTCCCGTAACAGACAGAGAAAAGACCATAAATCTTCCAGACTGCCTCACAGCTAAAGAGCACTTTTGCCATGAAAGTATTCCTATGTGAACACAGTGAAAATCAGGATGCCCAAGCACAAAATTGTCTGTAAGGTGCTCTGACCAGAAGGATGGAGTTTCTTCCTTTTTCCCTTGGTCTTGTTCTTTTAAGAAAAAAAAAAAAAAAAGAAAAAAAAATAAAATCCACAATTCTCGTTCCTGAAGGACTTTAATGACAAGTTCTTATGTTTTAATATATGCACTCCTGGGACAAGGTATTACTAAAAAGAACAGCAAGAAAGGAACACGTGTGGCACATCCCTCTGACCTAAGGAAGAAGTTTGAATTGCTGATCTACACTGCAATGTTTGTACAGCAGAATGGTGCAAACAACCACAAAACTCCGCAGCAAATTAGCTTTTAAATAGACAACTTTGGTGTACAAGTGCAAAGCATCCCATTTAGGGAGACAGTTTGCACCCAGGAGGTGGAAATGCCACGTGTGTTGGCTTTGTTTTATTGGGCAATGCTCAACGCAACAGAACTGCAGTGTCAACGCAAACCATCCCAGCCGGCTTTGGGGGGAAAAGAAACCAAACCAACTCAGGCTGGGTTCTTCTACAAGAAAATCAAACCCATTTCAGAAAGGGCTGTTCCTCTAGAAGGCTCTTACGTGGCAGCTTGTGGGCGAACCACCACTCCTCCAGTGCAGCGACTGGGGCGGCGCGGGGACTCTGTCGCCATCGTTCCTGGGCACACACCTGCAACAAACACAGCCACTTTTAGTATCATTGCCATAGGATTATTTATTACACGGATTCTTGATGTATTCTTGAAGCTGATAAGAGAGAAACTTCATTTACACAAACTTGTAGGCCCCTTTACAGCACTTTTTTTAGCGAGAAAAATAAAATCATGCACCAAACTGACAATTTCTCCAATCACTACAGCTCCTGCAATGCTTGTGAAAAAAAGGCAACAAACAAACATGATAAAGTGGAAAATTATCTCAAACTGTACTAGATGATCTTTAAGGTCCCTTTGAATCCAAACCATTCTATGATTCCATGATTAAAGATAGTGGTACAGGTACACAGTTGTCATCACCATTACACTATTTACTAATGGGCTGCCGTCTCATAAAATAATTATATAAAAATAATGTGCAATCACAATTGCAGCGTACTGTACCCCTGAAAATATAGGTTACATTGCAGCTCACACATTCAACTGCTTTATGTCAGCTTTTTATGTCATCTTCAAGCTTTCCTTCACACTTCTGTTCTCCAGGGGAAAATTCTGTGTAACATTCCCAAAGGCAGAAAGCACTCGAGGAGCACCAGAGATCCCAACCAGCTCTTCAGTGAACCCTTCAGCTGCTCTGATGGGTCCCCCAACCCCAAACCCGTTCATAAACTGAGCGAAAAAGCCAAATTCCCAACGTGGTATCAGTTATCAGCACCATTTCACGTCAGGGCGGACTTTGCCAGGGCCAGCTCATTAAGGGAGGCGGGACAAACACTCGGAAATCAGTAACACAATAATAATTAATAACAAAACGTTCAGCAGCACAACAGCAGCCTAACACACACGCCGAGGAAACTCGAGAGACGAAATATCCCGGAAAGGATGAAATCACCTCACGGACACCTGCCGTGCCCTGAGTGCAAACACCTTGTGACACCCCACCTGAGGGGAAGGAGCGCCGAACATATTTGAACGCCCGATCTGGGCCTCGGCACAGGCGCGCCTCAGCGCGGGGCACCTGCGGAGCCGCCACGGCGGGGCTGAGGGGACGGCACCGTCCGGCCCCTCGGGAGCCCTGACAGCGGCCTGGGCACCCTCCGCTATTGAGCAACTCCAC
>VZRL01001718.1:490344-520244 GCA_013397895.1 Origma solitaria | reverse complement strand
GAGGGCGGGCGCTGAGGGCCCCTCAGGGCGGGACGGGCTCGCAGGGGCCGGGGGACAGCGGGGAACGGGCACAGCGCTGCCGGCACAGAGTCCCGAGGCGTCCCGAGGCGTCCCTCAGCTCACGGACACCACTGCTGCCCCCTCAGAGCTCGGGTGTTGTGGCAGCATTGGAGACGCGGCTGAGGAGGTGCCTTACAGCGCCTTCCAGCGCCTAAAGGGGCTCCAAGCGCCGTGGAGAGAGACTCCGGACAAGGATCTGGAGTGACAGGACACGGGGAATGGCTTCACGCCGCCGGAGGATGGGTTTAGATTATAGAAAGGAATTGTTCGCTGTGAGGGTGGGGAGGCCCTGGCACAGGCTGCTCAGAGAAGCTGTGGCTGCCCCATCGCTGGAAGTGTCCCAGGCCAAGCCCAAGGGCTTGGAGCAGCCTGGAAGGTGTCCCTGTCCCTGGGTGACCTTTAAGTTCTCCTCCAGCCCAGCCCAGGGTGTGATTTATGTTTACAGGTGCCCAGCGCTGCACAGAGCCCTCAGGGTGACGCACTCGGCCGTGGTTCAGGTTCCAGACAGTGGCAGCAGGTCAGGAGGGGTGACCTGCTCCGGGAATCCGCCCACCTTCTGTGACAGCAGCATCATCCACATGCCAAAAGAATGAAACAATTACCCAGCAAACACTCACAAAGTACCTATTAGCGGGTTTGCGCAGATCGGAGCTTTATTTCACAAGAAAAAGTTGTAACTCAGATTTGATTTTACCAAAGTTAAAATACTAGGTGTAAATTCCCACACTCCCCTGTCTCAGCTTTGAATATTAATTTCAGAGAAGTCAAATGATAAAGAGGTGGGCAAAGTATATCCAGGAGTAAACTGTTGCCTGCTTTTATCAGCAAGGAAGTGCAGAGGAGTTTTGGATGTTTAATTCTGACAATCGCCCAGCAGCATTTCCAGGAAAATTTGTAGGTTTTGGTTAGTTAATTAAAAGCAAAAAGAGGCCAAAGTTGGAGAAGCCTAAGTCTAGAACTGCTTGAGGAAACTTCAATGAGTCACACATTTCTGAGTGTAGCAGAATTCTATGAAAATTTAAATTTCACTTCTGTGTAGAGCAAAAAAACTGGGAAATTCACTACAATCTCTTTTTTTTTGCATATTTCCCTTATTAGCAGTAGCACAGTCATCTAACCAAGGTGTTACACTCACTCTGTAAAAGGTTCAATGAAAACTAATTGAAAATAGATAATTATTACCTTAGTTTGTTGCAAAGGTTGTTGCCAGGTAGTTGCCACACACAGTTGTGGCCTCTGCAGCCTTTCCTGCCCAGCTGGGGCAGAATTTCAACATCACAGCAAAACTTTATTAACTGAAGTTACTTCCCACATCCACAGAAATAAATTCTTGCAGGATCCAATTTGGACAGGCTGTTACTTTCATCTCCTAAGGCAGCGCTGTGTTCCCAGCATGGATGAAAGAGAATATTTTCAGGAATAAAATCCCCTGGGATTTCTGTAACCATGGTAACACATTTAGATAGCAGGCCTGGTTCCAACCCATGTTTTATTGTTCCAGCAGTAAAAAACTGGATTCTATAAATAACCACCCTGGCCACCAGAATAAAGTATTGGCCTTTTACTTTCCCATCAAAATAAAATTTTTAAAAGTTAATATCTTGCTACAGTTAAACACTCAGGATAAAGTGCCCGTATCAGTTCTACGATAAATTGAAGTGGGATGTCTTGTTTCCTAAGCCACAGTGAGAAAGGGGAGAGTACTCAGATTTCTAATGACTACCAAATAAATATGATTTTTTGGTAATAATAAATTCATATTTTACTGCTGAATAAATAACAGACCTTAAGCTTGAATAAAATTAAATAAAAAGCATCCCCATCAAATTTTCATGTGTTTTATTGAGGTGAACATACACATGGTCCACATAGTCAATGAAAATAGTCATAAAATAATTTAAGAACTTGTGTTGAAAGGTATTAGCAGCACCATCAGTATTGGAATAGCAGAAAACACATCTCAGAAGGGCAGTTATGCCTGGATAAAATGCCATCATTTGGAACAGGGGATGGGAATGGCTTTGTCGGATGCTCTGGGGAGTTGGAGTTTTTAAAACACACTTTTTTTGCTAAATACTTTTGACGATTATCGTTACAAAAAATACAACTAAATAAGATACTGCATAGTATTTTAATTAACATAAAATCGACACTGAGGTGTGTAAAGCAAGACTCAGATCTCTGCTTCCACATACATTTCATTTCTGAGTAGAGAAATCTAAAATTTAAAACCAAAATATAGACCTAGTGTATTCTCTAAAAGACACACTTTAGGTGGAACGTATCAGACTACGAAAATACATATCTTCCATTCTGTTTAATAATTTACTTTAGTTAAAAAGTTGTGAAATTCTCCTCACAAGAAGCGTATACAAATTGATGACTTTAGTAAATTAACAAAAAGGATTATTTTACTTTTTGTTTTTGTTTTTTTTTAAAACAAGGCTTAGCCCCGCCATAACAATTATACAAGGAAGAAAAGAGACTACATTTATATGAAGGAATACAAATTTACACACATTTTACAGTGACTTATACCCTACACATCTACAAAATTCACAGTTATAATACAAGCAAGTACAAGGCCGGGATAAAGCTGTCGGATACCAAAAAAAGTTCCTACTTTAAAAAAAGACCAAGGGGAAGAGCTCTGAATTTGTGCACGCGCTTGCAGAGGCTCAGCACACGCACACGGCTTTCCGCGGCGGGTGGAACAGGGAGCTGCTCAGCTTCTTCTGCCCGCGGAGGCTGCGCCGCATGGCCAGCTTGGACGGGGGCCGCCGCTGCGGGGTGGCGGCCGCAGCCTCGCCCGGACCCCGGCCCAGGCCCCGCCGCGGCTTCTTCAGCGCCGGGCCCGAGTTGGATTCTTCCAATGTCCGCTTAAAGTTCGCCGGGGGCGTCCTCTCCGCGTCCTGCGCCTTTGTGGGGCCGTTAGGGGACACCTTGCAGCCTTTTTGGTCCGTGCCTGAATTGGCCGAGTTGGAAGGGGAGAGGCTGACTGACAAACCATTGCTGTAGGATTCCTGTAGCCTCAAAGCCAGGGCTTTGCTGCACTTCTCCTCCTGGGGGCCTGAATCCTTCGGGGTTCCTCCTGAGGAAGGTAAATTGCTTTTGGCAATCTCGTTTGGCAGCTCCAGGTATTTTTCTGAGAGCATGTTGCTGTGCAGGAGGGGAGGAACGGGCTCAGCAGCATTCAGTCGTGGCCAGGGGTCATCTTCTAAGAGCTGAGGGAAAAGGGAAAAAAAAATATTTAGACATAAACATAATCATAGAATCACAGAACGATTTGGGAAGGGATCTTGAAGGTCCCTTAGCTCCAAGCAGGGGCACCTTCCACAGTCCCAGGTTGGTCCAAGCCCCATCTAACCTGGCCTTGGACACTTCCAGGGACAGACTTCATCGTTTGAGAGTGGAGACCATGTGTGACACTGTTAGAATGTTCCTAAACCTTACCAAAGGCAGAAAAATCCTACTCCAAAGCAGAATTATCTTCTCTCCCTGTTGAGAGGTGGAAACAAATTCAGACTGGAGATGTGAACTGCAGCTGTAGAACACAGAGATCTGCAGGCAGCTGCTGGGAATTCAGGGGGAAAGCAGCGCCTGTGATCTCTCTAATTTCCATCAGCACCATTTCCAGCACGGACAGGACTTCCCTCCATCAGACCCTGCCACAGGCACGGTGCTGCCCTCTGATTTCAGACACGGGCAGTGGCCAAACACGCTCAGTGCAAACAGCAGGAAGAGGCTGACCTTTGCTACACGGAGCACTCCCATCGAGTTACTGCCTAACCAGGGCAGCAGGGATGGACAAAGCCCCAGCACAGCTGTCCCCACGGCCACAGAGAGGAGCAGGGTCAGACACAGCCACTCTAAAAATAGTTCCCATTTGCTGGGCAAAGTTACACTTTTTATTGCCTGCGGATTCCTCACAGCACATCCAGCCACTCCCCGGGAGCACAGAACAGTGATGTCCTGAGAACCTGGGGCTTCCTAAACTCTGACCCTCGTCTCTTCTGCAGCTTCTCAGAACGGTTTTTGTCTCATTCTCAGTTTTACCACCAGGAAAATGGGGGCAATACTTGCTCTCGCTATCCACAGAGGGATTATGAAAATTAGTGTTCATGCGGTGCCCTGAAGATAGGAATTCTGACCTTATTAAAGATTTAATTGTGAAGAAATCCCTGGTTACTCAGGGAGTCCTTCAAAAGTAAATTTCAAGGCCACACTACACACCCTCAGTGGAAGGCAAATGGCAGTTATTATTTTAAGAAAATCATGTGCTGGAAACTGAAATGCACAGAGCTGAATGAGTCGGTGTAACATCTCAGGTGAACAAACAGATGCTTTTGAAGTCACAACCCAGAACAAGTCCAGGTTTAATAAAATGCACTCCAAAAGAGAAGATAATCAGGATTGTTCCCAGCATCCACACCGGTTCTCCACTCCTCTCTACTCCTCCTGCTCCCTATGTGTAGACAAAACCACATGGATAAAAACCCTTTACTACATTTAGCAACACAAGACAGAAGACCTTTATGAATGGTATTATAAAGGTCATTCTTCGTCTCAGTTCCTGCAGAACCCAGAAGGACACCAGATCACACACACAGAGCAGCTCTGGCAATGCTACTGCAGGGGCTCAATTTCATTTTTGACATGGTGTCACATAAAACTGAGTTTTAATTTTTTATTGTGCAATACATTTAATGTTGTGGCTCTTTCCCCCAACATCTCCTGCTGGTGCAAACGGCTGAGACTGAACAAGGCTTTGGGAAGCCAGGGAAAAGCAGAGGATGGACTGCTGGAGAGTGATGCAACAAAACAGGAAAAATAAACCACAAATCACCAATTTAATTTCCCAACAATCCAATCAATCTTTCTCACTGGCCTCAGGAATACTGGAATTAATTTGGTATTAGTAATTGCTGCCAGAAGGGTAAGCAATTAGGAAATACTTTTGTTTAATTAAGAAACTTTGGTCTCCATCTATTTTCAAATTAATTGTTTTGGCAGGTAGCAGCTGTCAGGAATCAAGGCCATCCCTGCTTCCTTCACAGAAACTGTGATTTAAAATTTTAGGAGCACTTACAATTTTTTTTTTCTCGAGATTTTGCTAGGTTTTAAGCCCTTTTCATGGATTTCGCTCCACTAGATGAAAGGGGAGGAGACAAAGTTGAAGCTTGCCATTTTATTAGCAGCTTGTTTCTCCCAAGGGAATGTTCAAAACTCCCTTTCTAATTTCTGCTTTCTTTTCCTTTGCCCAAAGGACAATTATCTGAAGATACTGCAGAACATCAAAGGACAGTGACTTAAATCAGGAGCAGCTGGTAATTACTGAAACAAACAGCCACTCATAACTACACTCCGGTTCTTAGAGGGGGGGAAGCCACAAAACAACAAAACAAAAACCCTCTGAAGAGCTCTGCTTTATGTTAACAGCTCAAACTTGCAGCCTCCAGAAAGACCTTATGCTATAATGTCTCTTCCTCTAACAAAGAACATTAAATCAACCAAAGGAAGATAATGAGATCTCCCAGTACAGAAAGAAAATGTTCTTTACAACAACATGTGCTGGAACAAATTAACCTTAAAAAAGAAAAGCTCAACACCACCCCAACTAAACTAAAGCAAAGCACCCCCAAGTCAGGGACTCGTTCACAATCTGCAATCCCTGGGCTGGGCAAGCTACACAAGCACCTGGCAAGGCAGGAAGAGAAGCTGCAGCCCAACCTTAATCTCTTGGGGATGTGTTGGGTTCTTTCTTTTTTAAACCTCTGATCTCCACTCTGGTTCCTCTCTCTCTCTCAAAAGGCTGCTTTGGATTTTGGGGGGGATCTTGGGAAATTTACTTTTAAGAAAGTGCATTTCCAGGTGTGTGAAATTACAGTCATAATGCCTTCCACATTGGGAGGGAGCACAGGTCAACAACCACCAATGAACAACCACGGTTCAATGGTTATTGAAAATTCATACATTATGAAAATTCATACACTAACACTCTGCCTTTGGTGCTCTGAAATCTTTTAAGAAACATTGTTAAAAGTTGCTCCATTGGTGGAAGTATTGAGGGCGTGTTACCTTCCTGAATTACAACTGCAGCTTTCACAGAATATCCTGAGCTGGAAGAGACCCACAAGGCTCACAGAACAGAAGCACCATGTTTGAACCAACTGTGCCAATCTTAAGAGTCTATTATCTAGACATACATAGTAAAAAATTCAAAATTTAAAAGAGCAACATTAAACAGCGATTTAAATTGACAGGTCAGGAGTTTCTAAAAGTACAACTTAATATCTGGCAATGGTCTGACTACACCAGGGAGCTGCTGGGGGACAAGAAGGCACAAAAGGGGACACGGAGAGAGCCCTTACCTTGACCGGGGGGGTGCAGCAGCGGGAGGGGGTGAGGCTGCTGATGTCGGGGCTGCAGTAGCTGGGCCCCTCGGCCAGGTTGAGCACCAGCTCCTCGTCGCCGTCCCAGCGGGCGCGCTCGCGCAGGGGCGCGATGCAGATGACGATGGCGCTGGTGTTGTCTGCCCGCAGCATGCGCTGCCTCCAGCGGCCCAGCGCCCGCCCCACCAGCATCCGGGCACACGACTGCCGCGCATCGCCCTGAGGGCACAAAAACACCTCGAAATCATAACCCACCTACAGACAATGCTTCAAACTGCGTAAATCCTTCATATCGGTATCGTATTGGTAGCTTATGATAGGTTGGAATGCAACCCGTTGTCCTCCTAAAGTCCCTCGCGGGGTTTGCGGAGTGTTTATTCTCTGTTGCTCCATTATAAATTCTCAACTGTTTTGTAAAATAAATCGGAGAATAATTTAACTCAGTCTGAACAGTCTGCATTGTAACATGCACCTTAATGTGAAATAAATTTAATGTTCAGACAGCATTTGGTGTAACTTCCTTAGAGAAGAAACACATTATCTCCTTTATTACACACAGATAACACCTTGCAAGTTAAATTTCCCCAGAACAAGGAGCAAATAATTTAAACAATGTTAACATCCATGGTATTTGATTTTAGCCACGTTGTAACAACTTAAGTCCTGGCAAAACCATCAATATGCCTGAACACCACCAACTTTGTGGGGTACTTTTCAATCCCTACCAGACTGAGCAATTTTTAGAGGTAAAAAGCATCAAATTTCCACCCTGACTTCTAGCCAGTGCTCTCACCATGAAGTACTTCTTCTCCTCGTGATCCTGGCACATGGAGATGGCATCCTGAGGTGGGATCATGTTCCAGAGCCCGTCGCTGCCAAGGATGATGTACTTGTGCTTCTGGGGATCGATGGTGTGCACGCTGGTGTCGGGCTCAGGGGACACGACAAATTCCCCACTGTAGAAGTCGTAGCTCCAAAGATCGCCTGGCAAAGCAGAAAATGGGTTGAGATTGTTACATAACACATGCAAAAAATCTCAGTCCTGAAAAACAGAGAAAAATGTTCCCAGGAAAACCATCGCCACCAGCATTGAGTCAGCAGGAACACAAAGAAATTCCAGCCCAGTCAGTGCTCAGCTTCTGCCACCTTCTAATCGTATTTAAACTAAACCAAGCTGTATTCAGAGGTCTTCTACTCTCTTAAAACAACTATTCATGGAAAAAAGGATAAATGGAACAGATTAATAGCTAGAAAATGATGAAAACTCAATCTCTCTCCAAACTAAAACCTATCTGAATTAATAAAGCTCTCCTTAAACAGAAGTAAAACCTTACTTTGTCGATCCCACACCAAACGTGCAAATATTTGTGCGCGCAGGTGCCACAGGGAAGGGGCAAAGGAAAAGGCAAAGGAGGAGACCGACGCCTTTTCCCTGTTAAATTCCCTTTGCCGTTCCTTTTCCTCCCACAGCATAAGCATCACTTGCAGAGCCACACTCTGGGGCTGTGTCAGAGCCTCTCTGCAGCTGAACACCAAGTGCCAAGTGTGGGAGTTGGAGAGGAGCCACAGGAACACGGGCCCTGCCGGAGCTCCAGCAGGAAGGCACAGAGCAAGAGCTCAAGCCTCTCCCTAGGACGGCCTCATGCAGGGAACATTTCTATTTTTAAATCTGTCTCGCTGTGTGAATGAGTTTGGGGTCACCTCACCAGAAACAAAGCTGAACAACACATCTGAGTCAAATCATCTGCTGGTTCAAGAGCTCCCTCCAAACCATCCTCACGTAAAAACCACTCCAGCAGAAAAATGCATTTCCATATCAATTTATTTCAATTCTATTTATCAAGTATACTTGAAAAATTAAAAACCTTTTCTAAGGCTAGGCCTTCAAATCAAGAATGGTAATGATTTGACCAAACTCCTCTTTTTATTCATTTCCATGTTCACAAGCAGCTTCCTGTAGTGATAAGCACCAAAAAGTAACATTATTATTATTATTACTTGCAAGCACTGGCTACATCTTCCTGTGCAGAACACACAGCTTTAAAAGCAGAAATTAATTAAAATGTCAGAGTTGAACAGCAAACAGAAGCTCAACAACTCAAACTCAAGAGTAAGGTTTTGTCAGGCTCTTCCTTTGCTTTTTGCTGGACAAAGCCTGAAGCTTCTTCCACATCCATCACCACCCTTTTAAAGACAATAAATAAGCTTTTTGTCTTCCTCCTTCCCTCCATTAGCTTTGCCTTAAGCTATCAACCAGTTGAAAAGACTTTTCCAGAATCAGGAAAGGGAATACTTCAACTCAATTACCCCACTCCACCGCGGCAAGCAGGGCCGGTCCATCCTCATTAAAGCCCCAATTCTCCCTGGCTGCAGCAGCAGCAGCCCCACAAGCACATGCTGCTAATGAGTGCTAATTAAAAGCCAAGCCTGCTCCTACAGAGGTGCACTCGGCTGCCACAGGCTCCCAACAAAGCCAGCTGGCAGCGAGATCAAAATAAATACTGTAACACGAGAGCTGAGCTCCAGCACTGCAATTATTGGATGTGAATTGCCACGGAAAGTCCTCCTGCACTCAGAGTTTCTCACATCCTTCTGTCGTGGCCACAGCAGGTAAAATAAACAAGAGCAGCATCAATTTCCAATGCACACACTATTTTAACACATCCATTTCCCAGTTTGTTCGTACTCACGTAGGAGAAATGACAAAATGTTATTAGCTGAGTCGGCTTTTTAATTAGAAATACTTGGCTGGATGATAAAAATAACCTGATGTTCATTAATTTGGGCCCATCTACACACATGCCATCGTGTCCATCTGCTGCCCTTCCTGAGGAAACAGCCAAGCAATCGTCACACTGACTGCAGGGGATCTGCTCCCAGAGGAGGAAGGCTCCTCACAGGGATGACTGGGAATACCACAGTGGTTACAAGACTGACTCCAAGGGGGTTTTTTACTTTTTTCCCCCCTGAAAGGCAAAGCTTTCTGGGGCTGCTGCCCAGCTGTGTCCCCTCCCTGCCCGGCTGGAGAGCTCAGCACCCCCAGCAGCGCAGGAACACAAGCCTGGAGAGCTCCTATCCCTGTCAGCCTCTGGGAAGGAAAAGGGGAGAGGAGAGCAGCCAGAAAGCAGAGTGCACATTTCCCTGAGCATTTCAAAGTGCTCTGAAGCCTTTAATTCTGTTCCAAAGCAAGTAGACAGAGCAGTGACCCTCTGGCAGCCCAGGAAGCTGGGATGTGCCAAAGGCTGGTGTTCCAGGGCTGCAGTGCCAGCCTCTCAGGCTTCCATTGGGGAGCCAGACTATTTTTGTTCTGAATTAAAACCCAAACATTTACAAAACTCTTGACAATCTTGTTCCTTAAAAACTTACATGCTGGGAGTATTTCTTTCAGTGTGAGGTTTGCATATTTCTTTTCCAAACAAAAAAAAAAGTTATTAATGTAATTTCTTCCATATCTTCCAGAAAAACCTGTTTCTTAGTCCTGACTCAAACCAGAATAACATACAGAGATCCACACCGAATCTTACAAAATGAAATAGATGTTTGAAATCAGATACTAAAGGAACAGGAAACGAATTTAGCTGCCTGTAAGAATATATCAAACTATGCAGTCCCTCTTATCTGCTTACTGTTACCTTATAAAATACAACAGCAAACCCACTTCTAAGTCAACTGCTGCCAGGGAAGTAATTGAAGTTACAAACAAAAACACCCATCATATAAGTGGGCTGGATTGGATTAAGCCCAAAGCCTTCTTAGAGCAAAAGCATGTCCAGAAATCACATAAATCAAGGCTTTCATTTCTGTTCCTGGAGATGCTGTTTTGCATATAAAAATAGCTTTTGGTTTTAATAGAGGAAAGAAAACTTTACTTTTATAATTCAGTCCAAAACAAAATGCCAGTCTGATTAATCCCAGAGCTTTTAAAATCAAAGTTTTTCTCCACAAGGAGCCACAGGTGCCCTCACACGATGTGTGTAACACACGGATCCCCAGAGCAAAGCACATTTTAGCACAGCACATTCATCTGGTTTGTCTCAGGGCTGGAGAAAATTGCAAAAGCTACAGCAAGACATCCTAAGGACAAGAAAAGAATCCCAAATGCACCTCAGGTTTGTCTGGTTTCATAGAGATAAAATAGAAAAGCAATTATCAATAGAAGCTGGAAATTGTTGTGCAGTATTTAAATACAACTTCTACAATTCCAAGTGATTGATCTTCATGGTGGGACCTACAATGGTGCAGGAAGGAAAAACTGAGTGGCAGCTGTGCCTATTCTGTTTGGAAATTTAAAAGCAAACAAAAACCTAGTTGAATGCATGTAAAAACCCAAAAACCTTATACAGGAATTTCCTTAGATTATTTGAGGTCAGCCACAGCCTCTTCTCCGGGATTTCATGGAGAGAACTTCACAAAACAATTCTGGCATCCAGGAAGTTGTTGTGGAAAAGAGCTTCCCTATCCCTGTCAGACTCCTGCAGCAGCCACGCACGGATTCCCTGCTCTGGCACAGAACTCCTCCTAGAGGGCAGCAGGAAATCCCTGCTTTAGGAAGAGTCAAACCTGTACGGTGGAGACTGCTCCACCTAAAGTACATGTAGGTTATATTTCTACACAAAAACCAAGGAAAGGAGAGTTCGAGTTCCCAAAGAAGGGAGTGGTTGAACTAACGGGTTCCTGGTTCAGGTTTCATCATTCATTCATTTAAACACCTCCCCGACCGCTCCAATAGTGCCAGGCAATCCCTCACCACAGATCCATCTGTTACAAGGCAAATTAGTATTAAAAAAATATGTTCTTATTGCCCAGAAAAGGTCAGCAGAAAATAAAGAGCTCTGCTACAGCTTAAAATGTTTCATCAGAAGACACAGAAACCTGCTGTGTACATTAAAGCAGCTTACAGATGCTTTACAGAGACAGCACAAAGCCCAAATATTTCTGACTTGTTATGGGGCTATAAATAAATTAAGCATTATTTAAATACTTAAATACAGCCACTGTGCATACCACAAATGCTTATTTGAGGGCAGAAGGGCACTTCTGACAATCAGAATGAGAAAAGGGGATGTCAACAGAATTAATCTGGCCAGAAGGATTTCTTTTGCACCAGGATTTTCTGCTGGCTGAATATTTGACCAGTGCAACTTTTCCACGGTGCTTTATTCCTGCTGTTTCCAGAGCCTTTCCTGTACTCCTTAGAGTGCATTAGACTTACAGACTGAGGGGATGAGACTACATCAAAATATTTTAAGGAGTTGCAAGATAAAGACACTCAAAACACCATCTATGATGCAAATTTTAAGGGTTTGAATCAGATAATCGCCCCCATTTAAAATATTCTTTATTATAGTAAATCTATATAAATATTAAATATATATTTAAAATATATTAAATATCTATTTAAATATTAAATATTTAAATATTATAAATTCCCAGCTCTCTCTGTTGGGAGATTCTTGTTGTCCTGCTAAACATTTTTATCCAGGTTGGCTCCTGGTAGGGGATTTCTATCAGGAACAACAACAGGGTTTGGACTTAGCAAGAGCAATGTCAGGACATGTCAGCCCTGACAATTCTTACTGCACTGGGAGAGGCCCAGGGAGTGGTGCTGGGAGGGGAGGCTGGTCCCGGCACGGGGACAAACCGGGAGCTGGCCAGGAGGGGAGGCTGGTCCCAGTACAGGACAAACTGGGAGCCCATAGAGCACAGCAGCTCCTGCCCTTTCCCAGGGGCTGTGTCAGAGCCCCCAGGGAGCAGGGAGAAGGCAGCAGGGGCTCCTCGAGAGAGCAAACATCAGACCACCACCACACCATAACTCTGTTCTTCCATGATCTGAACATGCCAAAGCCCTCTTTTGAGCTTTCAAACCCAAGAATTGATAAGACATAGGCGTTCCTATTTCTTGGACCTGAAACTCTCCAGTAATCCTCCCTCCATGCACTTGCTGGGAAAGAACGCGATGGGGGCTAACAAATGCATCATTCCTTGAATTCCCATCTGCACACAAACCCCAGCCAAAACCTTTTGTTCAGCTTGCTGGGAGGAGCAGATCAAAAGCCAGCGAGCTCTTTAGACAGGCAACTTGGAATCACAGGAAAAAAGATACATCCAAATGAAGTGTCCACTCTTGCAATCCAGGAGGAACACCTTCCCTGCCCTGCAGGAGGGAGCAAAGGGAATGTGCTGCTCAGGGGATGGAGATTTGTTTGCTATTCATCTATTAACTCCAAAGGACTTACTCAAACTCTCAAGTCAGTTTTACTAACCACAAAATAAACTCTATCCTAAAATATGACACATAAAGGCTTTACAATACTGAGGAAAAGTCTTTAAAATTAAAACTCTAAATTTTCAGGTACCTGTGACTCCTCACTTGACACACAGCTGTATTTTCCATGTTCATTATCACTGCAAAATGCTCCTTAACCCTGGACAAATCCCTGTGGCACAGCTATTCCTGCCTGTGAAATGAGACACAGCAAGGCTCTGGAATTATCCAGACCCTGGTCCCAGAACAGCCTGTCCCCATGGGCACTGCCAGCTGACCCAGGAACACTGACAGCACTGCCACAGCCCTGCCAAGCTGCCAGCAAGGAACACATCCCAGGACAGCTCTTACAGTAAAAACACGACACCACAATCCCATAAAATCAAACCTATACTGGGTATATCTGGATAGAAGATTCTTCACTGCACAAAGGAAAAAAAAGGACAGCCAAAGACTGAAATTTAAGGAGAAAAATTACCAGAAACACTAACACACATATGTAAGAGATTCCCCACAAAAGAAAGACTGAAGTAATTCATACATTATCCAGTAAAACTTAATTTCTGGAGCAAATGAAAATGTCCAAGCCCTGTATGTCTCCAGGAGGGAGAGCACATTTGTCTTTTTCTTTCTCAGATAACGGGACTGTAATTTTTTGCTAGTTGGCAGTAAAATTAAGTCCCATCCTTGTAGAACTGGCACTGAAAACCCTGCAAGTTCTTCTCTCACCAATGCCACCTTTTACAGCTTTATTCAAAAAATGCAACATTGTAAAAATACATGTAATACATAAAAATACACGTAGCGTGTACAATACACGTAGCGTGTACAATACACGTACAATATGCAAAAATACACTTTAAAGGCCCAGACTTTCAGAAGGCAAGTGAAGAAACCCTTCTGAACGCCATGTTTTGGCAAGCCAGGGGATGAACTGAGCTCGGGGCTGCAGGGACTCACCGAGGGCTCTGGCCACGGCCAGGAAGGGGATCTGGTCGATGACGGTGCTGCGGCGCACGGGGCCATTGTGGGTCAGGCGGGGCCTCTTCCACACCACGCGGTTCACACCGGACTTGTTGATCACGCTGGGAGCACCAGAGAGGGGCAGAGGTTAGACAGGGGCAGGAGCCAGGAAGTTGGTGTCAATGAGATAAAACCGGTTAAATATGCAAATGTGGAGGCAGTAATGACAGCAGCTTCAGCAAGTCCACAGCACAGTTAAGGAGTTCAAAACACATGATATCACTTTAATTCCATGTTAAGCCAAAGGGAAAAACGAGATGAAGGGCAGAAGAAAATAAAAAGGAAGGGAATGAAGACCTGAAATAAATTCTGGCTGGTTACAACATACACAATAAGGGTCTCTTTTTCACGTTAGAGAGAACTGAATTTGCCTCCCTCAGATGAGGATCATCAACACCAGCGCACTCAGGTGTAAACACCACACAGCTCACTTCACTCTTCTCCATCTCCCAAAGCTTAGCAGGAAAGAGCATCATGGCATAGTTGAAACGACAGAAATGAAAGGAGCAGCCTCCCAAAAGGATCTCCCTAATGGAAGGAACAGCAAGAGGAGGCAGACACAAAAGAGGAATTGTCCCGAGTTGGTGTCTGCAGGAAGCAGGAGATAGGAAGAACAGCTCTGCATTTGCATGTGAACACCTGCTCTGAGGCACTGAGCACTGCTTCAGCTCTCCCAGATGGCACTGCAGGGTCCAAGCGGCTGCAGAGCAAATCGGGGCAGCTGTGTCACGCAGGGAGGAAAGAACAGCATATAAACCATCACGGAGTAAGAGCTAATGAAAGCAGAACTAGCAAAGCTTGGTCCCAACCAAGCTAGGAATGAGATACTTGCGAGTTCCTTTCATCCAAGGAACAGCCATTGGTAATTAGGAACTGAGCAGCTCTGGAATAGCCTCAAGATTCCTCATACTGAAGCCATTCAAGATGCACTTCCTGACACTTCAAAGGCCTTAACAACAAGGGCATGTTCTGCTTCATCCAGAGCACAGCAAAGTCACAAACACCACATCCTAAAACCTGATCTCATCCACTCGTACAGCTAATGACCACACAAAGCTCACTTCAGTCATTGTTGGAAAGAAAACCTCATCCCACACGCAGACTGTTACTGGGAAAATATCATTTTAATGGGAGATTCCGTGATGCTCTCCCATTAACTGTTCCCAGTTCGCTCTCATGAAAGACAAGACATCACCAAGCACAGCTGCACAATTCCACCTCACTCCTGCCATGTGCCTCACAGCCAGCCTGGGAAAAAAACCAGGAGGAGCAGCAGTAAAAAGAAAAGATTAAATGAATTAGCCATTCCTGTAGAACCTAAGTTTCAGGGAATGTTTCTTTGCACTTCACTGAGAAACACCTTGGAAACCTACAGCAAAACTGCAGGTTATCCCTCCTGCAAAACAGCCCCTGATGAACTCCCACCTGCCAGAGACACAAATATCTGAAGGTTAATGGGCTGACAGGGTTCCCAGATGAATGATGTCAACAGGAAAACCTTCAGCGATCCCTGCTCCGAGGAGAAAACCGTGCCCATCCATCTGCTCCTGCACCGGGAGAACGCAGAGCTCCCGGGAAGCTCCGCCAAACCCGAGCCCTGGGGGCTGTCTCCAAACGTTTGTGCCATCTGACAGAGCTCTGCCTGCTTCCCCTCCCTCCCAGGGAGCACATCCCCACCCCAGCTCGGATGTTCCAACATCTGCCAGCTCCTGCCAGGGAAGGAACGGCTCGTGGAAAGGCTAAACCGTGGTGTTTAACACAGCAAAGGCAGGGTTTTGTTTCAAATCCCAGATTTTTCTCATGTTCCCTAAGCAGCAGCTTTGAGGAGCCTACTCAACAGCTGCCATTGTCATCTCAGGGACAATGCAGAATGCCTGAGAAATTATAGTGTTTTCACAAACGGGATATTCCAGACCTCATATCATTTTACCTATGTGGAAAGGCAATTTGCCCAACCTGCAGGTTACTCAGAATTTAAAGAAAAATAGGCCAAAAATTACCACCTCCACCTGCAAAAAGTTGTTGGTGAACTTTTAGAACTGCAACCACTCCTCAGCTAAATAATCCACCAGGAAATTAAAATTCTGGATACACCCTAAACCACCGGCAAAAAACACAACCATGTAACAGTGGATCCCTGTAATTTATTCCCCAATAAGCTGTAAAAAAACCCAGAGGAGAGAAGAGAAATAGCTCAGGTTCAGCTCCTTGTGTGCCCTCCCAAAACAAGCTCAAGTTCAGTGAAAGCAGACGCACTTACCTGCCCCCAAGGCCTTCAATTCTCTCCCTCTCTTTGGGCAGTTCTGGTTTGTGGTCCTGTGTCACCTCCACAGCTCTCACAAAGTCATCCTTGGGGTCATCCTGGACCCCCAGCACCACTCCCGAGTCACCCACGTGGGCCACGTACATTTTGGAGCCACGGATGATCACCACGCTGGCCGTGGTCCCCGATGTGCTGGGCAGGCCTGTCATGGTCTTGGGCCACTCTGCTGCAAGGAGAAATGAGGCAAAAACAAAAAAAAAAAGTGTGGTTTAATTCTGAGGAACTGGGAATGCCTTAAAGGGCATCTCAGAGGCTTGTGGGATGTTACAGCCAGGCCGAGCAGTGTCCCCAGGTCCCCCCACTCTCTTAGCATCACTCCCAAGCCTCAGCTTAAACTGACGCAGGATCAAAGCACCGCGATAGGGTTCAAAAAGCTGTCTCCTCTGGCTTGATATTCGAAGCATCACTAGGAGAGCACAGGGGAAGATGTGCTCCTTGGGGGTTAACAGGATCAATCAAGTGTTTCATTGAGATTTACTCTTCACTTCCCTGTCTGAAATAGAATCGTCATAAATTCAGTTATTTGGCCTGGATATTGGACAGGCAATCAGGATTTGTGGACATTCCTGATTCCCTTGGAAGGGGGAAAAACTGCCATTTTACTTTCACAGGCTGAACAACATTTTAGGCTGAATAATGTCTCAAATGTTTTATTCACATTTCCCTTTGGAAGACTGAATAACGCAGACTCTCTCGGTGTGTTCTTTGACAGGAGATATCCCTGAATTCAGAGTAATAACACACCTACACTGGCATGAGCTACACCTGGTTAGGGCAACCTCCTGCCTCAACTGCTTCGCCCTCAAACCACTTACATGAACTTCCTATGACACTTCTCTTCCCAGTTACTCCAATCCCAATTTCTCTTTCATGCCTTTTCTATTTTTATGTCTACACACTCAAGTTCATCTTCTCCCCAAACTGCACAAAGTGACTGAAATGACACCCCCATTCAGGCAGCCCAGCCACACCACCCTCCTCCCCACGCCAGCACCCACGAGAACCAGGCTCAGCTGCCAGTTAGCACTTGATTCCAACTGTCAACAGCAACCTCATGTTTCTTCTTCACTGCACCCACTCACATCTCCAGACAAACTCCAAAGGGAGCCTCATCTCCCTGTCACTTCCTATCTCCTGCACTTCACAAGTCAGGCTCACACAGCACAACACAAAAAATCCACTGTGACACAAGCTGTTTGCAGGAAATACCCAACCCAGGCTGCCAAAGCACCGTATTCTCTGTTTGTGCCTGTGGCACAACAAACACACGGCAAATAAACACATAAGGAAAAAAACGGAAAACACGGTTACACCTTACCCTCTGTGAAAACGTACTTTAAACTTCTAAAGCTTTAAATAGAATCAAAAAATTAGGGACTGAAGTTCTAGTGCCCCTGAATGATGTTCAGGTGCCTGAGGGAAGAAGACACGGAAGAGAGATGATGGAGAAGCAGAATTTGGAGAAGCAGAATTTACAGGCACTATGAACATAAAAGCTGCACTTCCTCAGTATGAGCTCCCAAGACACAGCATAATTTAAGCATTTAAGTTCCTACAGTTCTAGCTTTGTGTTCTAAATACTAAAACACACTTTCTCCCTAGGAGCAGCTTTATTTCAAGAACACAAACATTCAATCAGCTTATTGGAAGTACTTTGGCAGTTTTAACTGTGGATATTAAATCTAACACATTCCAAATGGAAAGCAAACAAGGGAGGGAGCCAAGTGGTAATGAGGACTTCAACCATGCACTTAACAGAAAACAAGCTGCAACTAATGAGTTTCTGTCAGTGTAACAACCCCTGAATAGCAATAAAATATATTAGAGAGTCAAATCAGTCTTTATGGGGATGGGGAGCAGAGAGAGGGAAATCACCCACTTGTGGGAGAAAGAATGATACAGCAGCCTCAGATTTTAGGCTCAACACAAGCAGGAATTATCTGCCTGCCATCCAGGAATTGTAGTTCATGCCTTGCTCCTGCTCAGAGATAAGTATTAGGTACAGCACAGTTCTCTCTGCAGAGATTGTGTCTCACCAGAAACCAGCAGAAGTGTCAAAACTGCTGGGTTTTCTTCTGAGCTCTAGTATTAAAATCAAATCCATGTATCCAGCTCCTCCATGGATCAGGAGCATCAACAGAACATCTTTCAAAAACATTTTTCTCCCTCTACTTGAAAACCACTGCCCTTCACACTCAGCTTTGTAACTTTGAACTCATAAACTCAACTGATTCTGCAGCTTCCAAAATGAACTTTTACTCCGGAAGCCCTATAGCATGAAGAGAATTTTATTACTACAGAATTAATGCCAAAAATGATCAGCAGTGACAAAGGGGTATTTTTTCCGGTTTAGTTTTTCTGGTACTGTCATGATCAATGTGGTTTGTGTCTATCCCAGGAGATACAGGGGATGACCCCAGAACATCCAAAATCCAGGAGAGCAGCTGAGTACAAGCTTCCCTTCCAACAGCCAACTGGAAGCAATAAAGACTCCATCCTCCACCCCAAAATTCCAAACCATTCTGCCACACACTTCAAGATCCCAACATACCCAAGTCTCCATTTCATGTCCACAGAGTCACCAACACACAGTTAAAGAGCTGCTTTACACATGGTAATGCAGAAAATTATTGCCTGTCAGTGGAATTCACCCTGGGATTCTGCAACACAGGATGAAGTTATAAACTAGAGATAATAATGGGTTTGTCCCACAAAAGTCAGGCTGTTAGGCACGTGCAGCAGGAATCAGGAGGAGCAAACACACTCTGCAGTTTACTAAACAGCCCACCTCGAAGCACCATCAAAGGCTCGCAGCCAGAGCTGTGTTGTTTCTCACAATTTAAATTGCTTCCACAGCCCCGGTGCTGTTTGCTAAACACTCATTACTAAACAGAGCTCCCTGCACTCGGGCAATTTCACCTCCCTGCCTTCGGTGCTCACACAGAGCTCCAGTGACAAGTAACACACCAGGGACACGACAGCCACAAAACTGAACTCCTTATCTTCCCCGCCCATGCCATCTCCCCCTGTTCACACATCTTCCTCCTTATCACCCAGCCCTGCAGCCCAGGAGGCTGCAAACCCCATTGCCAAGGCTGTGGTCAAGTTCTGGTGCTTCTAAAATCCACACCCTTCCTTCTGTGCCCCCAAACTTACTGTTCCTTCCCCCGTATCTCCTCAAGTATCTGACATTTGCACAACTTCTCTATTTTGCTATTTATGAAAGAGGAAAATGAAACTGTTTTGAAACTCTAATTTCCCCCCCTCACCATCCTGAGTCACTTCGTTGAAAGCCCAGGGTGCTTCACGTACAATTCTTGCTTTTCAGGTTTCCCTCCCAAGCCCAACTGTCACTGTCACTGCTTTGGAAGCAGTTTTGCTGTGTTCCACATCTCCCTTCACAAGCTGTACACTGCTCTTGCTTTTTCCCTGAGGCTTTTGAATGCCTACATGCATAAACAATACACACAGGTTCTATACATTACATAGAAACAACCATGCTCTAAGTCAGAACCTTCGACTTGCAAATAAAAAAACCTTTCAGAAACTCAACTGTGGCCTCACAAGACCTCAGGGAGGAGGATCAGTGCAGAAATGATGACTGTCACTTGTCTGGGCATGTTCTTCTCCTTAACCCTTACTTGTTTACGATCCCCACTTCTATGCTACTGCAAATAAACAATTAATATATACATAAATACATAATGAGGATAGATATTTATACACATCAAAATCATCCTCAGGATACTAAGTGTGTTTTCTGTTTTGTCAGGGACACTGCGTATCCCCCCATGTTCACACAACAACATGAGCGAGTTATAAACCAGCCTCATTTCAATCCTTCCATCAGGACTCACAAAAACAGTTGGAAGCATCGTTAGGGAAAAAACACCGTTCCCAGCCCATTTCAGTTCGTTAAAATTACTTTTTTTTTTCCTCTTCATGATGCAAGGGAAATCCAAGGGGGAGTTCAGTGCGATTCCCCAAGGCAACAAGATAAAGACCTTCCCAATAAATCGAATTTGGAGGTCGACGTGTAGCACCCTGAAAACAAACTGCAGCTCTACCATCACACCATTCCCAGCTACGTAACACAACGGCGTGTCCTCGCCCTGTGTTTACATCTTTCTTCTCCCAGCGTGCCCTCCAGTTTCTCTTGTTTTCCCGAATTACTCGACTCAACGGCTGGGATCCCCTCCCGCGTTTTCCTGCGCTTCCCGGCGCGGGGACGGCAGCGATGGAGGGAGGGAGGGAGGCACTCACAATAGTGCGGGGAGAGGGGGAGGAAAAGGCGGCTAAAGCGCGGGCGGAGCGGGGGCGATGCCGGGGGCGGGCATGGGGAGCAGAGCCGCGGGAGGGCGCGGAGGGTCCGCGGCGGGCGCTGGGACTTACGCAGCTTTTTCCACATGGCGCGGTGGCAGGCGATGAAGCCCTTGCGCAGGGCCGCGCACACCTCGGCCGGCTCCGCCGAGCAGAAGCCCTTCTGCTTCTTGATGAAGCCCCACAGGTTCTNGCCGGGAGCGCCGAACACACCGGCACCCACCGCCGGGAGCGCCGAACACACCGGCACCCACCGCCGGGAGCGCCGAACACACCGGCACCCACCGCCGGGAGCGCCGAACACACCGGCACCCACCGCCGGGAGCGCCGAACACACCGGCACCCACCGCCGGGAGCGCCGAACACACCGGCACCCACCGCCGGGAGCGCCGAACACACCGGCACCCACCGCCGGGAGCGCCGAACACACCGGCACCCACCGCCGGGAGCGCCGAACACACCGGCACCCACCGCCGGGAGCGCCGAACACACCGGCACCCACCGCCGGGAGCGCCGAACACACCGGCACCCACCGCCGGGAGCGCCGAACACACCGGCACCCACCGCCGGGAGCGCCGAACACACCGGCACCCACCGCCGGGAGCGCCGAACACACCGGCACCCACCGCCGGGAGCGCCGAACACACCGGCACCCACCGCCGGGAGCGCCGAACACACCGGCACCCACCGCCGGGAGCGCCGAACACACCGGCACCCACCGCCGGGAGCGCCGAACACACCGGCACCCACCGCCGGGAGCGCCGAACACACCGGCACCCACCGCCGGGAGCGCCGAACACACCGGCACCCACCGCCGGGAGCGCCGAACACACCGGCACCCACCGCCGGGAGCGCCGAACACACCGGCACCCACCGCCGGGAGCGCCGAACACACCGGCACCCACCGCCGGGAGCGCCGAACACACCGGCACCCACCGCCGGGAGCGCCGAACACACCGGCACCCACCGCCGGGAGCGCCGAACACACCGGCACCCACCGCCGGGAGCGCCGAACACACCGGCACCCACCGCCGGGAGCGCCGAACACACCGGCACCCACCGCCGGGAGCGCCGAACACACCGGCACCCACCGCCGGGAGCGCCGAACACACCGGCACCCACCGCCGGGAGCGCCGAACACACCGGCACCCACCGCCGGGAGCGCCGAACACACCGGCACCCACCGCCGGGAGCGCCGAACACACCGGCACCCACCGCCGGGAGCGCCGAACACACCGGCACCCACCGCCGGGAGCGCCGAACACACCGGCACCCACCGCCGGGAGCGCCGAACACACCGGCACCCACCGCCGGGAGCGCCGAACACACCGGCACCCACCGCCGGGAGCGCCGAACACACCGGCACCCACCGCCGGGAGCGCCGAACACACCGGCACCCACCGCCGGGAGCGCCGAACACACCGGCACCCACCGCCGGGAGCGCCGAACACACCGGCACCCACCGCCGGGAGCGCCGAACACACCGGCACCCACCGCCGGGAGCGCCGAACACACCGGCACCCACCGCCGGGAGCGCCGAACACACCGGCACCCACCGCCGGGAGCGCCGAACACACCGAACGGCCCGCGCGGGACGGGGCACACCGGGATCCATCGCGCCCACCGCCGGCAATGCCGAACACACCGGGATCTACCGCACCCACCGCCGGCCCGGCACGCACATCCCGACAATGCTACCCTGTGCATCCCTGGCAGCGCTGTCCAAACACTCCCGGAGCTCTGGCAGCCCCGGGGCCGGGACCATTCCCTGGGGAGCCCGGGCAGTGCCCAGAACCCTCTGGGGGAAGAACCTTTCCCTGGTCTCCAGCCTAAACCTCCCCTGGCACAGCTTGAGGCCGTTCCCCCGGGTCCCGTCCCTGCTCACCAGAGAGATCGGTGTCTGTCTTTCCTGTCGCCCTCACGGGGAAGCTGTGGAGAGCGATGAGTGTCCCCTGAGTGTCCCACACCACACGCACTCCCGATAAGGCTTTACACAGACCTCGGTACCACAAGCAGGATGCAGAACTGACAGCACAGGGCTCCCCAGTTGCTCCGGGAACCCCTGGATGTTCCTCAATCCTCCCGTCCTTCCCTGCTCCAGGAGCCCCACTGTTACCCAGACCCCCATCTTTCCCTGCTCCTTGCTTTCACCCCCATTTCCCACTTGATTCCCAGCAATGACCCCTCTGGAATTATGCATCCCTGCACCATTTTATACTCATGACTGTTTAAGATATTCCGTTCACGCTGGAGGGGTTCGTGCATTTCATTTTTACGGCTGAAATTCCAGACACTGTTTTACTGCCAGCTCCCAGAGCCCCTTCCCGCTACAGCAAAAACCACCACGGAATTTTGCAAAAATACTTCCCTGGAGGTAATTGTTTGGCTTAAGGACTGCAAGTCCTTTGGATTTCCTTCCATCAACCATATTAAAGTCAGCAGAATTTCTAAAATAAAAAATATATCGACAAAGCTTTGAATTCCTGGAGCGCTGAGGGATTTGCCAACCTATTGCAACCATTAATGAATTAATCCACACTAATCCAATCAGGTAACGATCCCTTCCTACTTTACAGGTGTTTATACCATCAGATCAATCACCAGATCATCTGCCCCAATATAGAATAGCTTTTAAAATCTGACCATTCAGTTTCATAACAGTGTTTTATATAAGTGTATTGGGCAGTTCAACAGTGGGCAAAGGAAACAAAGGCTAATTTGAGCTTTTTGCAATCCCAAATATCACAATGTATCACTATTTCTCTCTTCATTAACACAAAAACCATGGACATGACACATCAATTGCCGGGCCTGCAGCAGCTCCACTGCCACCCACATTGCAGCACATTTTAAATTACAAAGTAACCAGAAAACCAACAAACTGACTTAAAACTATCAACAAAAGAAAAACAAAATAACATCGTCAGAACTATGTCATCACAGGGACAACTAAAGCTCATTACTGCCGATAAAAGTACAATATCCCTATTTCATAGCTGGATAAATGCAGCCAGAGATATTGTCATGTGAGGATTAGTCCCATTCAATATAGGTAATGCTTTCCTAAAAAATTTAGAGTGGAAAATCACAAGCCACTCCAGGAACAGAACCACACAGATTGACTCCTACCCCTACACCTTACATGAGCATACTCTATGTAGTCTGGTAAAAACAAGGAAACAAAGCGGGGGGAAAAAAATGTTATGATGGAAGAAACTCCTTTTCAAACCCCAAGGTATTTCTGTCTGTTTACATCCAAGCATTGCTTTTGCAAAAGTGCCTCATTTCTGTCAATACTTCTACAATCGAGACAATAGCCCGTATAAATCATACCTACACTCACAAATTTAATCAAATTACAATACATTAAAGATGTTTTTGCCTGCAAAAATTACACTCGGCTGTTGGAAAAGCAAAGTGCTTCAAGATTTACAGGGCGCACAACCAGCAGATCTTGCAGCAATTCAAACCATATTTCCTCATTTTCTTCTGAAGTTCTTCAGCTCACAAAAAACCCCTTCTGCTAAACCAGATCCCCACAGAAATAGGAACATATAAAAGTTGAAGATGCAGAGAGAAAAAGTTCTAATAAAGATGAAGTTTGATGCAGGGAGAAAAACTTTGAATAAAGATGAAGCTCGACAGAAAGCACCACTGCATTTTGCACACCCCAGGACCTAAGGAACAGGCAATAACTGAAGGGCAATTTAGCAATTTTTATGCACCTCTAATGCATTTATAAAAATGGGGAGTGTTTTTCTTGGTTTGTGCTTAAAGGAAGCAAATGCTGAGCAGAAGCTGCCTGTGGTTCCTCAACTATTTATTTCAGACACAAAAGTCAGGTTAAACCCCTCACAGCTAAAAGCTTTTTTTATATAAGAATTAAATTCATTTAACAGAAAATGTTCCTAACCCAAACACAATCAGATATTTGCTTGACTTAGTGATAGCTTATTCTCACTTGGCTACCAGTTGCTGACATAAACTAACTCAAATTTCTTAAAATTAAAGGCCATAATTTCTTTTGTGATGGAAAATTTAGTTTTTCTTTTAACTGGAGTTTTAAAAAAACTCAAATAACCTTGAACAAAAATAGTTACATTTTTTTTTACAGCAGAATTCCTTCCCCTCAGCTGCATCAGGCAATCCAAAGAACCAAGACAGGTACATAAAAATTCATCTTAATTCCACATCACAGTCTGGCACTGGGTAAGCAGCATGCTGCCCTCTTTCCCTGGCAGCTTTAAAGTTACTTTGTATTTTGCAAAAACCATGGCTCGTTTTGTCTGATAGGTGAAAAAACACGTAATTATCAACACATGAAAATTCATGTCAGATATAAAAAAGTTCATGATTTAGGTACAAACTGATTAATTACAGGACAGCAGAAAGCAGCAGTGCCCACTTGGCTGTGGCAAACCCACATTCTTAAATCTTCTTCAACTGTAAATTATCTCCCAGCTGTGTTTGAGGACTCATCTTCATGTCCGAGGCCTTACAGACACCTCAGAATATTTCTGCTTCCTCCAGCCCCTAATTAAGCTTTAATGAGCCCCTTTAATGAGCCCAGCTGACAGTGACCAAAGGTTGTTACACCTCTTGCATAGCTCATGTGAAATATGCCAATCATGCCAGCAAGGGCCTCAGATAAAACATGAAAATCTCATGTAAAAGAAGAAACTAAAAGTGAACGATATCCACATTTTTGAAGGTTTTTCCCAGTCAGTGAAGGAATGTGGGAGCTGACCACACAAGGAGTTAACACCCCTGGGTGTGACGGATAATCTCAATTTCTCCACTTGCCTTGAGGTCTGACTGTAAAGGGCATTGGTTTCACATCTCATTCAGAATGGGACCCTGAACAATGTATATGAAAAACAGAAATGAAAATGTATTTATCTGGGTTGCAGTAAACATGAAAGGAAAGGAAAAAAACAACATTAAAAAAGATCTGACAAGTTCATGTGGATGCTCTGCATTTAGCTCTTGTTTTAGAGCAACAGTCTGTTATGTTGGCTCCTCTACAGTTTAATGATTTCCTGTTAAGAATTTAAAATTAGAAGCCTCCAACAACTTCCCCATAAACTATTTTCAAGGTTCCTTTAATATCCACATCAAGGAGATATAGTAGGTTCATATGTTATCCATGTCAGTTCGCTTCCTTCCCACTTCAAAATAAGCATATTGCAAGGAAATTCAGCAGGTTTTTATTGTTTTCTTAGAACCTTTTTACCCCACTAACTATGCCCAGCTATGGTAATTAAAAAAATAAAGCTGTTCACATAAACAAGCTCACATTTAACCCATGACAAAACAAGAACTGCTGGTCCAGTCTGAAAAGCTTAAACTGTGCCAGAAACTGATCCAAATCCTCATTTTCCATTGATGAGTTAGCTCCCATTTTCAACTGTACCCATACTGAATTTCCTCTTTTTTACCACATGAGTTTTACAAAGATATTTTGCTCTTTGACAAGTACCTTACCTTTGAGGAAAACATGCAAACAACGCTCTCTCACTGGCAGCACATGAAACAGATCCCATATTTTTCTTCTAGAACTATATTCCTGTTAAAAAAAAGAAAGAAACATAGTATTTACTTATTGTACAAAATCATTTGAGACAGGCATGTATCTGCAGGCCTCACCTCTCAATTCCTCACTGGGTCAGAGAAAGGGCTCCCAAATTCTAATCATCGCTTCCCTGACAAAAATCACCATTCCAATCTAGCGTGAGCACTTCCTAATTGGTTTCAGTTAAAAATGAGTCAGGTGAAACTGCAGGTGACTTAACCTGACCTAAGAACACAGCAGTGAGAAAAAAGCAGCAGAAGGAGAGGCAATTCTTGTGCTTCCTGCATGAGCTTTAATGAACAGACAGCTCCTAATATGGCTGAAATATAAATCTACAAGCACAACAGGAAAAGAAAAATGACAAAACACCCTCTTTTCAGTTTACAGCTCAGCCACGGTGTCAAAAATTGTGAGACAAAGACAACACTGCTACTTTCTGCAGAAATTTTCAGACCAAATGGACTCATTAGTCACCCAGCTATGGCTTCACACACAGGTTTGGAAAGGAATCATGGTATGGCTTGGATTGGAAGGGACTTTGGAGCCCATCTCATTCCACCCCTGCCATGGACAGGGACACCTGCCACTTATCCCAGGCTGCTCCTGGCCTTGGGCACTTCCAGGGATCCAGGGGCAGCCACAGCTTCTCTGGGCACCTGTGCCAGGGCCTCACCACCCTCAGAGGGAAGAATTTGCTCCTAAATTCTAACCTAAATCCACCCTGTGTCAGTGTGAAGCCATTCCCTGTGCCCTGCCCCTCCAAGCATCATAAATCATCCCTCTCCATCCTCCTTGCAGGCACCTTCAGGTACTGAAAGGCCGAAGTTGGATCGCCCTGAAGCTTCTCTTTCCCAGGCTGAGCAATCCCAACTCCCAGCCTGCCATGGGAACAGCCTCTTGGAGCAGAGGGGAGCTTCAGCAATTCTCTGGGGTCCAGAAATAGTAACTCAGTACCAATATCTAGTTGAGATTTGGGGGTTTTTAAGGATTTTGAGGTTTTTGGGGGCAGCAGGCTCCATCCACACTCTCCTAAAATTACACAGCCATCTCTGCAGACAGAAAATCTCTTCCATAAGAACTCCTTCCACACAGGGAGCTCTGACAGCCAAGAGGCTGTTTGATCTCTGGGGGCACTTTTTTTCACAATAGAAGACCACGATTAGATTTTCTTTCTACATTTACCCCTTGTGAGCCTTATCTAAATCCCCTTCCCCTGCAATGACGCCCAGATGTCCCAGGCTCCAGACGCTGTGCACGTGAGGGGTTCAGATACCCAGCTGCATCTTCAAAAGCTCAGACTGCAGCAGCCAGACCCACTGAAGGCTTTTCCCTAAAACAACATCCCTTCCCATCCTGCTTTCACGCACTGGCAGCGTTTGTAAAAACCCTTTAACTGTTTCCCCATATAAAAAAAGACAGAAGAAAAGAGAAAGATACCAACAAAGATAAGAATATCCATCAGAACCTCTGCCAACAGGCACTGGAGTCAGAAGGATTTGCCAACATCTGCTACTATTAATGAGCGATTGCATTAAAATAATTTACGCATGTGAAAAGCACATTATTGAATGGAGTAATTTTGTTAATAAGTTCCCAATATGGTTTAAGGGGAAAAAAGGAATTTAACAAAAATGATAACTAAAGACTAACCAATTATTTAATAAAATAGCCTTTTGCAAGTCAGTATTGCTGCTAAATATGCTATTTTAATGCTTACCTACTATCTCAACACAGGGAGCTGAAGACTCCACCAACTCTCTGTAACACCTTTAACAAAAATGTAACTCCTTATGATAAAAGAGCATCAAATTGGTCAACATATAAATATATCAAGGCAAGCAGCATTAATAAAAAACAAATTCTTGTATGCTTAAATGCTATTCCACTACCTAGAGATTAAATTGCTTTTGAAATAAAGATTATTTTTCAAGCTCGACTAAAATGAGTTAAAGACAGAATACTTAACATGCTCCAGAGAGGCTTTATACAATGTTCTTCTGTCGAGGTTTGACCCTGGCTAAGATACATTTTACAGATACATTTATTTCTTCTTCTAAATAGGCACACTCTAGTTTTGCCTACAAAAAATTACCAGGCAGTAGAAGGTGCAGCCTGGCTCATTTTTCAAAATGTAGTCATTTATCAAGAAGATAAAGTCCATTGCCACAGTGCTTGAAAAGTATATTTACCTTTAGCCTTTTTTTTAAAGAAGCTTGACTAAATACTTTAGTTTAGAGAAAAATAAAGAGCATTATAAGTTCAAAGATTATCTTTTTCAATGTATTATTAATACATTTTCCTTCATACACTAGAAAGCAGGTCTGTCCTACTCTTCCCAGGCCTCGAAAAGTAACTGAGATAAATAGCCTCTACCTCGGGGGGCTAATTGCCAACAGAAACCAGCTGTATTCCCTCAGCTGAAATAAATCCTCATCATTTCAGAAAATAAAAGAAAAACCTGAAACCACCAATAGGAAAAGAAAAAAAAAAAAAAAAAGGACAAAGCTTTCCATGGTCTGTTTATGTTGCATTCCTTTCTTCCCACTCCATAACATTTCTTTCTGCAAGTAAAGGACAAAGAATAATGTCCTCTCACAAAATGGGAGGAATAGCAACAATTTGGGTTATTAAAATTAATGTGCCCAAAGTGAAACAGCAGGAGCTCTGCCTCCTATAATTTTTAAAATAAAAAAGAATGAACAATAAGTCCCTCTAGCAGTCCTACATTAGCTAAGAAAACATCACCAACAGAAATTTCATGCAATAATGAAATTTCTTTAATGTTTATAATTATTATGTCCTTCAACAGCAAACTCTGGGTGCCCAAACAGTGCTCACATGAGCTGCCAACACACCTGGAAGGCATAGATGGCCCAATATTAGCTAGGTGTTAGCACAGTTGAGCTGTAAATAATATTTATGCTCTGTGAGAAGTTTGGGTTGGACGGGCGATATTTGATATTTGGTGCTCAGCCCCTTTTCCCCGTGCAGACAAAGCCCTCACGATGGTGTGGGCTATGAGGAAGGTTCTGTGCAGGCCATGGTGGTCAACCCAACCTCACTCCCTGTCGGAGGCTGCCCGGAGAGAGTCACAGGATCCACAGGTTTGGAAGGGACTCTAAAGACCCTGCAGCCCAGGGCAGGGTCACCTGGAGCAGGTGGCACAGGAATGTGCCCAGCTGGGTTTGGGATGTCCCCAGAGCGGAAATTCCATGCCCTTAGTGGGCAGCTGTTCCAGGGCTTTACCTCCCTCATGCAAAGTTCTTCCTCACGCTGGGGTGGAACTCCTCGAGTTTTAGCTCATGGCCATTGCTCCTCATCCTGTCGCTGGGCATCACCGGAGAGAGCCTGGCGCTATCCTCTGCCACCTTTGAGATGTTTATGTGCCTTAACAACATCCCCGCTCCGTCTCCTCCAGGCTAACCAGGCCCAGCTGCCGCAGCCTCTCCTCATCAGAGGGATGCTCCCGACCCTCCCTTCCCTCAGCCCTCCATAAAACCCCACCCCAGAGGGCTGCGCTGCTTCTCCCTAAGGCAGCTCCTTCACAATGCCCCGTAATTGCCCCGTGCCCGGGCACGGCTGCCGGAGCCCGGGTGGTGAGGGAGAGCGGGCGGGCCGGGGAATGACAGCCCCGGGGCGTCAGGGAGAGCGGGCAGGGGAACGAGAGGAGAGCCCCGGGGCGTGAGGGAGAGAGGGCAGGGGAACGGGAGCCCCAGGGCGTGAGGGAGAGCGGGCGGGCAGGGGAACGAGAGCCTCGGGGCGTGAGGCGGAGCGGGCAGGGGAACGGGAGGAGAGCCCCGGGGCGTGAGGCGGAGCGAACAGGGCTGCGGGAGCCGCGGGGCGCGAGGCGGAGCGGGCAGGGCGGCGGGAGCCCGGTGAGGCGGAGCGGGCGGGAGGTGGCGGGGCGGAGGGAGGGAGGGGAAGGCGGCTCCGCACAGCCAAGAT
>VZRL01001718.1:448643-483279 GCA_013397895.1 Origma solitaria | reverse complement strand
CTCCTTGGCAGTTTCAAGATCTCGTGTAAGAGGGATTCTCTGCTTACAAGATGTGTTTATGTAACCTCATAAATATATAAATTTTTAGAAGTCTTACTACGGTTAATTTTTGATAAACCAGGAATCTCTGGGATTTTTGGTTAGCAAGGTGATAGGAGGGAGTGATACTGTAGCTGAGAATTGTGAAACATGATAGTATTTTTGGTTACTCTAAATCCTGCTACAATAGCTTGGGGATGTGTGGTAGCTTCCTCCAGAAATGATCTCATCAATTATTGATGGGATGTCCACCTTCACTTTGGGCATGGAATACCAGGCAATTTAAACAGCTTTTTTTTTTTTTTTTTTTAACTGCAGAAAATATATTCTAGGTTTTATAGAACATTTACTGCGAGACAGCTGTGCTGAAGAAATGAGAACATTTAACCATGACTGTAGCTTTTAAATACAGCAGCCTGGCTGTTCCTTCAGTGCCAGAAAGAATCCAGCTCCAGCAGGAGCTCTGATCTCTTTGAAGTGCAGGGACATGCTGCTTTATCTGAGCAGTAACTTTGCATGCAAACTTGCTCTGCTTTTTAAAAGACTTCCTTTTTTTTATGTTCCCCCAGCAAAATAGATAACGAAAAGGAAAACATTCATTTCTGGCAATTGACATTATTAGGTCAAAGTATTTTTGAAGTTTTTTTGTAGGTTGTGTTGTTAAAATAACAAACTTGCTGTGCTCTAGAGTCAGTGTCGTGTGCTTTTATGAGAAGAGTTGACTGAAGCAAAATTTCTGGCTGGAGATGTTCTCACGTGCTGTGTTTGGAATATTAATTCATCAGCTCCCAGTGTTTCTGGATAAAAAGGTGAACCAGGCAGCAGATGCTTATCACTGGAAGCATTTAAAGACATTATTAAAACTGGGAGGAATATTAATGTTTTCATTCAAGCACTGATGGTACCTGTGGCAGTGGCAGGTGTGCAGTGGTGCTTCCTTAGGTCATGTTCCCTCCTGTGCTCATCTGTGGGTCAGAGGCTTCAAGATCATGGGAATTAATAGTTCACAATGGATTCTTCTGACATTTATTTGCCCGGTCCCGTTTGTACCTTTGTAAATCCATAGCATTTATAGCCTGATGTGGCAGAGCTTAGCCATGCACTGCATGGACAACTGCCTGTGGTTTGTTACGAGTAACTCAACTGATAAATTTGCTTATCTGCAGGCACAAATCACTTTGGGCATAAAACCAGCCATTGCTTTCAATAAATGCATGAACAGACTCCAGTTTTCCCATTTCCTGGTGGGGGAATTACCTGTGTAAGCTCAGGTGTTAACGGGGCAGGGCTTGTGCCTGCCTTTAGTGCTGGGTATTGGTGAGTCCCCCCTTGCAGAACTTGTGGGTTTGGGGTTATTTAGATCTGATATATTTGCGTTTCTCTGTTGTAGATTATGTGCCATTTAAACATGTTTGAAAGCACTTGGTATCAAAGCTGTTAATTGTATTTTTTGCTGACTGTAGGGTTGCTTGGTTTTTGCTTGGGTTTGTAGCTTACATGAGGCAGTGTTTTGGTGATGCAGGAGGACACAAACACCTGGAAATAGATCCATAGATTAAAACCCTTGAAACCACCTACAGACCTCTCATAGCTCAGTTTTTGAACACTGAACTTGTGCTTCTGTGGTGAAATCTTGATGCTGGAACTTACTTTTTAGCCTGCTGTATTTCAATGCTTTAAAGTCTAGATTTCATCGTAAGTTATCTTTGCTAGTAAGCTGAATTTCCCAGGAAAACTCAATCTTAAATTTTCGGATTAATTTACCTATTCTTTTTTTTCAGCTTTACCAACAGGGCCGCTTGTGCCAGCTGGGTAGTGAATTTTGTGAACTAGAAGTTTTTGCAAAGGTGCTACGAGCTTTAGATAAAAGGTGAGTATCTTAATAGATCAATAATTCTCACTTCAACTCTTAATCTCTCCATCTAGGAAGAGAGGTTTAAAAAAAGCACAAACAAGAAAAACAAATAATGCAAAACCCCTCAGTTGCTCAACGCCAAGAGTTCAGTGCCCAGACGGTCCCTGAGCAGTGGCGGTCACAGCACCCTTTTCCTGCTGATTTAGCAAATCCTCAGGGAAGCTGATAGGATTGCCCCAGTTTGAGGAGTTTTCCTGTCATTAAATATTCCAATTTGTGGAGTTACAGAACTTGACTGTTTTAGATGAGATTCTTTGTAAGCGGGATGAGCTTTGAGTGTTCAGACACCCCTCCCTCCCATAGCGTGTGTGATGCTAATGGAGCCATCACCGCTCATTTGTCTGCGAGTGCTGGGGGAGGGCGCATTTGAGGCCTCGTCCCTGGTGAGTTTGAGCTGGAAACCGTTGTTTCCCAGTTTGAATCCTGTGTGGGCGGCTCGTGTTTCGCTTCCACCGGAGGGTGTCCTTGTAAAGAACTTTGTGTGCACTCCTTTGTGTTGGATCACAACTGGGATCCATTAGCTGCAGACTTACAGCGGAGCTTCTACTCATCTGCTTTGGGTTTCAGGGAGGCTTTGGGCTTTATTTCTCTCGTTTGAAATCATGCTTTCAAACCTTCGTGTGTAATCAAATTCTGCTTTTCGTTGCAGACATCTGCTCCATCACTGTTTCCAGGCTTTGATGGACCATGGAGTCAAGGTTGCTTCTGTCCTGGCCTATTCCTTCAGCCGACGGTGCTCCTACATCGCCGAGTCAGATGCTGCTGTGAAAGAAAAAGCAATCCAGATTGGGTTTGTTTTAGGTAACTGCTGCTCGTGGGCTCTTTGTATGTTTTGGAATGGAATTTTTAGAAGGCTAGTTGTGTCTTAAAAGAATTGTATTTTATTTTACTGTCTAAGAATATGTAGACTGTTTTAGTTCAAACAATTTAGGTTTAAAACTGGTTTGCAGATGTGGTGTTTAATGTGAGGAATTTGCATGATTTTGGTGGTAGTAAGTTTTTCTTGACAGAAATCTGTAGGAAAACTATGTAATACCAAAAAAACCATCCTAAACCAAAGTATTATTTCCTTCAGCTGTAGGAGAATTCTACTCTTAAATTTCATCCTTTCCAGGTCAGGACTGGAGGGTTTGACCTTGACAGGATTTCTGTCTGTAGAAGCAGGTTTATAAAATAAGTGATTGCCTTGCAAGACCTCAGCAAACCCTGTTTCCTCTTGAATATGTGTTTTGCTGTTCAAATTCCTGTTCTGCTGATTTTTTCCAGGGGGGTTCCTGTCAGATGCAGGCTGGTACAGTGATGCTGAGAAGGTGTTCCTTTCCTGCCTTCAGCTCTGCACCCTCCATGATGAAATCCTGCACTGGTTCCGTGCTGTGGAGTGCTGTGTGAGGTGAGCTCACCTTGAATTCCTGGGAAACCTTGGAGCTATCAAGCTCCAGATGCTCCTTTAGTGTTCCGCTGCACCAAAACTCTTTCCTGGCTAGAGCTGAAGATCAGGAGGTGCTTGTTTTACACTAATCCCCGGATTTTCAGCTTCTAAGTTGGCAGCGTACTACAATGGATTAAAAAAACCCAATGTTTTGCTGTCCTGTGTAATCTCTCATGGGTAACTCTGCTGGATAATAAGAGTGGGCCAGCACCTTGTTTTCTCAAGGATTTTTGCATGTGAAGGAATGTTCTGTGTTGGACTTTGCTGAAATTCTATTTACTACAAGGAGAATTTGCCAAATCCAAATGCAAATAATATAGATACAGTTGATACAGTTGAGCAGAAATAAAAGCAAAAGGTACCTTTCCTGATTGCAGATCCAGTGAGTTACCTCGCTCCATGCTGAGCTACTTTGCTCTGGGAATGGGTGAAGATCTTGGTGTCCAGTTCTTGTGGGCACCTCAGCCACAGCTGAAAACATTTGGAAAAGGGGTTTTTTTTGCTGTTAGGGTTTTGAACCTGCCTTGTTCCTCAGGGCCTGTAGGGATACACATTCCATCAACAGAGGCTTGAGCTTATAATTTCGAGTTTTCGGTTGCTCTTTCCCCTGTGTTGAGGTGTGGTGAACTGCAGGCAGTGGCTGGGTGGGTTTTGTTGCTCTCACCATGACCAACCTGTTTTTACACACTCCAGGTGTGCCCGTGGGCACCTGGAGGCTGCTGGGCAGAGTTAAAAGTTTTTTTAAAAATTTTTTTTAGGTGCTGTAACAAAGAACAAAGCATGTGCTGTATTTATCTGAATGTAGAGCAAAACTTGTTTGGAAAGCTGCTCCAAAAAAAGCCCTGCATCTTGTCTATGGTTGGGCAAACACGAAGAGTAAAGAGGCTTTGCCAAGAGCTGCTGATGTCCTGTGCCAGCCCCAGGGCCATGGTAACGCTGCTCTGCCTGGTTCTGCTGGCTGGCATTCCAGAAATAATGCCAGGAGCCTGGGCACACGTATCCAGCTTCCTAGAACAGGGGAGTGATGGATATAGAACCACAGTTAGTGCTTGGTACTTTGCCTTCTAATTAATCTAAAAAAAGTTTTCTCGTTGTATCAGGCTCTTTGGCAAGCTGGAGAAGTTGCTTAAAAATAACTCTGTCACCTTCTCCAAATAGAAATAAAAAGAAGGGGAAAGAAAGCAGGGAGGGAAGGGAACACTCTCTGCTGGACAATAGTTGTAGAAAGGAGACTTTCGTTTTGTGCCAGAAGAAAGCATCCTGTGTTAGAATGAGCCCTTCTGACCTGGAGGTGTTGGCTCTGTTTGGCAGAGACAGCCATTGTTCCCTGGGGAGTGCTGCTGACCTGTGTGGGACATCACCCTCTGGGCAGCAGGGGAATGGAAAGTGTTTTAGGGAAACAAAGATCAAGTGCAGCTTTTGAAAGTGTGACACTTTTTAAAAAGTGCCAGCTCTTGCTCTAGAGATAATAAGTCAAATCTCTGGGAGTTGAATTAATCCATTGCATTATTCATAGAAGGCACTTTTAAAATGTGAAGTTCTGTGTTGTTTGAGCATAACCTGGTATTTCCTTGTCCTGGCAGTAGTAAATTCTGTGGAGAAGCTGGGCAGGTGAGGTTGCTGTGAGCTTGTACACTGCTTTCCTGCACCTGTGCTGCTCCTTTTGGTTTGCCTTCTCTCGTTATTCTGTGTTAAACAATAAGGTACAAATACCTAACATAAATATGTGGTTCTCCCACTTCATTGTTGCACATTTGGCTGATTCTTTGTTTTCTTCTGGTGGTTTTAGACTTCCTCAGCTGCTGTGTGACACTGTGTTGGCTCTGAGAGGCTGAGTTTGTTGGGGGAGGTTAGTCCCCAAAAGCTGTTATTGCAGACATCAAAGGAGGTTCAGAGCTATTAGCATAAATGTCCTGAGGCCTTTTCCTCTTCCTCTTGGCTTTATCTCCTAAGATTCCTTTGGATTAATAAAGGATTTTTGTTACTCAGAGCTGGATCACATAAACTCTGGTTATCCTAGAGGATTGGCTTAGGTTTAGCTTGGTTTTTTGGGAGATTTCTTTGTTCCTAGACACTATCACTGAAGCATCCAGACACTGGATATGATCTTTCCCTGGAGCTTATCTAAATTGCAGTGCTATCCCCACTGGCTTATTCCATTACATGGGATTTGGGCTCCGTGGTTTTGATGTTGCAGAGCAGCTCCCAACTGAATGGTGTCGGCAAAATGGTTTTTTCTCTTTAGGGAAACTGTTGACTTATTTTTCTCTCATTTCTTTATAATTCCTGTCTCTCGTTGCTGGAATGTTCCTGTGACCAGGCACACAATGCACTTGTACATCATGTTTGGTTCTGAGACATTATTTAAGGGAAAATGTGGGTGTTGTGTTTTGCTGTCTGTTCTTGAGCCACAGTGCTGTTTCCCACTGGAGAGCTGGAGTTTGTGTAGCTTTTGCAGGGGTTTGAAGGGCTTTTCTTTTGATGTTCTCTTTGTGCAGCAAGTACACATCTGTCATGTGCTTGCCTTCACTCCCAGCTGAGGAAAATGGGAACTTTCTTTCCTTTCTTGTTACTGTTTGAGTTTGTGATGCATTTGGATGGGAAACAGAGGGACGGTGTTGGGTAGGCTGAAGTTTTTGGGTGCGCTGAGCTGTATTACTGTGCTCTTGCAGGGGCACTGCTACGATAGCTGAAATCTCTGCTTGGAGCAGCTGGAAACAGCTTTAGAGAAGAAAAAAAATGAACAAAAAGTTCACTCCTTCCCTCTTAACAATTGATTGGTAGTTTTACCCTAATGTATCATATCAGGACTAAAGTGCTGTTCCTATACATTACCCCACATAGTCAGAGTTTGAGCCTCTTTTCAGTGCAGCATCACATTCTGCTTCCCTTCCCTCTGTGCTCTTCTCTCCGTGTGCTGTGTTGTCCTGATTTCCCAAGCCTTGCCTGGTGTTTTCAGTCTCTGTTACTCACTGTCTAATGACACATTTCCAGCAGGGACAGTGGAGGTTAATTCACCAGAATTTCATGTGTTTGCTGTGGAGCAGGAGCAGCTGCCCTGGCTGGGAATGCAGCTCTGCCCTTTGGGCTTGGAATATCATAGCACACCCATTCCAAATGCACCTTGTTAAACCCAGTGAGCGTCAGCCTGCGCTAATGAACAAATTCTTTACTTTCACTTAAAATAAGTGCCAGAAGCTGGAACTGTTACTTCTCTAGAGAAGTCAGGAGTAGGTTTCACCAGTTTTGGGTGTTGATCCTTGAGGTGGGAAGGCAGCAGGATAGGAGAGGGAAGAGCGGGGGGTGTTTGGGTTGTTGTGGATTGGGGAAATAAATGATTTTCTCCTGGTGGCAGTGGATCTCCTGTGGAATGGATGTGACTAAATCTGCTGTGAAGTTCTCCCCCAGACCCCAAAGCATAAAAATGCCCACTTGGAGCTACTCAGGGCTTGGGGGGAAAGCATAGGGATGCAGGAAAATGAGCTTTGTTGTACTTACTGTGGCTGCTTGAGGTTACCACCCTTTAGGAAGGAGGTGGAAGGGATTTCAGACTGTGTAGGGCACAGCTTTGGGAGAGTTGCATCAGTATCAGGAAGAACAGATTTTGTGAAAAGTAACAAAGGCACCACACCAGAGTGGTTCAAACACTGGGTATGCAAAACTGCATCAGTAGGTTAAATCCTTTGACATCTGCAGCAGTAAAAGTTCCTGCTGCAACTGCCCTGTGCCCCGCTGTGGGTGTGAGTGTCATTCCATGTGAGTGTCCCCCGCGAGCCCCCGGTGCTGCTGCATGGAATTGCTTCTCCAGCCTCCCTCAGCAGCTGTCTCTGCATCCCCCCAGGTTGCTGCACGTCCGGAATGGGAACTGCAAGTACCACCTGGGAGAGGAGACGTTCAAGCTGGCGCAGTCCTACATGGACAAGCTGGCCAAGCACGGGCAGCAGGCCAACAAGGCGGCGCTCTACGGGGAGCTCTGCGCCCTGCTCTTCGCCAAGAGCCACTACGATGAGGTGAGGGGCTGGGGGGCTGTCCTGCACCAAACTGCTACTGGGACCTGCCAGGGTGCTCCAGCACTGCCCCACTAGTCCTGTTCCATTTATTTACATCTCCTTGCTGCCTGTGTGGCACTCCCAGAGGAATCATTCATTTATCAATTTTCATTTCTGTGTATTATTCTAAGTTGGTTCATAATCTCTTAACAGCATTTTGACCAAAGTTAAGATACGTGTGCTACCTTGCCCATATGTGTTGGTCATCTGTAAATGAAATATTATAAAAGCTTATTTTAATAGGTAAAAATTATTAGCAATAATTAGCAAATAGCAGAACTCAGTCTTTGCACCTGGTTTATAAAACTCTGTCTTAAGTGTAACTACTCTATAAACTGGTTTTCCTTTAGTTCCTAAGTTCACTGATGGAGCACTGTCCTGCACAAGGGGAATTGTGAGGATTGCTTAAAGATTATAAAATATCCTCTTCTGTCTGAAAAAGTAATTGTAATAATATATACCTTAGATTAATATAAAGTACTTACATATTTGGTATTAACCTTAGAAGTGGTTTTTAAGTCTGTCTTTTAAGACATAACTGGACAATTCATTGCACATAAGCAATCAATCAGTATATCTTAAATTTTGGAATTTAAGTAAATGTAAATTTAAGTAAATGTAAGTAAATTACCAGCCTTTCAGAGCCAGGTAATATTTTTCTTTAATTTTACAATGTTGTGAAGTTCCGTGTTCATTGTGTTGTCCCTCTGTCCCACAGGCCTATAAGTGGTGCATAGAAGCCATGAAGGAGATCACAGTTGGGCTGCCTGTGAAGGTCGTGGTGGATGTGCTACGACAAGCGTCAAAGGTGAATCTAAAATCCTCATGTTCCTTCGGGTACTAAACTGCTGCCAGGGATGGCTGAGGAGAGGTTGTTACTCCAGAATTCTCCTCAGGATCCCTAAGGCTTGTTTGTCTTGTTTGTGTTTAATTGCTTCACCTCAGTCTCAGAATGGGTGGTGGGGTTTTGTTTCTTTTTCTTTCTTTCTGAAAGTGAGTTAGAGCTGCACAAATGACCCTTGTTATTGACAAGGTTATATATATATATCTATATATCTATATATATATATACATAAAAATGACAACGTTAACCTGTGAGCTTCCCTGAGAAGGGCTCTTTTCCCTCTTTGGTCTGGACTAGGTACAGCACAATCCCTTCAGTCAGGCAGGATAAAATAAGAAGTTTATTAATACTGTGATCCTTTTATTAAATAAGTGAAAAGTCCTTTAATAACCACAGTGATATTTTGAAATGAAAAATAACAGTCAGTGTGGAGGGGCTGAGCTGTGAGTGCACAGCTCCTCACGTCCTCACTTCCCCACCCAGGCCTGTGTGGTGAAACGGGAGTTCAAGAAGGCTGAGCAGCTCATCAAGCACGCTGTGTACCTTGCCAGGTAAGGGCATTCCATCAAAAACCCTTCTGAAATGATGCTTGGCTTACCTCAGTTTGTAATGGAAGCGTGTTTCTGCAGGGAACATTTTGGAGCCAAGCACCCCAAATACTCTGACACGCTGCTAGACTACGGATTTTACTTGCTCAATGTAGACAATATCTGCCAATCTGTTGCCATCTATCAGGTAGGCAGCAGGACTTGTTTCTCTTGATGTTTTTAATCTCTCAGATGTTGTGGTTAATTCATGGAGATAGAGAATAGTTGATTTAATTACTGCAATGCGGATATTTAAAGAAACCCGAACACCACCAGCTATGAGGTTTTGCTTTCTTTGTCTTCCTCTAGCTTTTGTCTTTTATGTATTTAGTGTCTCAAGTATGTAGAGGATTTTAGAGCCAGTGGAGTTTTTCCCTTTTTTGTGATGATAGAGATGATGGATTTGGCTTTTTGTCTGTGTGCACCGATGAAGTTGTGTTTTTGAACCCTTCCAGACAGCGCTCGATATCCGGCAGTCAGTATTTGGAGGTAAAAACATCCATGTAGCTACAGCTCATGAAGACTTGGCTTATTCCTCATATGTGCACCAGTACAGCTCTGGGAAATTTGACAACGCACTGTGAGTACAACACACAGCAGCACAGTTAGTGCTGTAAATGGAGAAAAATGGCATTAAATCATCCAGACTTTGATTATAATTTAAATGCATGTTCATTGCATTAATATTTCTAATATTTAATCAGTCAGCTGCTGACATATGTGAATGTATCTTTTTTTTTTAATTTAAACTCTCTCAGATTTCATGCTGAACGTGCTATTGGCATTATCACTCACATTCTCCCAGAAGACCATCTTCTCTTGGCCTCTTCGAAGAGAGTTAAAGGTAATTCCCTTCATCATTTGAATCATTTGGATGTGTTTATCCTGGTCCCTACCAGGCAATGTAACTTGATTTGTCTTTTTCAATGGACGTGTTTGTTGCCCTTGATGTTTTCAACACACTTGTAAAATACAAAAAAAAAAAAACCACCTTAGCCAGAAGAGTTGGAGTGGAGGAATGAAATAGAGAATATAAAAATTCGTGTTGGGAGCTTGAGGCACCTGTGTGACAGACACAAAGCCTGGTGAGCTCTGTCCCTCAGTGTTTGGGGTCCTTTGAGCTGCGTGTGGACACAGTAACAGCTCCTCTCTCCTGCCCCCAGCACTAATCCTGGAGGAGATTGCCATAGACTGTCACAACAAGGAGACAGAGCAGAGGCTGCTGCAGGAGGCTCACGACCTGCACCTCTCCTCGCTCCAGTTGGCTAAAAAAGCCTTTGGGGAGTTCAACGTGCAAACAGCCAAACACTACGGCAACCTGGGCAGACTGTATCAGTCCATGAGGAAGTTTAAGGTAAGACTTTATTCCTGAACTAAAATCTGCAAGACGGCTGAAATCTGTCGCTACAAATGAGGGGTTTCAGTGTGCACAGTTCCTAACTTCAGGTGGTAGTTCTGTGATTGGAAAACTTGTGCTTTATCATTCCCCTCAAAAGCTTTGTGCTAATATAATCCATGGGGTGGATGATGTCCTTCGAGGGTGGCAGAGAGCTTGGTGCCATGATCTGCTGATCCACTAAAAGGAGTGCTCAAAATTCTTTAGTTAAGTTTGGCTCTGTTACTTCTTGCCTGTTACAAAATGCCACTGCTTAAGCTGCTACATAGTTAAATTTCTTTAAACTTTCTTTCTCCTCTTTTTCTGGCGTGGTGAGTGGTGTTCTGACTGTGTGGATTTGGCCCTGACAGGAAGCAGAGGAGATGCACATCAAGGCCATCCAGATCAAGGAGCAGCTCCTAGGGCAGGAGGATTACGAAGTTGCCCTCTCCGTGGGCCATCTCGCCTCCCTCTACAACTATGACATGAACCAGTATGAAAATGCTGAAAAGCTTTATCTGAGATCCATAGCAATTGGTAAGTGACTACAGGAAACTTAAGTGTGTTAGTTTTTAGAAAATAAATGGGCTGTCAGTCTTTGGACAACATTCTGTGGCTAGAACATAAGTGGAAAATGTAGGCAAATTTTCTTGGCAGAAATTACCTGAGAGCTCAGATGTAGCACATGGATGTACCTCTTTTAATTTGCTTTCTCTCTTGGATTTCTTTAGGAAAGAAGCTTTTTGGCGAAGGATACAGTGGACTTGAATACGATTACAGAGGTCTCATTAAACTGTACAATTCCATTGGCAATTACGAGAAGGTGTTTGAGTACCACAACATTTTGGCCAATTGGAACCGGTTGCGGGACCGGCAGTTCTCGGTCACAGATGCGCTGGAGGACGTCAGCACCAGCCCCCAATCCACGGAAGAAGTGGTCCAGTCTTTTCTGATGTCTCAGAACCTCGACGGACAGAGCAGCTAAGAACTTGGTCAATTAACCAGTTAAGGTTTTTTCCCCCAGGTTACAGGGGGAAAAGTCATACTGTGAAATCTAAACCATGTAGTTCTCTGGGGGCTGGAATTTGCATTGAAACACTGGTCCAGTCTACTGAAGAGTGCCCATACGGATGAATGTGTGTTAAATTCCTCTCAGCATGTGTATGGCATGTTTAGTTCGGCTCACATTTTTAACTTGGTATTCCCAAAAAAAATACCCCTTCTTTCTCTCTTCTTTCAAAAGAAGCTACTTTGCAGAAAGTCTGCAAGAAAACGTTCAATAAAACTGTTTGAGTTCAAAAGAGTTGCATTCTTATTACGGATGGAAGGTTTCATCGAGAGCTTTCTGCTGATTCACAGAGAGAACAAAAGCTGTACTCTGAGGAGCTATAGGAGAAAGGTCTTTCTGCTGTATCACTGTAGCAAAGTTCATGGTAAATAGCCAGCAAAGGGAGGATGTCCTGGCCTTGGCTGCTGCCTTACCGAGAAAAGTGGCAAAGACCCACTTTGGAGAGCACCATCCTCTCACTGAGTGCCACCTGCGCTGCTGTGGATGCCCTGAACTGGACCAGTACAGATCCCGTAGACCAGCAATGAGTGTCCTCGGTGCCACCACCAGTGCTCACCCTGAGCAGGACCAGGACACCCACAGTGGACCAGCCTGCTAGAAACCGGTTTTGGACCAGTGGCTTTAATATTTCTGCCCCTGCATTCACTTTGACAGTAGAACTCTCTCATTTAGGTGTATGATTAGTGCAAATGATATCCATGTAATAGATCCAGAGCTAGGAAGTGAATTGATGGTTTGTCTGTACCCAGTGAGCTTCTGCAGAGATTCCTGGCAGTGCCACAGGCACGACTCCACACGCTCCACTCTGCTGCAGCCACTCCTCCTTTCCTTTCCCACGGGCTTTACTCTGCTAACGGAGGCCATACCTTGTTTATACCAGTGAAGAGTTTTGTATTCCAATCCAGTTCCATTTTCTGTTTCTGGAGAACACAACTTACTGTACAGTTCGCAGGGGTCAGTGGAAAATGCCAAAAAGCACAACAGGTCTTTTTTTTTTTTTTTTGTGATGCTTCATTCCTACATTAAACAAGAGTACAACCAGAAACCGATTCCTTACGTTAATTTACGAAGCAGAGCTCAGCTGTACAGACCCTCTGATAATGCCTCTCTCACTAGCTTGTCTTAATTCTTCTGTTGGGGGCTGCTTGGTTGTGTGGGTTTGGGTTCGGCTGTTGTTTTGGGGTTTATTTCCTCATGTTGGGTAATATTTGAAAGTGTGTGTAACACAAACCAGAACCCACGCGCTGCTGTTACCTCAGCTCTCCCAGCGGCACCAGCAGTGCCCTGGATTTGGGATTCTGTGGATTCTGTCAGTTTGGGGGTTCTCTCCCCCTCTTTTCAGGGGTTTGTACCTTGGCCAGTCACAGCCGGGGCTCAGCTGGCTCTTCCTGCAGGACTGGCACTGGATGTTCTGTTTGGGGTCTGGTTTTTATTGGTTTATGGGGTTTGTAGCAGGGAAAGGTGCTGGGTGATCTTCAGGAAAGAGTGCAGGGAAGAAACAGACGTTTTGGACATGACTTGGAGCTTAATGGCTCTTTTAAGAAGTGAAATTTTACAGGCCAATAGTTCATATTCTGGTGCCTTCAAGTGGTTTTTTTGGGGGGGAAAGACTGAGTAATATCAACTTTAAAATGCAATGACATAATTAATAAATGCAGATTAATGATTGCATACTTAGAATATCTTCACTGAGGTGAAAAGAAGTATTTGCATAAAACCCCCTGTGGTATTAGGACTTAACTGCAGTGTGTCTGCAACAGCTGCTCAGTGCAAATCCAACTTAGTTATGTGTGGATTTAAAATGTAATTTATTTATAGCGGTTTTTGTTTATGACTGTGTAGGAGCTACAAATTCAGCTATACAAGGCAAAACCTTCTTCTCCTTGAATGCCTATGGCACTGACAAGTTAAAAAGTTCTTACGAGTTCTTAAGTCCTATTAAAAGTTTAATAAGTTAAACAGAATACGTAACAGTGGTGTCAGAACTTGGGCAGGGAAGTGGCTTAAAGCTGTCCTAAAGGACCTGAGTGACTCTGTACTGCAGAAGCACTTAAAGCTTCCAGCTGGGTACGTGGATTTACACTGACATTAGCTGGAGATCATTTTTCCACTCTGTATTCTCAGTCTTGGGTCTCCAGCTTTTGCCTGAGGAATCCCAAAGGTGTCGAGGTGGTGTTTGGGATGAGGAGCACTGTTTAGTGGCCTGCATGAACCACTGCTCTTGCTCCAGCCCTGGCTCGTGTCCCTGTTCCTGGTTTGCCTCCAGGTCAGGGCAGCCAGGGGAGCTCCTGGCACGGGCAGCGTGGGGAGGAGCCGCGTTTCCATAACCCAATGCATCCCTTCCGTTCGTTCTTTGGTGGCTTTGGTCTCACAGCTGGTGGCTGTTACTCTTTGTCCTTTCCTAAAGCTGCTTTGGCTCATTGCCTGCTCTGGGTGTTGGCTTGGCTGGAAGGAATGAAGGTCCTAAAGCTCCCTGGGAATTCCCTTTGGTAGAGGATGTTGGTCAAGGAATGGGGCTTGGCCAAGGGCTGTGGTGGCCATCCTTGAGGGCTCTGGTGTGTTCTGTGCCTGCAGGAAATCCTGGCTGGGGCTGAGCTGCTCCTGGAGCATCCCTGCAGCAACATCGTGCCAGAGCAGGTCCCTGCTGGAGCACGGTGGCTGTGGCTGATTGCTGACGCTGGTGGAGCACGGAGAGGTTGGCAGGATGACGCTGCAGCTGCCTGGCACAGCTCTGGGCAGGGCTCTGCTGCGGGCAGGGCTCTGCTGCGGGCAGGGCTCTGCCGAGGGCACGGCTCTGCTGCCCCTGCTCGGGGCCTGCGCTCACAGCTGGGACAGCACAGAGCTTCCCGTGGGGGTTTGGTTCCGCGTGTCCCCCTGGAGCTGTTGGGATGTGAGTGTTGGCACCTGGGGCCTGTCTGGGACGCTGTGCTGTTTCTGTTGCTCTCTCTGCTGCTGGGTTGGTTTGGTGCTGCCGGGGCAGGGGAGCCTGGGGATGGTGCCAGAGGCAGGGACAGGGTTTGTCCCTCCACACCAAGGCTGGGGTGGATCTTGCAGCATGACTCTGGTCCTGCCTCGCTGTCCCGGGCAGAGCTGGAGGGGCAGGGGCTGCAATCCCTTCTGTTCTCCTCCTGGGGGCTTTTCCAGTGCCCCCGGCCCCTCTGTCCCCTCCCGCCATAGCCCAGAGCAGGTTTGCCGTGCACAGCCGAGTGTCAGCACAGGGTTGGGGCCTGGCACGGTGGAACATCAATCCGGGGAATGAATGATTGGCATTTCTAGACGCACAATGTGCCCACACAAGGGCTGTTTGGTGCTGGCAGTGAAAGGGCAGACCTGGGAGTGGAAATCCTGTGAAAAGCATCCTTTCTGTGAAGGTGAGTAAAGGAATCACCCGAGTCACTGGGTGCAAGTGGGGAGGATGGGTGTCACCTTAAGGGAAATTATTTTCACTGTTGGTGAAATTAAACCCTCGGTATTTTACTTTCAGCATGAGCTTGGTTGGTCAGTGAGGGGGGAGCTTGCTCAAGGTGCCATTGCTGCTTCTCATGGTACAAAATGCACATTGCAGTCAATTCCCTTTTTAGTCCTAAGTGTGGGAGAGCACAAAAAGCAAAACTCACGGCGCCTCAAGCAGGGGGAAGCTGTTGGCAAAACCTCACCTTGGCTGATGAGGATGGGCTTGGCTTGGGCTGGCAGTGCAGTGCAGGTGTTGCTGTGCCCAACCTTTCTGCAGATCCTTCCTTCTGCTGCCTGTGCAGAACCTGATTTGTCTGAAAGTCCTTGTTTCCTTGTAAGACAATTCCTGGCCAGTGTCAGTTGCAAAGCTGCCTCTGTGTTGAGGTGTGTTTGACACACCTGGCCCGGGGCACCTTGCTGGGCTCTGTGAGGGCTTCGGGGAGAAGTGGGAAAAATTTCCTTTATCTAGAAACAAACTCCAATACCTACAAAGAATTGGCAGCACTGGGAATGCTTTTGTCCCTAAATCTCAGGAACGTTTTGGGCAGTGACACAGGTGTCCCTGGGTGATGTAAAGTGTGTGCTCTCGGGTCTCGTATTACACTACTCCTTGCAATCCTCGGTATCTATAGCATGAGTGGCCTTAGTGAGTTTGTTGAAGTGCACATTTTTTTTCTTTTCAAAAGTAAATTTTAAGATGAAAAAAGATATATACTATATAAATATATAGAGATATTTAGAAACTTGGTTTGTGGTGCACAAGTTCAGTGTTGGATCGCTAAATACTCGTCGCAGGTACCATATGTGTAACTTTTCTTTATGTATATTCCTTTCTGGGAAGCAATGATGCCATGGTAACTATAACTTTACAATTTCTTTACTACTTAATGATGTGAATGAATTCTACATTTTATTGAATATTACCAGGTTCAGTACTATTTTTATACTTTATTGAACTACAGGGGATTTTAATTTAATAGCATTAAAAAAAAATGTTGCTTGAACTGTATAACTGTATAAATTGAACTACTTACACAAACCCACCTCTGAACCAGAATCTCCACCTGTAGTGCCACGTTCATTTATATGAAATTATCTTGATCATTACTAGCCCTTGCAGCCCCCCCTCCCTGTCATGTCAGGACGGAGGTTTGGTGCCCCACTCCTGCAGTGCCCGGCGTTCTTTGTACCCATGGAGCCATCCTATGTTTGTAACCAGCATTGTGATATTCTGTAACTGTATTGCTAAAATGGAATATTGACCTAATAAATAGAGTGTTCCCGCAGCCTGAAGTATCTGCAGTGAATTGGTTCGAGCTTCGCTTCCCACACCTTGCCAGGAGAAGGTGTAAATCCCTGCCTTTGGGGGCAAATCCCTGAGGATGGGGCTTGTGTTGGATACCTGGGAATGTGAAAAACGGGAGGGGGGAGCCTGTGATTCCTGCAAGATTGTGGATCCTCCCCAGATCTTGCATCCTGGAGTTTATTCCAAAGAATTTCTCATCCCGCTTGAAGCAGGAACCCTCAAAGGTGGAATCTTTCCTCTCTGCCCACGTCATCTGGGCAGGAAACTGAGGTTATTTCTAGCAGAGCTCAGTTTTCCTTGAGAGCTTTCCTGTCACTTCTAAGTCACCTCAATTCCTACTGGAAAAGTTGTAGGGTAATCCAAGTCTTGAGCAGCCTTTAATCTTGCTCGGTTCCCTCTTAAACAAGTGTGACACTTTGAGGGCAGACAGCATTTTCTGATGCAGCCACATGCGCTCCTACATTGGCTTTACCTTCAGGTGGAGGAATTACTCTTATCCAAAGAAAATTTCTCATGATCCAGGTCTGCACGCCACAAGTGCCTGCTCTCATTCCCAGCGAGGCCAAATCTGCTGCCCTGGGAGGGTGACACACGACATCCTTCCCACGGCCTCTCAAGGACAGGGCCATGGCCATGGCCAGCACAGCCAGGGATCCCAGTTACACAGGAGCAATGATGTACTCAAGGTAAGTCTGGTGCTTCCAGAGCCTTAATCCAGCCTTGGTGTTGATGCACAACTCTTAGGGATCTCCAGGATCATCATAAATAAGATCCCATGGTTTAAAATAACAGAATTTTTGTTTTGCTGGGCTGGAGCTTGTTGCTATGATGCTGCAAGTATTGCAGGAGTTTGTGGTTTTGGGAAACCATGGAGACGGTCTGGATTCCCTGCTTTTTGTTCGGCTGAGGATACTGTACTGATCAAATTCTGGCTTTCCCTTGCCCTCTGATGTTGTCTGGGAATCTTAGAAACCCCTCAAAGTACCTGGAGGGCAGAAGTGCCTCTGGGGGTCTGGCTGGCTGCATTCTGCACGTGGCTCCAGCCCACAAATACCTTGTCACCAGGAATAATGGGAACAGCAGCAACTGCAGGCTGCTCGAGCTGGCCCTTCCCCAGGCTCCGGGCAGTGAGTAATCCCAGCCCCTTGTGATGTTCCTTTGCATTTCAATTGCACTCATTTGGGGCGTTTCACGCGTTCTGTGTCTCCGGTGCCTTTATGTGCGCAGGAATTGGCTGGCTGGTGCTTTCCCCGTCGCTGCGGGGAGCAGCCAGGCGGGGGAGGATCGCCTGGAGCCGCGCAGCCGGCGGGGCACTGCGGGACTCCTACTCATCCTCCCGGATCACGTTGTCTGGCAGCTCCTGGCTTCTGACTTTTAGTTTACCAATTTAGATTTGAAGCGCTCCCTCCGAGCTGTTACAGAGCAGATTGGACATTTCAGAGGTAAAGAGTGACTGGGGAGAAAAGAGATGCGAAGGGAGCTGGTTCTGAGTGCATGAGAACTCCCACAGGACATGTGGCTGTGTTTTAGCAGCTTGAAAATAGGTTTATGTGGGACAAATCCTCCTTCCCGGGCAGCCTGTGGCACCTGCTGGTGGCAGAGCCTATCCTGGCAGCAGTTCCCTCTCCCGCCCCTGTCTCGTTCCACCTTTGGGGTGTGCAGGGGTAACCAGAGCAGGGCTGGGAGGCACAAACACACCTGCTACAGGTCGGGCTGCATTTTTGCAGGGGAAGACAAACGTGTGGCTGGGCTGGGGTGGGCCCGGAGCAAACCACAACTATGCTGGAGCAGCCAGATTGCAAGGTAGGGACACCCTAATTTGCAGAGGTCCATGGCCAACAAAGGGATGGCTCCTTCCCCACTCCCTCCCGGGCCGCAGGAGCCTCTCCAGCTGCTGATTTCCTGCTCCCATGTCTGAGACAGCAGCTCAACCTGCCCAGCTCCTCCAGCACTGATCACATCTTCACCTGCTCCTCCTTCTGCAGAAATTCCACGTGTAGAAGGCTCTGTGTGAGCAGGAGGATGCTTGTCCTGCTCGGTGACAATGTGACAGTGGCTGTGTGAGTACCTCACCCGTCTGCTGGGAGGTGACCTTGCTGGTGCTGGAGGTGACAGTCCCTTCGATTCAGCTGCTCCTGAAGGTACAACTGATTTAAATCTTTCCTGTGCGTTCTGCAACTGTCTCGGGGTTTTCTGAAGGTCAGCATAATCACTTGAAAAAAAAAAGAAGAACATGAAACCACTTTTAGATGCATTTCTGTGAGTGAGCCCCGCAGGCTGACTCAAGCTTGGGCAATAACTCCTGCTTGAGCACGGCCCTGTTGGGTGGCAGCAGCACTGAGCCCAGGGATGGCTGATGCCACCCTCCCCCTGTGCTGGGCTGTCCCTGCTCCCCGGGTGACACTCGGGGCTCCATCCCGCGCGGGGAGTGCCGCTGCCGGTGCCAGCCGTGTGTCGCTGCTGTCCCTGCTCCCCGGGTGACACTCAGCCCGCCCTCCCCAAGCACCTCCCCCGGGTTTGAAGCGCAGAGCTCTCCCGGCGCAGGGCACTGGCATTTCCAGGCTCTGCGCGGAGCTGCGCTCTGTCGGAGGCTCAGGCGGGGCCATGCGGATGGGTGTGCGCTGCCACTGGATGTCACTGTCGCCGTGTGGCACTGGGGGTGGCGCTGGGTCCCTGCGCTGAGCAGCCCAGGGTGGTGGGGAGCAGCACCCGCTGCGCATCCCTTGGACAATCCTTAGGGGAAAGAACCTTCGTGTCGCCAGGGGTCACAATGCTTGCATTTATTTTTTTTTAACCAAACACTTTCAGAGTCTCAGAGAGCCCAGGAGCCTCATGTCTTTCTCAGAGCAGGACGCGGGGCTGATTTCTGCAGCTTTCAGGAGCCAGGAGATGGCAGAGGATTCTCTGTTCTAGCTCGAAGCTGAGAATCGGATCTGGAATTTTCACCGAGTAGAAAACCAGAGCTGGGACCAGTGCATAAATTCAGATGTGTGTGGCTTTTTGGTTTATTAGTTTTATTAATTAAATTATATCAATACTGATTGAAATTTTTAATTGAAAAAACCAGCCTAGAACCCCAAATGCTGAGCAAAGGGGATCCCTAATCTCAGATGACTGATGAGCAAGGCTTGTGGATGGCTGCCCGCCGGCCTCTCTCCTGAACAAAACTCCCAAATTTATGAAATTACCATGCTGACAAACGCAATCCCTTAAAATTAAATATCGATTCTGTATTTTTCTGTTGACTCATCCAAATCAGGAGGCGTTTCCAAGGAATCTATTTCTGTGCTCGGCGTGTGCCGGTGCCCCCCGGAGCCGCAGCCTGTTGTTTGCGCTCGAGCAGGGAGTCGCAAAATGCTGATTTTTCTCCCACTTGTCTTGCATAACAAAAGGCATTTGTCACCCGTTACATAACGGCGGGATTTGTCACTTCTCCCGCCGGCCTTTCCCGAGGCAGCGCCGTCCCCAGCACAGCCTCCTTGCTCCTCAGCATCCCAGGGCATCCCAAGTCACCGCAGTGGGACTCATGCCTGGACCCACGCCCTGGACTGGGCTTTTTTACCTCCCTGTACAGGGAGATGTGGTGTTGTGTGCTCTGGTGGTGGTTTTTCAGAGAGTAAAAGGATGGGAAGCTGTTTGGGGGTTATTTGCTCTTTAAGCCATGTCTGAGGGGCAGTGGGGAGCTGCTTTTGGCCCGCAGGAGCAGTGGGGGTTGTCCTCGGCCGAGGTCGTGTCCCGAGGCTCTGGGAAGGGAAGGGCTGTGCTGGAAACGGAGCTGAATTCCCTCTCTGCAGCCCTCCCAAGTCTCAGGGAGCAGAACACTTGTCACCACCTGCCTTCCCTTGGTGCCAGTTGCTTTTTTAATACCTCCCCGTTAATCTCAGGCGTCTCGCGCTACCAGCAGGAATTTGTGTTTGGGGTTTTTCTTTACAGTAAGTTTGATTCCCTCCTTGGTGGAATATCTTTTTGGAGCCTTAGAAATAAATAAATGGTTTTGTTTCCCCATAAACTAAAAGCAAAAACTGGCTGGGTTCCCCTTTCTCTCTAATTGGGGCAGAGAGCTGTTTACCTGTGGCCTCACACTTATTTGTGGCCTTATCACTGCCAGCTATCAAATGACCACAGCTCCTTTCTTAACATGAAGCAGGCAAATGTCCCAGTAACCCAACAAGGCTGTCCCTGTTTCCCAATTTCCTCAAAACAATTTCTTACTTGACACTTTTTTTTTTTTTTTTTGGTAGGTATGATTCTAATTATTTTTTAATAAACTCCCTGAAGTACGTGTTTCTTGTGGACCTTTGAACTTCCTGGTGTGGCCAGCCTTTGCTCAGGAGATATGTTTATGGTTGGCTCTGAGTGTTAACCCTTTGCACTTTGTGTTCTCAGTTTCCCTCCCTTGTACAGATGATGTGCAGGCATAGAGATGACTGTTGGTGAGTCCAGGCTGTGCCTGAACTTGTCACCTGTTTCAGAGTTTAATTCCTAGGGAATCAGGTGAAGCTAGGGATCAGATTGGATCTGTAAAGCATGACCGGAAGCATGGGATGAGCAAACTGCTCCAAAGATTGTGAACAGCAACTGTGCTGCCCAGGGCACCGGGGAAAGTACTTGTGATAAAGAGATTTCTTGGTAACAGGCTTCTCTTCTGACATGGATCAAGCCATGGATGCAGCAAGGTATAGTTATCCCCTAAAGTCAGTGCAGCAGGAACACCTTTTGGGGATTAAATGTTCCCATTTTCTCGCCAGGCATTTCCCCATTTGCTTGTTCTTGATGTGCTTATACAGATTCTGCAGTGGCTTTGTGTCCATCCTGAGAAGAGGGAGACAAACTCCCCCCAAAGAGCGGAAAGGAAGATGAGGATTGCGCACGTGAGTACAAACTTCATCCTCCTCCTCCTCCTCACTCTGCTCCCCAGGTCTGGCTTGGGGGTGTAATCACTGGCAGACCCTTTGCACAGCTTCTATTCTTCTCACCTCCACCCAAATTCTGGGGGTTTATTTTCTCCTCTTCCTTCTCACTGACTTTTTCCACTGCTAAATTCTGTTCAGTACCTCCCAGGTTTGAGGTGTCCTGACTGAGGCTGGCTGTGCAGATGGTCAGGGTCCTGTGGGGAGGAGTGCTCTCAGTGCCCCATACAAGAGCTGCCTCCTCTGCTGTGCTGCCCAGGTCCTTCCAATTGCCAAAGCCATGCCTTCGTTTTCCAGATCATGCAAATCTTTCATCTTCCCTTTAAAAAACTGCCAAGGACAAACCCTGTCCTAAGGCTCAGAAGGATTTCTGTCCCTGCCAAGTCATCTCAGACTGGGTTTTTAGAGCTGTTTAATGAAGTAGGCATTCAATTAGCATTAAAAGTCCATAAGAATTAGGTGCCTACTTTAGTTAGTTCCCTTTTGGAACTCCTGCCTCTAATAAATTACAAGGTAAACAATGGCCACCAGTTCCTAATGGCATCAATCACACACGGGCTGGCAGGCACTTGGGAAGTGGAAATATGTGGTTAGGATGGGCTCATTGTAGCACCATGCTGCTCTGTCCACAGCTGTTATTGATGGCAAAGGGACTGTGGCTGACCTGCTGCAAAGCCCAAACAGCCCCAAATCCTCAGCCAGCTCCCTGGCCTGGGGAGGGGGATGTTTTCCCTGTGTCACCGTTTGTGTAGGTAACTCCTCCACTCACCTTTTGGAAAGCAACACTTACGTAACTGACTTCAACATGAGCTTCTGCTGCCTCTTAAAACATGCAGAAGTGTGTAGGAAGAGAAGTCCTTCTCCCTGACTTGCTTTGCTCCCTTGGGCGATCGTTTCCCTGCAAATTTGATTTAAAGCATATTTTAGAGATGAAATTGAAGCTGGACTCTGCTTTGCTCTCACTCATCCCCATCTCCCTGCCTGCCTGCCCCTTACTTTGCTTTGTTTGCACCCACGGGAGCTTGGTGGAGTTGCTGGGGCTGGGTCTGCACCTGCAGCGAGTCCAGCACTGGAACTGTGCATCAGTCAGGGCTCTTTTGGCCTCTGAAGGTGCAAAGGGCAGCTCTGAGTCCCTTGGCTGTGCTGTGCTGGCCATCAGTGAGGGTAGGCATAGCTCCCTCTGAGGACTGGGCACCAGCAACTCTGAGATGGGCCTTTCTCCAACTCTCCTGCTGCCCCTGCTGGGCCATGCTGTGAGCCCTGAGCTGGGGATGATCTCCTAACAGAGACACTCCCATATGATGGGGAGCAGGGACCTTGGGCTGCACCCTGAGTGTTCTTCAGGAGTTGGTTGGGGTTGAGGCCTCAATTCCCATCCCAGTGTAATGGGAATTCAGTGTTACCTCCTTCACAGATGATGGTGAAAGCCAACAGCAGTGAGATCTCTCTCTTCCTGCATGACACCTCTCCGTAAACTGCCCTTGCCAGGAAGAAATCTGGAAAGGCTTGGAGTTAAAGGGACTTTGCTTTGGAAATTTACTTCCAGGCTAAATGCTTTCCCCAAGAGCACTGCACTGTGCTGCCATCACGGCCTGACCCGTCAGACAAGTGCCATTGTTGTGTCCCTGGGACAATTGGGGCAATTGCTGCAGCTGTGACTCAGCTGTGCTCCTGTGCCAGGTCGCTTCTGGCACCCGCAGTCATCTCAGGGCTGCACAAAGGCTCCTCTCTCCGAGCTCTCCCCAGGCCTGGCTGTGCCCAGGCGCTGCTCTTGGCAGAACTTCGGATGATCTTGGTCAGGAATTCCTTGTGCAGCCAGAGGTGCTGAGCTTCCAGCCAGCCAAATGCCCAGTGCAGGTAGTGCCTTGGGAGGGCACCTGTGGATGGGGGTTGAAACAGAGACAGGTCCTTGTTTTCAGGCTGATTTAGGGAAGTTTGGCTTTTACCCATGGTTGAACTGAATAATGACAAAAATCCATTAAGACAAGCCCTCCCCTTAAAATGTCTGCAGCATTTTCCCTCCTGTGTCTGCTTTGCTCCTCCCCCACGTCTGAATTTCACTGTCAGCTCTGGATGCAGGTGCTGAGCAGATGCAAAGGCAATTTCTTTCTAACTTTGCAGTTAGGTTTGCTTGGACCATCTGAGGTATGTTACAGTTGTCCAAGCCACATTAGGATTTTCCAGTGTACAGTGTTTACATGAGATAAGCTGTGCAGAGGGAAGCAGAGGTGACAGCTGTGAGTGTAGCTGTGCTGCCTCAGCCTGGCTGGTGTGAGGACTCTGTTAGAAGTGGTTTGCTTGCAGGGGATGTTGGAAATGCAGCTGCTTTCTCAATGCCTGTTCCCAACCGCCCTCTCACTGTGCCTGTGCCTGCGGTCATGACAGCCATCCCCACTGTGACAGGCAGCTCCTCTCCTCCTCACCTCCAAAGATTTAAATCAAGAAGTTGCCAGCTTTTGTCCTCACCTCTCAAGTCAAGGTGCTGAAGGGTAGCGTGTTCCTGCTGATCAGAGCCAGGAGAAACGCAGCTTCTCCAGCACAAGCTTTCACCTGCATTAGCGGCCGGATTAAAGCCATTTAGGAGCTCTAGGGACATAAGCTGGTTGTTAGCATAGGCATAACCCATATTTGCATGGCCATATCTGTGTCCTTGTGAGATTACAGCTTCCACATGGCATGTGACTGCAGCATGGAATGGCTCTCTTGGCTTATCATGTGTACACTTTGCTTTGCAGAGGACTGAGAGGGCCTTGAGCTCCCCTTGCAAATCCAAGTTTTTGTTCTACCTTTCAGCATTTGCTGCACTTAGAGCTCAGCCAAAGCTGGGGATATGCAAGTGGGAGGCACAGATGGACTTCTCTGGCCAGCCATCATTTGAGCATCTCACTGTATTTAGAAGTTGTCCATCAACCTGGTTCACTCCTGCAAGATCAGGCATGAGACAAATCTGTGGCTGTGTCCTTCCCCCTCCTCTGGAAGACAACACTGCTTTCTCCTTGGAAGCCTCGCCTGCTGGAAGGTGCCATAATGCAGACCACATCTCTGGAAGTCTATTGGATTATCTTGCCTACCTACGGCAGGAATCCTTTGAAAGGATGTTCTAACTGGATGAGGAAAACTCCGAGTACAAACAGATTATGCCTCTCCTGTTTCTCCCTGTGAAGGAAAGGAGCCCAAGTGCCAGTCAAACACACTGTACTGTAACAATGCACCTTAGGGAAAACTCTTCTTTTTCCCCTGACAGCTCTCCTGTGAATATTAATTTCTGTATTTGAGTGCCTTTATCTTCCAGGAGCTGTGCAAACATTAACCAACTCCTCTGGTGCAGCAGCTCTTGCAGTGCAGAGTAGGCACGGAGCCAAAAAGGAAGCAGTTGTGAAGATGCTCTGTGTCTGCTGCTGGTTGTTATTTGCTGCTTTGGGCAGATTTAGTGTGATTACAATGTGTGATGTGATGAGTCTGGTAGCATATAATATATGCAGGCATTCGATATGGTATTTATGTTCTGATGGGTCACAGGAAGGAGAGCTGATAAACACAGATAAACATACAGGTATTCTGCATTATACTTAAACCAGCTGCCTGTACATGTGGTTTAGTTAAACATAAACCCCAAACATTGGTGCCAGATGTATTGCAGTGTAATGCCAAATAGGAATTGTAATGAGGAATGTTTTCCAGCAACCTGTTCTTACCAGGAGGGTGGTGAATGCTCCTTTTGATGGAATGATTAATGATACTCAGCAACTGCTCGGACTGGAGGGGTGGAAGCTTTGCTAATTCCATCTGGAAATTCCTTTCCTGGTGCTTAGGGGTGATAAAAATTATCTTCTCCCTGTAGCTGGGTGCCTATTGGCTCCAGTTAACATTTTTGTGTCAGGGGAAGGGATCTGAAAGAGAATTTGGGCCAGTTATTGTTTCTATGTGGCACCTTAACTGCCAGAGGAGTTCCTTTTTGGTACCTGTTGGGAGCTGCTCATTTAACCACTTGTTTGCAATGAATATGCTATAAACACATTAATTGTGATTGGTGACCAGCAGCGCGTGGAAACCATAAACACATCTGCATCTCTTTCACCCACTTCTTGCAAAATCCAATCAGGTGTGTTCCAAGTGCTCCCAGACAGGAAGACACAGGCAGCCAAGCCTTGCAGAGTGCCCAAAGGTACCAGTGACTAACCTCTGGTGCTGGTGCTCCTTCTCCACAGATCTATCCTCAGGTGTTCCTGCGCTATTCTGTGCTTCAGCAGTTCTGCAGTTTGTGCTCAGCTCCTCAGCCAGCTGTTTGTGAGCTGATTGTTAGTGTTTGCTAATGTCCTACAACTTTTTTAGCTGCTTGAAGTCCTCAGGAACTGAAAGACCATTATCAGCTTCCTCCACACTTTTTCAACTTGCAGCCTGTGAGAAATAGGATAGTGTAGTTGCACTGTTTTAGAAATCCTTCTGTTCTTTCTCATGGAGAATAGAGATAAACTGCACTTTCTGTACTTTCTTAATCTCTGTGTTTGTGTTAAGTGCTCTGTAGCTATGACCAATGATGTTGGGAGGTGGATTTTTTACTGACCAATGGTTGCTAGATTATTAATGGATATATAAAGAAGTTTCTGTAAATAAAACTCTCTCTTTCGCCATCTTGGGGGTTTCTGCCTGCTTCCTTGCCAGCTTTCTCTGCCCGCAGCCGCGAATATCACGAGATTCATCGTGATAGGATAGTTAAAGGCTTTTCTTCTTATTGTGCTTCATAAGTTTTTAGGGGTCTATGCAAATTGAAATAGGCATTATTAATGAGATGTTAATAAGCCCATCCCTTAGGCCCTGCTTGTAAAATAGAATCTAGAACAACGTGGGTATCTCTTTATATTGAAAATAATTTGACTTTTTTTGTTAGTCTTTTGGATGATGAAATATGAACTCTCTAGGTGATACCAGCCTTGCACACTTCCTCTCCCCAATAAATTTACCCACCATCTTAGCAGTGAATCAGAGAAGCCTGGAGTTCCATGGGGTAATGAAGTTTAGGCTCCTGCTAGCATTCAGGTCTTGTCCCTGTGCTGTCACTGCTGCCCTTTGCGTGCACATCCTGCCTCTCTCCTGCTCTGTACCTGTGCCTCCCCTCACACTGCCCCGTGCCTGACCCTACATGCACAAACGATGGCTGCTGCTTGGACTGCTTCTAAATTCCCACTTTATGCTTACTTCAGTTCATGGATTTTTTGCAGGAAGTAATATTTTGGGTTTTGTTTTCTTTGTATTTTGGTTTTATTGAAAGCAAAAAGCAAGAGAATTCTCCTCCAGCCTGCAGAATGTAGCTGTCAAGAGAAGTGGCTTCATTTCTCTTTCTTAAAGCCTTGAGTAGCCTGTTATGCTTAAAATGAGAGCAAAAAAGGGCAGTCTTCTTTATGTGATGCTTTGGGTCTCTTGTATGATGGTGCAGGGGAGTAGCTGTAGTGAAACGTAGGCTCTGCTGAGATTGGCAGGAGGGAAAAAAAAGCAGTGCATGCCATTTCATTTCTGTGATGTTCTGATTCCCTCCTAGCAGCCTGGAAATGCTGAACGTGAGCCTTTGTCTGGCATATGGGGATTTGGAGAACTGTTGCTAATTACAGCAGTTGTGCTATCTCGCTTAAATGGCTTAAATAATATATTAAGTGCCTTTATGATCTCCCACAACATGCTGGAATGCGAAGAAGTGCATTTTCTGCTGTTTCTAGTTTATGGCAGGAGCAACTTACAGAACATTAATGTGCACAAAAAATTGGGTTTGATGATTCATTGCTTGTGTAAGTCCCAGTGGGGTCTCTAGATGCTCAGAGCCCGTTGTGCAGGGTGTTATCCAGAGGCAGGGTGTGAATTTCCATCTTGGAAGGTGAAGTTGAATCAAAGGGAAAGAGACTGTGGGTGCTGCAGGGATGCCAGGGAAGGGTCATGGGACACTGCTGGGCAAGCACTGAGTTAATGTAAGTCTGATGGCAAAGGTAAAAAGTGTGGGACCTGGAGGAAGACCACAGGAAGTCACATTCTAACTTATTTAATGAACATTTGCATTGTTTTAATTAAAATTCAACCTGAAATTAGAAACAGGTTACTAAGCATCATATCTAGAAGTGGGAGTATTCCAGGGTCTAGTTTAGTGCTTATCCAGAAAAAGAAAGGTATTATGTCTGCTCAGGAATCTTTTTTTACCCCTTTTCGTGTTTTTATTTAGCAGAAATCCTGTTAGTCATCTGTTTCCACCCAGACTCCTGTGTCTCTTGCTTCTAAATCTCCAATTTCTATTTCTGCTATTGTACCTAATGTTTAGAGAAAATGTGAGAAGAGCGTGCTGTGAATGTCTTGTTGCTGGATTTGGTGTGAGGAATAACTGTGGAGCAGATGAGCAGTGGGCTCCAAGAACCTGGAAAGGCACATGTTGAGGGGGGGACATGAACCACAAAGTGACAGTAATTAAAAGATTGGCATGTTCTGACTCATTATTTGGTTTAGTTTGACATGGCTCTCTGTCAAATCACAAGTTCTGTTAGAATATGCTAGTAATTAGCAATATTTCACCTATTTGAAATTAACAGGCTCTACAGAATAGGGAAAAATTATTTTTGTCTGGTTTTGCTTGCTAGTAGCTTGAAAACAGGGAGGTGAGAAACTTGTGTCAAATCTTGAAGTATAATTTTGCAATTAGAAGACTGAGGAGAAAGTGTGATCTGAAGACCTTCAGTTTCCTTGCCGTGACATAAAATTAACAGCTCTCTTCATTCTCATTCTGGTTTAATATTCCTGCAGAGAAGGAAGCAGAAAGAACTCCCTAGGCTGGCTTCAGTGGAATGGAGGAGCTGTTTCTTAGGCAATAACAGGGTACAGGCTGGGAGGGGTTTGGGTTGGCATTAGCTGGCTAATGTCTGCACAATGCTCTGGATGTTATAATGTGATATATATCTAAAGCTAAAAACATAGAGATGCTCTCTAGGAGATTGGAAACTGTTTAAAAGCATCTTCTGATTGGCTTCCCAGAAAATTTCAAGGTCGTCCATGCACCAGCTTGCAGGGATGCACAGCTGGCACCTCATCACTAAAGCCAGCAGAATCTCAGCTCAGAGGCTGTTAGTGAACTGTGTGGGTAAAAATAGAAGGATAAATTGAAACTACCTGAAAGTGGAAGAAACAGCTGGGAAGTGATAAGAGAAAGCGAAATGAGTGAAGAAACTCTTGCCCATCATTGTGGTGTCCAAGTGCTTTATAAGAACTTCAAATTGCTTCTTCCTTGAATGTACCAATTTTCTTTTTCAAACTGTGACAATTTGGCAACCTCCATCTACCCTGAACTTGTATTCTATTGCTAAGAATCTGCTCAAGAGTCTATTCCATACTCCAGGCCTAAATTTTATTACAATGGCAGGGTCAAAAGCTCTTCTAGGAGTAGCTGGACTTTTACGCAGAGGCTGAGTGAGAGCCAAAGGCTTTTATGGATCAACTAACCATATGTTTTATAAAATAAATATACATGCAAATACTTAATACAGTAGGCAAAATTCTGATTAACCCCTAATGCTTTACCTTGCTGCACAGGCACAATCAATCCCCAAGAGTGGCAAGGCACAATGTTGTCAGAGCTACTGGTCCAGCAGCGATCTGTCCTGTTTGGGTTTGGGAGCCCTCTGGAACACATCGACAGGCACTGAGTGTTCAGCTGAAATGACAGGAGAACAAGCTGTTTGTCAGTGTCCTGCAGGGGCTCGCTGCAGTATCCAGGGGGTGAGGTGGCTTGAGCAGATGGCAACTCATCAGACTGTTTGAGTTGCCTTCTTGGCTTGATCAAGCGGTTTCTCATTGACTCTGATTACAGGCATGATGCCATCTTAGATAATGCCTCTTGATAAAGGACTTTAAGATCCTTAATTACTATTATTAGGCATTTGACACCATAAAATAGAGGTCTGCTGTTTTGATGCCTGTTTCAGCCCTGTCTGTAGGGTGTCTGGAGTGTCCTTAACAAAAACAGGGAGGTGGAACTTTTGGAAACCGATCAGAGGTGATGCGTGCGTGCCAGCATAAAAATGTGGGTGTGTGCACACATTTGGATATGCCATTGTCCAGAGCTCTTTTACTCTGTGTTGGGAGAGCACTGAACTGAGACATCAGCCTGTTGGCAGGGGCATGAAGGCTGGCAGGTTTCTCTGTTTGGGGATGTCCTTTGTTCAATGTTTGAATCGGGTGAAACCTTAATTAGCAAATAAGAAGCTTTGGCTTTCCCTTCCAAGTTCTGAAGCAGAATTAAGGGAAGTGCCAGGATGTGCCAAATGACACAACAGTCCTGGCTCCATGGCTTTCGTTTTACTCTGCTGCCCTGCTGTTTTGAGATGCGCTTCCCACTGTATCAGCTGCTGGCAAAATATTCCCCAAGTTGGTCTGTGTTTGATGCTTTGGTGTTGCTTTCTTTGTACACAACAATCAAACTGCTGCAGTGCTGGGGAGGCTGTGAGCAGCAGCCTTTGAGCTGAGAAGAAAGCAGCCCTTTCTTTGCAAGGGAGAGGTGCCCCGTGGTGCCACCGTGGTGAGTCCCTGCCTGCTGTGCACTGTGCTCTCAGGGCCACGCAAGCTCCTCTTTCCACAATGCAATCTGGACCTTTCCGGAGCAGAGTCAACATTAGTCACTTCTTGCAAAGCCACTCCTTTCATTTGATCTCCTGGTATTAATTATTTGCACTTCCTCTTGTCACAACACTTTTTTTTTATACTGCCCTGGATGGAACTGCATAGAAATCCTTTACCTCCATTCCAATGCCACTATGGTTTCTGTCTACAAGAGAGCACAGAATTGCTTTTATCAAACATATTTCTTTTCCCATTGTTTCCTGATGACAGATACTACTCTTAATCTACACAGAGACAACACTTTGAAATGGGAGATCTCTGTTCCCATCAATTGTTGGTACGTTGATAAATCATAGCATGTCTCACTTTCTGAATGACATGCGTTTGGATTGCAGTCTGCCTCTTTTTTGTCACAGTTTTTCAGTGCTAACAACAGCCTTGCCAAAGCTCATCTGTTCCCTTAGTGTGCACTCCAGCAGGCTGATTAATTCTGTCACACTTTCCCTGTATATGGCATAATCAAACAGGTTGATAGAAAATCGGGAAGGACGTGATATTTTTATAAATATCCAATGCATTATACTTAACTTGTGACTGCCATTAGCTGTGGCACCTTGTTACTCCTGGGCTGGAGGAGCATCAGCAAAGTCTGCCAGGAAAAAGAGTTTGTCACAGTTCTTTGTGGGCCTCAAGTGTGATCATGCCACCCTTCCACGCCTTACTTAGGAGAATATCAAGAGTGGAGGGTGCCTTATGGTGTTTTCTTCTCTGTCTTTCAAAGGCAAATGCAGGAAAAGTGGGGGATCACTTACCCACAAACCTTAAAATAGCTTTGAACGTGTGTGACGTTTCCTGGGTTGTGTAGATCCCACTATTAATAACAGGAGCTGAAATTATGGATTGAGCAGTAATGTGAGCAGCACTTCTGAGTGACTTCAAACCTGTCACGGGCTCCCTGAACAAAAACATCCAGGGGTGAGAGGCTCAGCAAAAACATTCATTCATTCTCTCCTAAAGGGGTGGCAGAATTAAACAGAGGTAGCCCTCAGCTCAAATGGGGTCAGTGGGATGCTTTCACTTCCCTTCCTGTCTTTTCCAGAGCCTGGGCAGTGCTGTCCAAACTCCCTTCCCGTGCCTGCCACAACCTGATCTGCAGGTCTGGCGCTTGGCACGCGTGGGTGTGCAGAGCAGGGCTGTCACTCTTGCCTGCGCAGCAGCGGCTGTCATCCCCACGCTGTACTGTCACCAGAGCTCAGCCCTCTGGGACAGAGGGACGCGCTGTTCTCTGCCGTGTCCCCGCCCCGCTTGCAACTCATCAGGAAAAAGGAGGCGATGAGGTGTCCGCTGCTGCCGGGAAGCAGCAGGGGATGATGCCAGGGAAGGGCCTGGCTGTCGGGGCAGGGCAGATGTGTTGGGGGGGTGGAGACAGGCAACTGCTCCAAAAAGTCACGAGAGTGCTGGGAAGAGGGGATCTGCAGGGCAGGTGTGAAAAGAGAAGTGCTCTCTTACTGAAAATGAGGGGAAAAATCCTGATCCTCTCACTCTGAGAGTCCCCTGGCTACACCACACTGCAGCCCTGGTGAGCACTGCCTTCATTAACATGTCCCTTCAACAAGGGGGATGATTTTAATTTAATTTTAAAATTTTTTAATTAAATTTTTAATTTTCCCCTGCAGTATTCCACTACAAAGTTCAGGCTGGCAATAGTGTGGGAGTACAGCTTATATGATAACAATAGGAAGGACTTGGTAAGAATCTGTTCCTTTTATTTCCCCCTTAGTTCTATAAATCTGTAGCAAATGTTACCTTCTGCTACCACTCTAAACAACTTGTTTCCTAGAAAATGTGGGATGTGATAGAAGTTTCACTTTGCATGTGTAGTTCTGTTGTTCATTAAAGAAGCCTTCTGTATTTCCCTTCTCCCTCTGATAACATCAGATTGGCAAATAATGGTTTGGGGTATTTTTCTCGTTCACTAGTTCACTGTAATTACAGATGAAACCATTTAGCTCTGACCTTGCAGTGACTGAATGTTCTTATTGCACCTTGATCTGTCTCCCACTTTCTGCTCTTCTCAAATACTTGGGATGTGCTCTGCTGCACTCCTGTCAGGGCTGTCTGTGAAGCAGGAAGGGGTAAAAGTTGTCCTGTGTTTGTCCAGTGCCAAGCACAGTACTTAAAAAATCAACAATATGCCAGGGTGGGAAAAGAGGTGCTGCAGAAAGAGGCACAGATTTAGAGGCAAACAACAGAGCAGGGCCTCAAAGTTGCATTTTTGGCTTCTGTTGTAGTGAATTTGAATCAGGAAATTCTAAGGCCTTACATTGCTCTTCCCAGAACTGTTTTTGAGCTGCTGCAGCAGTTCCACTGTTGTTTGGCCCATCTCTTTTGAGCTCAGGCCTTTCCACCGTGACTTCAAACACCTTCTCCTTGCAGATGCCCGCTGTAGGCTGAGCTGGAACGGGAGAGTGTGGATTTTTCCCTGTTCCTGTAGCCTTGGACTGCAGCAGCCCTCCCGGAGCCCGACAGCTGCTGTGCTGTGAGGCTCCAGCAGCTCCTGTGCAGCACTAAATACCTGCTTTGCCTCAGATCCTTGACAGTGATGCAGAGACACTTAAAGATATTTGCTAAGTGCTCATGAATTAGTTTTTGATTAGCGAATAATTAAATAAATTCCAGCAATCCAAAGGACATGTGCCTGGTTCAATTTGCATATGTAGCAATTCTCTGTGACAAGAGAAGAGCTCAATTCATCTAATGCAAGTCTAAATTCACTGTATCTTAATTTGATTTACCTTTGACACAGCATTTAAATAGCAGCAACATCTATAATCTTGTGCTCCCCAATAAGGCTTCACAAAAAACTTACTGCCAGATCTAATCCATGGTTAGCACACACAGCCTTATCTCTGGGTTCCTGCTTCAGTGCCTTTGAGAACATGCTTAATTTAATCTGAACAAAGACACTGCCATCGGGAGCCTCCAGCCTGGCTTTCCAATCCAGAGTATCTTTGTGATTAAATTTGGTGCAGGCCACGGTGTGTACAATGGATCCAGTAAATGATTTTGAAGCGCTCTTCAAACAAAATTCTGCTGCTTCCTGGACACCGTCTGTACCTCCGGGACATAAGAGATGCCGCTTTAGTTGGGATTTTTTAAAGTGTCATATATTGTCATTGGAAAGAGGTCTGGGTTTTTTGGTTAATAAGAAATGCTAACCATTATTATGAATCATCACTCCAATCCCTTTTCCTTCCCATAGAGGAAGGAACTCTTCACTAGAGGGTTCTGCTTCCTCGTTTGCACCAAATACCCAGTCAGCTGTTTGTGACTCTAAGCTGGTGGCAGGATCTGATTTGTAATTATAATTTCAGGCATTCATTTTTTCATGATTTAGCTGTCATTAAACCCCCTATACTGTCTGATAATCTCTGCTGCCTGAGAGCAGGATTTCTATAAACTACAAGAAGAGGTTCTGTCATGACATAACAGATAAAAATGGAATAATTTTGCAAACCACGGTGGCTATATATATCAAGGGAGCTTATATCCTCTTATTCCTCTGTTACCTTTACGTTTGCCTTTACTCTTTAAATGATAAATACATAACCAGTGAGTGATGGGAGAAGTATGTTTCCACCAATTTATATTTTTAAAAATCACTGAAGTTCTCCCTATCATCCTTATACCCTATATTCCAGAGAGGTAAAAGGTCCCTTGTGGCAGATTTTTATACTTGAAAATTACACTTTTTTTTTTTAATATGCCACAAATGTAAGATAAAAAACAATTCAGAAATGATACAAGGAGGCTTTACAAAGCTCAATTCATTTGTAGTGTGTTTCCACTTGGCTTACATGAGGAGAAATTTGGCCTTCGAGCTTGCGTCTCTGTAAGCAGCATTCCTGGCTTTGCATATCAGATATGAAATTTGTTTGGAATGTTTGCTATAAAAATACCTACGCATGAACTTACATCAGCGAGAAAGCAACTTGGGTTTGACCTTTCTGCAGCTCTGATGTGGCAAGACCACTCCGTGCGGAAACAGTAACTGAGGGAATGACTCGCAACTGGTGTTTTCACAGGCTTTGTTTCAGCGCAGGAACAATCCTTGGAACAAGCTGCCCTTAGAAATCAGTGTTTTCTTTCAAACTCCTCATTTTCTGCTCTGGAGTGACCCAGGGTAGGTTACCAGGCTTAATGTTGTAACAAAGCCATTTGGGAAATCCTCCCATTCTGTGTCAGTCCTGGGCTTGAATACTAAAAGCAAACATGCTGGAGAACAGCTAAGGGCAGGGGTGGTTTTGATCCTTTTACAATTCAGGCCGTGTTTCTGTTTCAGACAGTGAAAGGACATTTTAATGGAGCAGGAACCTCCTACTGTCACCCCATGCCTGCAGCCTTGCGACTTAAATGACTTTTTGAGGAGAACCACCGTGCCCTGAGAGGTTTGATGGGGCTGAGGGGCTGTTCCTCCTGAGAGGTTTGAGGGGCTGATCCCCTATAATTTTGGGGGGGGGGGGTGCANCCCTTGAATTTTGGGGGGGGGGGGGTTGAGAGGCTGATCCCCTGTGAGTTTTTTGGGGGTTGAGAAGCTGATTCCCAGCGAGGTTTGAGGGCATTGAGGGGATGACCCCTGTGAGGTTTGAGGGCATTGAGAAGATGATCCCTGTGAGGTTTTGGGGGAGCTGAGGGCCTGTTCCCTGGGAGGATCGAGGGGATTGAGGGACTGTTCCCTGCGCGGTTTGAGGGTGCTGCGACTCTCACTCTCCCACAGGAGACTGGGGCTGTTCCGCCGGGGGCCCCAGCGCACCGCAGCCTTTCTCCTCTCCTCGGTGCACGCTACGGGAAGCGCTGACAGCTTTCGCAAGCGACGCATTCTGAAAAGCCTGCGCCGGGGCAGAGCCAGATCCTTCCTCGTCACAGCTCCTTCCTCTGCGGCCGATGGGCGAGCCCGGAGCGGAGGCACCAGCGCGGCCGCAGCGCCGCAGAGCCCCGGCCGATCCTGCGGCTCCCCCTCAGCCGCCCCTGAGGGGACGCGCGACGGCGCCTCCGCGCGGGCGGCGGGAGGGGG
>VZRL01001718.1:365666-448315 GCA_013397895.1 Origma solitaria | reverse complement strand
TTTATCTTATCTATTTATTTACGTATCTCTCTCCCCTTATTTAACGCGGCCCCGGCAGGGCCCCGTCCCCGCCGCCGGTGCCGTCCCCTCCCGCCGCCCTCGGCCCGGCCTTCGCGTGTGGCTGGCCGGCTGTCGGCGGGCAGGCTGGAGAGCTCGGGAAATGCTGCCCTCCCGGTGTGACAGGGCTGTCAGCTCCGGCTCTGCCATCCCCGCCGCTCCTCGTGTTTACTTCCCCGTGCTCGGGGATCACGCATCTGCAGCTCCGCATGGAAAGATGGATGTGGCGTGCGTGGCTCGGGATGGATGTCGCTGTTTTAGCCCGGTTTAAGGTCCTCCCGGAGGATTTTAAAGAGGAACTAGCGAAGGGAAAACATAAACAAGCTGAATGGTGAATGCTTGCAGCTGCAGGGCTCCAAGGCGACAGCAAGCTACACCCTGGCAGCTCCCTGGCTCTGGAACTGATAGCCAAGTCCAAGGACAAAGAGGGACAGGAATTTTCAGCAGTAAATGGTTTGCAGGGAGGGCAGGTGTCGGTAATTGTTGCCCTGTTGTGCGTTCACGTGATGCAGTGCAGGTAAAGCAGCTCACCTGTTTGATATTTAAAGCCCTGATAAAATTTATAAGCTCAAGCCAACCTATGGCTGCCCTTTTTATTCCTGCTTACATGTGAGAGGCATGTCAGGAGTGATAAGGGAGAGCTGGGAGGAACCACTGGGTGTTAACTGAAAGAGAAGCAAATTGATGTGAAATGGGATTTTTGTTAAGTATTTTCTGGGTTTTTTGGTTGCTTTTTTTTTTTCCCTGGTGGAGTCTGTGAGGGATGCCATGTCAGATAGGAAATGGAGCAACGTAGTGTCAAGCAGGAGAAACAAATGTATGATTCAAAGTCACTCGCATTACAGATTTTAAACATAACAGCCCTGAAGAATTTTCACTGCTAGTGAAAGTATAGGAAGTCTTTGAAAGCTTTGGTGCACGTATTTTTAGAAGAGCTGGAGTTATAAATGTAGCTTGGTAGAGGTGTGAAGTTAAATATATCAGGAAGCGTTTGAAATAAGCTGTTTGGTGGAAAATACAGTCATTTGGTCACGATGTGTATTCTAAAGTTCCTAAATAAGAAAAAACGAATGTTTTGAATTTTAAAGTCAGACTTAAACTCTTCTACTGTTCAAAATCAAGGAAGTTGATGTGGATGCTTCATAATAAATAAGATTGATTTCTTAAAAAGTTATTTGAAATCATTTCTGCACAGCGAATATAATATTTTTCTTTGTTATTTTTTTGAATGTTATTCTTCTCTATATGAGACATTCAATACTGTTTTTCTGTAGGAGACCAGAAAGGTTTTTTTAGGCACTCGGTTATAAATTGATGTTTTGCTAAATAACTATGTTGTTTACTTAACCAGTGGATCACTGTATGTATAAAACAGGCCAGTTATCAAAACATTATTTGTTAGACCATTCTTACTTCCACAGAACCTTGCTGGTACTTGTGGCATTTCTGTGGACACAAACAGAGATAATGCATAAATGCAAACATTAAAAAAAGAAAGCCAAATATATTTTTCTCCAATTAGATCCACCTTCTGTAACGTTGTTTCCTGGTTGTTAAATGCTGAGAAAGTTTTGAATTAGGTGATATTGTACAAATTTTTCAGCTGGGAATTCTTCATGAGTAATCAGTAGTGGTTACCTGTACTTGTGGTATGCTGTGATCGTATTTTTGAGTCACCAATTTTAATTTCAGTTGTTCAGAATATCTGGAAAAATGCTGCTTCTGTAAGCTTCAGAAAATAAGGCAGATTTTTAAGCAATGTAATTTCTTGCAATTCCATTTTGGTAGTAGCCAAAGGTTGTGAAGGTGAGGGGAGTTGTGGTTAAAGGCTCACAATATAAATAACTGTAGCTAAAATGTAACTTCTGCTCTAGGAGATGTAAGTGCCAGAGCTGGCTGGTGCTGATGGCCTTTTCCACCCTTGAACAGGAGATAGTCCTGCTGTTTTATTTTCTTCCTGCTCCTTGGCACAGGCAGCTGACATTGCTGTGGTGACGTGGCCGTGTGCATGGGCACGGTGGAGCTGTCCTGGGTGCACCGGTGCAGGTCACAGGGAGGCTCATCAGTCTCCATGAGATCTGGGTCTGCTTCTGCAGCTTGGGAATGGAGAGCAAGGGATGCTATTTTAGACATCTCTTTTTATGAATTTTGCCAGTTGTGGTCATCTTATAGTAGCCAGAGGCACAGAGGAGTGTTGCTGTGGAAAAGGTATGAGATGAGAACTGAGGAGAGCTATTCCTGACCCCACAGACCTCCTTCTGAGGATGGATTCTTTGTGAGGAGATGAAATTCTTGGGCAGGTCATTAGAGGTGAAGTAAGAAGCGCTTTGTTCCAAGCTGAGCATAAAATTGTCGGTTATTTTATCAAACTAAATTTGCGATGGCATAAACTGGTACTGTAGCCCTCGAGCTTGTTGCTTTTCTCTTAGACCTAAGCTCCAGCAGCAATTTTCTTCCTAGGGCAGGGCTGTAAGTCAGTCAGTGTCCTGTTTTGGTGCCTCTTCCAATGTCTCCCTCTGATTTCCCACTCCTCTCGTGCCTCTGTGTCTGTCAGGCTGTCTGGGTGCTGCCTCCTCAGAATTTCCCACTGTTAGGCCTTGCCTTATGCCAAAGATACAGTGCTCTAAAGCCTGCCTTATCTTTTAGTTGTTCTGCTGCCAGTCTTGACACCCAATTCCTTAAAGGGCAGTCTTTGGGCCGATAAAACTTTATAAAAGGAAGAACTTTTTTTCGCTATTGTATTTCCTCCAGCACACCAGCTCCTGCACTCTGCTGTGTTGTATGTGGAATATTTTAATAAGAATTCTAGGAAAGAGATGGCTGCATGGTATTGATTGGCCAGTTTATTTCAGGTCTTTAAGGACTGTATTTCCCAGTGGCTGTTAATGTGTTCTGCTTCAGTAACTTTGAGGGGATAATCATAGACTGAGCATTAATTTATGTAGGTACTTGTGAATTATGAAACTCTGGAATCTGTAGTCAAAGTTTCTGTGAATGCTACTTAGAACAGGTGTAATTCAGGCCATTTCCAGCTAAATGATATATGCTAACTATTGAGTCAGGTAACCACTTAAAAGAAATGTCAGTGAATAACCATGGATCAGCCAAGTTCGGGCCAGAGAGGAAGGAAGAGTTTTCCTTGTGCTGAAAGCAAGGTAAATTTTGTTTTTCCAGGTATGTAGAGTGGAAGAAGGGGAGCTGCCACAATGCCAGCATGGTCAGTGAGCGTAGAGTTTGGAGAAATGAATGACTGCTGATAAATCCATTTCATTGTGTTTGGTCTTGTGCACAGTGATCTCTGAGAAAAAGAGCAAAATGACAACGCAGAAATAGTGCTGCTGTTGGAAAATGTGCATGCAGTTAAAATGCCAGCTAATAGCGAGGCAAAACTTGCGGGTGTATCTATTGCTTTTGCCTCTGGAGAGCTCATGGAATTGGGGTTTTTAAAGGCAGTTTTCTTTCCTGGTTGTGTGTCTCTGAGATGGTACCAACTGGAGAGCACCAAGCCCATCAAAGTAACAGAAACCTGCTCTACTCCACAAGAAGCTTGGTTAGTGTGTGCCAGTAATGACTAATGTTGTGTGATGGGCAGAGGATAAATCTTGCTAATGACCTTTTGTGTCTTGATTGAATTTGAAAAATAGCTACATTTGTTTTATTTAAATCAAGGCAAATATATCTGGTGTCTGATCATTAACATCCTCAAGCGTACAGATATAATAAATCTGACAAAAGGATGATGGAAAACTTGTGCAAATATATAATCATCTATTTGAGGCTGTCGATCTCAGCCTGGTGACAAATCCATGGACTCAGCCCTTGAGCCCATGGAAAACTGCTTTTTATTACTCCAGATTATGAAATTAACTTTTAAAATCCCAGACGTGTTTTTAGGAAAAACGATTGGGGAACCATTTTAGTGGTTTATTCTCTTCTTTTTATATTCTGCAAAGGGGATTGTTCTACTTTTATTTTCTCTCATACCTGAAGAACAGATCTTGACCACAGCAGGGAGGTGAAGGTTCTTCAGGATATGTTGTTTTCTGAGGGTATAAACCTGTGTCTTTCTGAGCCTTGAGTTCAGAGGCATGTGATGGAAATGCCTAGAAGTCTCTTAGCCTTTTTTTTAGCTATCAGAATGAATAGAATCCACTGTGGAGACAGTCTAGATTTTACAGCGAGGCTTGTTATGTCAGCCAGTATTTGATGGCTTCAGGGCTCTGTCATATGATGAAAGCAGGTATGAATGCAGAGCTTCACACTTCCTGTTTATAAAGCTGCAGAGCTGCAAGTGGCCGCTCAAATTCACAGAGCAGTAATTATTTCACAACTCGGGCATTCAGTTGTGGTGCTTGTTTTGGGAGGGCACCTCAGTAATCTCTGCTGAACATGTACTTCAAAGAAAGAGTCACTTGGGCAATTCTGCTTAAACTTCCACGAACTGATGAGAAGATGCTTCTTAGAATCACAGAATGGTTTGGGTTGGAAGGGACCTCAAAGCTCATCTCGTTACGCCCTCCTGCCATGGACACCTTCCATGAGATCAGGCTGCTCCAGCCTGGCCTTGGACACTTCCAGGGATCCAGGGGCAGCCACAGCTTCTCTGGGCACCTGTGCCAGGGCCTGCCCACCCTCACAGGGAAGGATTTCCTCCTAATATCCAATGTAAACCCTCTCTCTATCAGTGTGAAGCCATTCCCCCATGTCCTGGCACTCCAGGCCCTTGTAAAAAGTCTCTCTCCATCTTTCTTGTCAGCTCCTTCAGGTACTGGAGGGCTGCAATTAGGTCCCCCCAAAACTCATTTCCAGGCTGAACAATCCCAATTCTCTCAGCCTTTCCTCACAGCAGAGCTCCTCCCTCTGATCATCTCGGTGGCCTCCTGGACTCACTCTAGCAAGTCCGAGCCTTCTGATGTTGGGACCCCAGGACTGGAGTGTCACTGAGAGGGCAGAGGGACAGAATCCCTCCTTCCCTGCTGCCCATGCTGTGGGATCAGCCCAGGACATGGGACATGTCCAGCCTTTCACCTCCCTGCACCCCCAAATCCTTCTCTCCCCAGCTGCTCTCGATCTGTCAGAAGAGAGTTGGTTTTTAATCAGTAATTCTTCATCTGCTAAATTGCACCCACCACCTTCTCTTTTACCTCAGCTTCCAAGTTTAGAGAAGTGAACTCAGGGGGTTTCACCCTCTTACTTGGAACTACCCAAGTTATTTCCTACTGGAAATGAGGAACGTTGGTGTAGTGAGCTTAAGTCATCCACCAGTAAGTTTCCCTTCCTGAGACACCTTTTGTGGTCTTTTGAAATTCTTCACGAAATACCCGTTGAAAACTTACAAATTAGGGGGAAATATTGCCTCTTGCTTAGGCTGCTGTGCATGCTGTGGTTCTGTGGGAGCTGATTGCATCCTTTTAGTAGGTTTGTAGTAATTCTTAGATGGTTCCCAAAACCAACTGTACCGAGCACGGCAGAAACTTGGTGATTGCTTAAATGTTGGATGTGCAGAGAGTGATGCAAGCCTGAGAAAAGAGGGTTTAAGAATGTAAGTGTTTCATAAATAAGGAAAACTTGATCATCTTAAAGGAAAAAACCCCTCAAAACTTGAATTATGATTCAGTAAATGTTGGGAATCCTCTGGTTTCTCACTTCTCAGGTGAATCATGTCTCTAAATACGAGCAGGCTCAATATTAGCTGCAGTTTTGTCCTGTCAGCATGTTGCTGGAGATTCCAATCAAAGCAGTCAGAAGCTCTGCCAGGGGAGTTTAAATGGATATCATTCCAGCCATGGGGCTGGAGGTCACAGGATAAGCTGAACAAGTCCTCATTTTGAGTGTTAAATATCTTGATATAAGTGAAAAGACTACTATCAGACTATTCTTTAAGTAATACATTTTCTTATCTTGGTGTAGACTAGAACTGAGTCCTCAAAACATTTATTTGGGTTATAAATTATGTGCCTATACATCTCATAGCTCATAAAACTGAGCTTTATTTTTTGTATTTTATTCAGTGACATCACTTATTTTCATGGTCACCTCTTTCTAATCGATTTCTCGTTTTTCCTCCTGTAACACCAGGCTTTTTTAAAAAATATACATGCCCAGAGAAAGTTGTTGAACTTTCATCCTTAGAGATTTCCAAGCTCTGCCTGGACAAAACCCTCCGGAAGCTGGTTTGAGTTCAGCCTTGACCCAGTTTCAAGCACAAGGGTGAACCAAGTGACCTCCTGAGATACTTTCCAACCTGATAGATTCTATAAACTATTTCTGTTCGGCTTAAATTTTTCAAAGCCTTGTTTTGATGAAGTCCTGAATCTACCTGACAGTGTCCTACAGAGGAAAGAAAATTTAAAAAAAGACAAAAATAGAAACTAGGAAGTTGTTCAAAGTGAGATGAAGCATCTCTAATGAAATGTGAAAGAAATAAAAATAAGAGGGACTACTTTGAATCCTGTTTACTTGACTTGTAACAGTCTCAGGCTTTCTGGCTGCTGGCACCATGGCAGGAATGAGTAAAACAGCCCTCACCCCTTTCCTCTGCTCAAGGGAGCTCGGCCCACTGTCTCCTTTCATAAAATAAGTAAGGCATTCAGTTCTTCAGTACTCAAGAAAATGAAATCAAATTCAAAAAATGGGCTCTGAAGGGATGACAAGCCTTGTGAGAATGAAAAAGAACATAGCATTAGCGAGTAATGTGATGAGGTGAGGCATGAAGTGTCTATTGAATTCTGTAAATTAAGATTATTGCATGACTCCTGCTTTGAGGTAGGACTGGTTAAGATTTTTCTGTATTTAAAAACCCAGATGTTACTAATAGCTGCCATTCAAAAATGTCACTGTCCTCTGCAAATTGAGTGTATTTTTGGTTAGGTTGTGAATTCATAGGTTGATATAAGTGATTTGGTGTATGGGGAGGTCTAAGTAGTCCTTGAGCTCTTATGACATCTGTATGACATAGTTATTAATTATTATTAAAATAATCCTGCTCAGTTTTGGCCCAAGAAGAAGTTCCAAGGACTGTGAGCATACAGAGGGCTAAGGGAGGAGGGATAGGGCAAGTGTTGCATTTTCAAATAGCAGAATTGTTTCTGTCCACTGACTTCAGTTATTTCCAGGACTGATGTAAACCAGAAGTGCCCAGTTGGGGTTTTTAGGGCCTCCTACAGGCCTCCTTTAGGGCTCTTCTTTGCCTGGTGGTTTCCTAGTTTGAGATTCTGTATAGAAAAGAAAGTTCTGCAGGTTAATTCTAATTAAGACTTTCAATTTTTAGTCATTTAAAAACAAGTTATTTCTTAATTTGTTCCATTCCTTGAAGCAGGTGCTTTTTCTATAAATTATACTTAGTCGGAATTATTGTGAATGTCCATGTGATATTTGCAGTATTGAGGAACTACAAAAAGCATTTTTAACATTTAATTTTCATATGAAAAGGTCATTTACATAATGAGACAATGAAACCTTTGGGCAAAGATGAATGTAGAAGAAAAATCCATTAAGGCAGATTCTGCCTGAGAGTTTGAAAGGGCCTAATTCACCAAACTTTGAATGCTGGATTATTGCTAGCACTTACTGGAATAAAATTCCCTGCTTGCCTAAAGAGTGGCAAAATCCTAATGCACATTTTCTTTTGTGATTTCTTCGGGGACACCTTACCTTTGTTAATGATGACTCCATACCTCATAGGCTGTGTAGCTTTAGTGTTTTCAGCTGAGCTGTGTAATAGTATTTGGCATTTCTTTTTTTATGTAATGAATTTTAACACCTCTGAGAAGTGGGGGTTTTTTATGGCCTTGTGTTTACAGTTGAGCAGGGCTGACACAATCCCTACAGGTGGGGCGTGTTTGGAAAGTGCATCGCTTAGAAATGCTGCTTTATTAAACTGGTGTAAAAGCTCTTCTGCATTTCTCATTTTTAATGGATATAAACAAGGTTCGGATCTTGGTTTGACACAAAATGTGTCTGCATATGGCTTTATAGTAGTTCACCAAATCTGCTTAAAAACTGATGCAAGTTATAATCAATCAGAATTTTTCTATGTAGCCTATTAACTAATTAATTCATTAGAATGGCAGTTAAAGAAAATTCCTTAATTATTGTAGTGTATTACTGACATGTGCCTAAGTTTTAGAGATGTGCAATTCTTGGTTAAATGATCTCAGTTTCACAAAACCATTTTTCTTTTAAAAATATGGTCACATTTGCAACAGGCCTTTATTGGGTGTTGAGTAAACGAGGATACGGCTGACAAGGTTTGGACGAGGGACAAGCAGGCAATTTGCAATGAGCAGGGTGTATTTCCCACTCTGTAAATGTTATTTCATGTAAAAGTGGTGCAAGCCCTGCCATAGCTCCTCCCTGAATCAGTGCCTCCCTGCAGTGATCAGCTGTCCCAGGTAGGGTGACTTGGCAGATCGAGTGACTTGCCCTAATCCTTCTCCAGGGTGGTTAAATCCTCCTTCCCCTTCTCCTTGGAACCTCTCACAACCCAGGGCGAGCCTCTCCCATCCCATGGAAATGTGATTTTGAGGCGACCTGTGCTTTCCATGGGGTTTTTTTGGGGGCAAAAAAAGAATTCCACCAAGGAGGAATGCTCTGCCACCCAGGGCTCCTGGGCCAGGGATGCTCTGAGAACCAGCAGGGCCACCCCTCCCTCGTGATGGGAAACACTGGACAGGCTGAGATGGGCAGAAAGAACGTCTGGCTTGGTCAGACACTGCAGTTGGGACTTTTAGAGTGGTTTTAAATAGGCACTGAGACAGTCTGTACCTTAAAAAGAGATTTGACTTCCTTCTGGTCAGGCTCTGCAGCCACAGGGCCAGGCTCCGCTCTGAGCCAGCAGCTACAAAGCAAAAGGAATCCATAACACTTATTTTGGTGATTTTTTTTTTTTTTTAATGTCCAAATCCTTTGAAGCAGTTTCTCTTAGTTTAGAGTCTGAATTGGGCCCACAAGCTATGAGAGGCAATGTCACCGGGCCAAAATAAGAGATAATTGCGTTCTGTATAAAAATGTAGGTTTCATCCTTTAAAAATAAAACCTACTACAAGCCCTTTGGAATTCTTCCTCAAAACCAGATTTTATTCACGTTGTACCTGTCTGGTTGTTAGCTGGTCTTTCAGTTGTCATCCACTCACAGTTTAATTTCATGTTAGGTATTTAATATAGAATGAATGCTTATGTTTCTTTTGTGTTTTGAATGGCTGCTCCTTATCTCAAACACGGTGACAATGGCAGCGCTCAGGGTTTGTGACAGGTGGCTTTGGCAGCAAAGTCCTGAGCTGAAATATCTGAGCAGGAATTTCTCTCTGACCTAAGCTTGCCCTCTTCCACTTTGAACCCATTGCTACCACTACAGTTCCTGATGAAGAGTCCTCCAGCTTCCTTGTAAGCTCCCTTTAGATGCTGGAATTGTTTCAGATGATTAATTTTACTCCATTAGCTTGCAAAATTTGTTCTTTTAAAATTCTGAGACCTTGAATGAAATAAAAAAGTGGAAGAAACACAGAGCCCTAAACAGAACAGGAAGTACCAGATTGAATAAGTCTGTGGATGTGGGGGAAAAAGAACTGAAAGTATTGGGATAGTAATTATGAGAACTTGAGTTTTGCAGATTGAATTTGTTCTAAAAATGAACTTGAATGTGGCATCGTGAATGTATTTTGGGCTGAAGAAGCACTTCTTTTCAATCCCTGTTTCTAGCTGTTAGGTGTTATCCAGAAACAAAATCTTACTCTGGAAATTTCCTAGTCTTGTCAAGATTTCTAGCACGTTTCCCCTCGTGATGTGATACAGTTAAATCCCAGATTTTAGTTTAAAAATTGAAGACGTGGATTGGCACTTTGTACAGCTGAAGCAGCAGCGCTTTGGGATGAATGAGCAGCAGTTGGTGCAGTCAGGGCAGCCTGGCCTGTGTTGTGTCAGGATCTCAGTGAGGGTGGTTATCATTGGAAAAATAATGTGAGAATTCCTTGGTCCCTATTTTCCAATCTCATGGCTAACAACATGATTTTTCTTTGCCTAAAGAATTATAATTGATCTTTGTGCCATTAACCAATTCCTCATTTTTTGTTACCTACAATTCAGCGTTGTCTTCTGATCACTTTGTTTAAAGAATAGTGATGCAAATGTCTTGGGAGAAGGAATCTGATTCTTTAAATAATGAGTAAATTGCAATATTGATAGGTCAGAGGAGGAGGGAACCACAACATGCACTGCTTCCCGTGCAGAGCAAGGGATAAATATCTGCAGAGATCAGGGTGTTACAGGGATAGAGGTTAAAAAGCAGAATAGAAAATATTTGATAAATATAGAATCATAAAATGTTCATAATTTATTATGTAAATGTACTGCTGCTAATAGAGACTGTAATGTCCTTGAGGATATCTTGTGAGTCTCCTCAGGGATTCAGGGAGAGATTCCAGCTGCTCTCCCCGTTCAGGGCGCTGGGGCTCTGTGGTGTAAAGTGGTTCTGATAACTTTTCAGTTTCTGCGGAACAATGGGCAGTGTGTTCCCGTGAATCTCTGGAATTGGAGTCATCCCATCCATCTGAGCTGCTGGTGGCTGTGGGCTGAGCTGCTTTCCCATGCAGCTGTTCCAGCCTGGATCTAAATGTGCTGTTTCATCCTTCCCAATGGAGGGCCTCAGCAATAATCACATCTAATGCTGGCTGTCTTCAGTGATAAATTCTGTGATGTAAAACTGGTATGGGCATCTTTAGGATAATCCTAAATACGAATCCTGGGATGTTAATTGAGGATTCTCTTAACGGGGGATGCAGCAGTGGAAATGGAGATTAGCAAACAATTAGCATTATTATTTCCATTGTCTGTTGAAAAATAAAGCTCTGATTCAGTTCTTGATGTTCTACCAAACATGTAATGGGGTCCCAGAACTAACCACACGGTGATTTTTATTTTATTTTTTCGTTCCCCAGTCTGGTGTCTGTATTTGTGCTTCTGCTGGTATTTCTCAGCCATTCGCAGGTTGCGTAGCAAACCTGTCATTACGTGCTTGTAACAGTGCAACAGGAGACAGAAATTTGGGACCTGACGCTAAAATAGTTCCCTTTGCCTCTGAGTTTGAGATGATATTTTAGACAGATGTGTCCCCAAGAGTTGGGAATAGGGAGGCTGGAAGCAGAGAGCCTTTTGTTGGCCATATGAATACACACGTGGAGTGTTTTTGCTGAGCACTTGACGTGCAAGTGAGTTGTATTTTTACCCTGACTTCAGAAATTAAGATGTAGCAATGTGTAAATATTATCAGAATCTTTTATTATTCGTGTCAGAGTATGTAAGTACTGTGCTTTAGTAGAGCTGGGTCTTCTAGCTGCCAGAGGCCACCACTGGAGTGAATATTTGATCCAAACTGTACCATCAGTTCCAAATTAGAACTCCTTCCTTGCCTCTCATCCTCGCTGAAGGTGAAAGGAAACTCTGCCTTCCAATGCAGAAGTTGTAGCTTGTTTAACTTTCAGGCTTAGACTATAATTTTTTATTTAAAGAACAATTCATATTACAGCTGCATTTAGTGTCTTTGGCACTGTTGGGAGACAGGATATGAAATATTTGTTATATTGCGATTTATTTTGTAGCACGGTCCTTATGTGGTGTTTGCATTTACATAGTTGGCACTTGCCTTTCATTTTAACAGAGTGTTTATTTCTTGGAAATGAGTTATATATTGTAATTTTGTGAATCTTAACAAGCATAAATGTCTAGATGATTTTCATGGTGGTAATAAAGCAGAAGCAGCTTTTTTGAATTGTGACAGAAGCTGCTCTGCTCACCTATAACAATACAAACTTTCAGTGTATTTACCAGGAAAATGGATGAAGGGACAGCTCAGAAGAGCAGAGTTTAGTTTCTAATCTAAATAGGACTAAATATTAATTCTAAATGCGGAAAAGAAGGTGACATCCTGTGATAAACCAGGGCTAGGAATTTGTTCCATTCTGGACAGTGAGTTTACCAATTCTTTACCTGATAACAGGAGCCACTTCTGTCCCTAATATCGATGTCTATTGTGCTTAAATTTGCGGTTGTAAAAATAATAAAATTGGTTTTGCTGATCTGCAAAGTTTTGTGAATTTTCAGGTTCTTTCAGGTTTCTCCTTTGGCTCACAGGGCTGGGACAGGAATCTCCTTTAATTCCTGAGAATCTAAAATCCAGCCAATAAGATTTCCATGCTCAGATGGCAGGAGGATTATTTCACTGTTATTATTATTATTATTATTATTATTACTATTATTTCACTGGCTGTTAGGTACCAGTTCCTCTCCACACTTGGCTTACTGGGAGAATTTTCACCAAACCTGTGCTGGTGAGCTTTGCTGGCAGCAAAGTGTAATCCAAAGAGCAACGTGCCCTGCTGGAGATACAGGGGGATAAAACAGGCTGGGAATGCTGGCATTCTTTTGGGGATGGGGCCTGTGAGGAGTAAGCTCTTTGAAGATTAAAAGCGTCACATAAATGCTAAGTATTTGTGTTACAGAAAATTGGCAAATCCTATTGTAATGACTAAATCTCCTTGCGCTCCCTGCGCACGAGATGTTAAACCTCTGATAGAACCAGGGAAAGCTTCATCCACAGCATGAGCCACTGCTACCAAAACCAAAGAATAGGTGGGAGAAAAAAATACAGCTGGATCGAATAATTAATTTTTTAAAAAAATACCCAAACCGTGGTGTTGTTTTCCTTAAATTCCTGTTATTGGTCCATGTCATGTTAAGGCTGTGAAGCCTTTATGGAGGTGCCTTATGTAAATTGAGTGGTGCCATTTCTGATACTCCACTTATCAAAGATTCCTTAGGAGTGGATTCATTTTTTTCATTAGGGAAGGCAGGAGCTTTTTGTCTGTGTTTTCTCCCAAAATATTCCCAAGTGGATTCCTTTTTAGCAGGGGTGTGTGGGTGTGGAGGTTGACTTTTTAGTCATAGCTGGTTCATTTATCTCAATTGTATTTTGGTCGGTTCCTCCAATTTGGGGTTGTTCCCAAGCACACTTTACGTTCACTTGCACATTTTACCTCTTTGAAGCTTTTTAGTAATTGCTTTGGTTCTTGACAACTTCATAACCACAGCCATTAAGTCACAATAAAGACTAATGAAAAAAGTAATAAAATTTCCATGTATAACTAGGATGAAGATTCCTAGGGGAAATATTGAGCAAGTGATTACAGGGAAGATAATTGTCTGGTTAGAGAATTATATACCCTGTGAGTTTGATATTGAACCTCTAAAACTGTCACTTAAAAATCAAAATATTAGAATTCCAAAAAAAAACCTGATCTGGAAGTGAGGAAGAACTTGAGACAGGTGAATTTTTCTTTCTAAGGGATGAGTAAGTTGTCAGTTTTATTAGAATTCAGGTTTGGTTATTTTTAGTAAAGAATAAATGCAGTGTTATGCTGATGGTTGCAAATTATTGCTTGCTTTGTGTACCTGTGATCTGCAGGGCTGGTGGGATTTTGTTTTTTAAGGCACTGACTTAGCACGTTGCTTTTCATCCAGCAGTGACATTGGAAATTCAGTTTTTCTGTGTGTGTTTGGGGAGTATTGTGAGCGTTTTGATGCTTCCATTTCTGGGGCAAGCACCACTAACTTCAATCAGATGAGCTCAAAAGATTCTTGAACCCTTCACCTTGACTGACCTTTTGATGCTGTGTTTTCCCTTCCTGCTTATGCAATTCTTTGTTTCCTGTTTTGACTTTCAGCATTGTCGATACCTTGTGGTTTTCTCCCTTGGTTGGTCTGATTTGGGTTTTGTGCTGGGAACCTGTGAACCAGAATAAATCCTTTCTTTTCGTGTAGTCAGGTGAAGTATTTCAGGCTTTTGAGACAAAGATCAGCTTTTTGGCAGATTTGGCAGACTCTAATGGCAGATTTGCATAAAGCTTTTGTGATTCTGGAGGTGTTTCTGTGTCCAATTAGTTCTACCTGATGTTAATTGGTCAGTTTATTGTAGCCAGGACAGATTAATTCCACCTTCCCTCAGTTAAACTCTCAAGATTCTGCCCTTTTCACTGATTAAATCAGCTTTTTAGCTTGTAGTGCTTTTACACAATATCTTAGCTCATTTATCACACATCTGCCTGATGCAGGGTGGAATTTATATCCATTTTAGTGTTAAGACATGGAGAGGTTAAGTGTCTCTTGCCTGGATGTCTCTGGCAGTATTGAGAGTTCAAATGCTTTTATTCTTCACCTTTGTTCCATCAGACAAGTGTCTGCTTTGCAAAGGTCTCATTCTGTAATTTTCATCCTTTTACATCAGTTTCGATTTTGAAGGATGGGGGGAAAGCATTGTAAGGGAAGGTGTGTTTGTGGCTGGTTTGACTTTGCAAATAAATACTGAATAGGAATTTAAAATACGTGCATCGTGTTTGCTCTTGATGTCACAGGCAAGGTGTATTGTAATTTTTAGCTGAACTGTAATAAATGCACGAGGCCTGACCAACCACTTCTTTTTAAGCAGAGACTGTAGTGTGTGGCAGTTTTTGTATTCCTGATGTCAATAGTTGCATCATCAAAAATATATCTAATTAAGGAAGATTTTAAGTTCCTTCTTACAGTATTATCTAATAGAGTTGGGCATCTCAGCTTTTGCACAGTTTGAGCTTCAGATACAGTTTTAGTCCAAAAGGAAAAATCCAGAATGACTTGGTGATAAATACGTGGAGGCAGGGCAGAACCAGGTGGTTTCCAGCATGGGCCAGTTTTGGGAGCCACTACACATTTCGTTACCTGGATAGATGGGAATTAAAAACAAAAATGTGGAGTAGGACATCCATATAAAAGCCTGACGTTTAAGTAACACTAGGAAACTAAAAATATCCTCTGCAGTTGGTGAGCTGAAGGTTTGTTACAATTACTTTAAGCTGGGTGACATTTTTAGCTGAGGTTGCGTGGTTTCATTTAAACTTTATTAAACAAAGTGGAGCTGGAATATTCCCTGGAGAGTTGGATGCTGCATTAATCTCCTGTTAAACTGTCTGCAGCTTTCCTGGAAACCTTCCAGCTGAGGTGGCACAGGAGGTTTGTGTTAGCAAAGTTAGCATAGACACAGTGACAGTCCGGGACTTTGTTTCCTTGGTGGTTTTTGGAAGTGGGCAGATAGATTTTTAAGAATTATCACACGGTATCTAATTTTTGAAACTCGGTTTTATTACCTTGAATCAGAACCTTACAATCAAAAGGTCACTTCTGTGGTCTCGAGGTGTAAAGGATTAAATGTACGCTCCAATTGAGTCGCTTTCCCTGCAATAATATTGAGCTTGTGCCACCTGTTATTGGCAGGTGGGATGTGAAGATGGTTTTCGCTGTGTTCACTACACGAACTTATTCCGGGAAGTTGTCAGTGTCTGTTTTTGCCTGTCAGGCTGTGAATACAGCGAGGGTGCAGCCCATAGTGTGGTGTCTGTCTCCTGTGTCTAATGACAGCAGCTTGTGAATGCTCCTCTCGGAGGTGTTTGTAGCCAAGTTCCTCCTGGAAGTGTTTGGGGAGACTGTGCCGTTGGAAAAAGTGAATATTCCTAATGAAAGCACTTCAGTCAGGGTTGGAAACAGGTTTGTCAACTCCACTGGTGTCTAAAGGCAGGATGAAAAATCCCTCCGTGTTCTGTGCTGCTTCCTGTGTAGGGCTTGTGGAACTGAGAGGAAAAAAAGCAGCTTCTGGGGATGTGAGTGTTCTAATTTCTAATATTATTATAGTAATAGATGTATTGCTTCTAGAAATGTTCCTTTAATAATTGAAGACTTAGTTTTATTTCCTCTCAACATGCTGTCGTGTTCTATCTCTGAATAATTGGTACTTTGGTGTTGGGATTTTGTATTCAAATATTTTGCCTTCCAGACTCGTAGTAAACATTGATAATATCTTTGATTTATACTCTGCTCATTTCAGTTGTACTTTCATGTGCATGGATCTAAATGTATAATGAACTTATCTTTACAAAGCTTTGCAGATGATTTTAAATGGCCGGCATCAGTCATTTTAATGGCTCCTGGGGAAGGAATGGAAGTAATTACCTTTCCTGTTATTCCGTGACCTTTTTTGTAGTTTCTGCATGCAAACAACAATATTGAGTGGGCTCTGGCAATAATAACTTGCTTTTGAAATGCAACATGGACTGGCACTATCAACTTACCATTGCTGTTAAATATACTGATAGTGGAGTTCTTTTTGAAGGTCTTGGGAGTATTGCTTGACAAGTCTTGTTCTCAACCTTCTCCTCACCTTGACTGGCACTCCAGTCCCTCCCATGGATCACGGCAGGGATGTTTAAATGGGATTTTGCTACTCCTGAGCACTGCCTGCAGTGCACTCTGGGTAATCAGGGGTGCTGTAAGCATCAGCTTAGCAAATGATTTGTTTGTATAGAAACTTCTTTGCCAAATAACCCCAAACCAGATTGGATTAGATGGTGAAGAGATCTAAACTTTGATAGAAGGGGAGAAAAAAACAAAACACAGAGTCTATTATGGTTAGAAATATACATGCGTATGGAGGCATAAAGAAACAGCGATAAATGAGAATATTGTTATTAGATTTAGTCTAGGATCCAGGTTGTTTGCTTTCCTTTGCCAAAATAACAAAGCCAGTAGCTTCTTCCCCTTTCCTGACTGTGAGCAATCCCAGCCCTCATTAAACGTGGGGAGTTGTCCCTGCTGGGGAAGATTTGCTGTGCTGACGTTGTGCACAGAGGTGAGAGGAGGTGAAGCACTTCTCTTCATTTCCTCCTCGTCTGAGTGTTCATTAAAGCGTCACATGTGAAGGCACACGGTGACTCTGGATAGATGTTAGTGTGAAATCATGGAATTTAAACAGCCAGGTAGCGATATGAGACCAACATTCCTCTGCCATGTAATTAAAGCAGGCTTGTTTTAGTAAAACAAGATATGTGATAATGATAATGACCACTGTGCTAATTGATAGCTCTGGTGCTGTGTGGGTCACACTTGAGGTTTGTCACTTAGATACTTTAATTTTATTTTTTCTTTCTGGTCAGAAGTACCTAAAATGTGTAATAAAATTTGAGAAGAAACATAACCCAATTTCTGTTTTTACACACAGTTGTTAAGTGGAGCCAACATCTGTCTTGGTGTTGACTCGGATTAAAATTAGGAAGGAATGTTTTAATGTGATTTACTTTTAAGGGTTGATTTTTGGTTTTGATGAATGAATTAACTGAGAAGTTTTACTGAGTGCTGGATTAAGGCCTCAAGTGCTCTGTTTTGTTTTGGCTGACAAAAAGCTTGACAAGCCTTTGGCCATGGCAGTGTTGTTTCTGTCTGGCTTGTGATAGCAGGGCAAGGAAAATGCTTTACTATAAATACAGTGCCACAGCTCCCATGTGCAGCATCATTTCCCCGTGCTTCTGAGTGGTAAATAGTGCTGCCCCACACAGGAGCTGCCAGGGGATCCTGTGCCACTCCCTGCTTTGGACAGAGGACTTGTTTGGTTCCACGAGATCCTTCCCTTCTTAAATACTTTCTTCGAAAGTTGCTTTGTGCTTGTAAAATGGGAAGGCAGCGCTGCTCTCCAGGGAGCTCCAAGCCCAGGGTGAGCAGGTGTCATCACATTTCCACCTTTGCACTTGTGAACAGGTTTGAACAGGTGCAGCTGGCAAGCAGATTTTGGATGTGCAAGGGAGTCTTGTGTGAAGAATTACATGTAATCGAACATTTTACTCCTATTAAATCACACCTCACTGCGCTGTCTCATGAACTCATAGTGGTGGTGAAGTATTTTATTTGTTTTAGTGCAGTAAAGCAGACTGGTTAATAGATGAAGCTACCTGAAAGATGCTGTTGGAGCTGCTCTTAATAATATCCACCGCTGTTGGTTGTAGATAATTCCTCTGGTTTACACTCAATGCAAAATTGATCATAAAGCTGGCTTATTTTCCTTTGTGTGACAAGAACGGTGCTGAATTTAGAGCAAATTACAATACGCCGTTATAGTCAGACAACTTAGGCAGTGAGCTGTTGTTCACATTGATGGTAACTATAGGTCTGCTTCCCTTCTCTCTTTTCAAGCAAGATTAGATTATTACATCTCATTTTCTCCAGTCACATTTTCCCACTCTTTAGGGGAAATCATGCGTTTAATTTCCTCCTGTCTTTTTACTGTAAAGGTAAATGTAAGGAGTTTGAGATTCCTTAAGCTATTACCTTTCTGTAACATCTTTATTCACCAAATTCTTTTTCTCTCTTCAGTTACAGACATAGAACTGAAGCGGCTCAAAGATGCTTTCAAGAGAACTTGTGGCCTGTCCTATTATATGACCCAGCAGTGCTTCATCAGGGAAGTTCTCGGTGATGGGGTCCCTCCCAAAGTGGCTGAGGTGAGCTGGGAGTTTGTTTTCCCCTGGCAAGCCACAAGCAGTGGGCAATGGGCAGCTGGAGTGGTGCACAGCAAACTTTGGTGGAGTTCGTTGAATTGCTTTCTGTTTTTCATACAACATCGCAATGCACCTTCTGTGCCTGAAAATGGTATTCCAGACTTGGATCATGGAATGTGCTGAGCTGAGCTGCTGCTCCCACCCCTGTTAATACTTTGAAGTAAACCTGAATATCCAGATGTAAATTTGGGCAATTACGATATTGGGAATTTGTAACAAGGCCATTATAACAGATTTGATTTACTCCAGAGATGCACTTGCTGTTGGTTTCTCTGAGATTCCATTCACTGTTACTTTGTTTTCTGAAGGTGAATCTTTACAAGCTCTTAAAAATAAATTTGTTTATAACAAATATATAAATGAACTGAAAAGTAGCCAGAATCAAAATTTGCTGTGTGGGTATAAACATATATCCATGTGTATACATTAAAAAAAAAAATAGTAATACCAACCTGCACACCTGCATGCTTAAAAAATTATTTCCTTTTATAGAGTTACTCCTTTCTTGAGAGAGATATCAAAATATTATTGGTAGAGAGAAAATGATGAGGCAGACCTTTTGAATGATATCTTGCTCCATGTAATTTCTTGTCACAGCTTCTATTTTTGGCATCCTCAGAGCTGTTGACCTCAGAGGCAGCGTGCAAGTCTCCAGTTTTATTTAGATAATGGGAGTGCTGAAGTGTGCGTTGCTCAAGGTTTTACACTCTGGCTGAGTTACTTTTCCTAAGCTTAATCTTTTCTCCATTCTTTTTTTCCCCCCACCCCGTTTTCCCTAAGTGTTGGCAAAGAGGATGATACTACTTACTTCTGTACACAGTTTGCTTTTTATGTGGGTGTTTAAGGCTTAGCAGGAAAATTTGCAGTGGAAAATGAGGGGTATGATTTGCCCAGAGCCTAAAGCCTGTGTTCAGTATTAATTTTTGAGTGTTTTCTGGATGCTTTGAGAGTAACCCTAAGGTTAAACAAAAAAATGTATCTTTTACAGTGTATGATTGGTTTGAAACAGTGTAAAACACTGAGAATTTTATGTGATAAGTTGTATTTTTATATGCCTTTTATATCAGTATTAAGGATTAAGTTATTGATTTGGTCACAAATAGAGATTCTGGGGTTTCAAATGTCTGCTGGCTGGTTTCTGCTTTATTTTTTTTAAAAAATCTGTCCTTAAAGACACAATTTTGGTGATGATTGTCTCTTCTAACACTCATTATGGTTATAGAGCAGTTCTTGGTTTCCAGGTGGTGAAATAAAATTAATGGAAGACTCATAATTGGTTTTTGATGGCTTCTCATCAGAACTCCTCTCAAAATTCGAGTACAAATTATGATGTACTTGTAGTATTCGTAGTCAGGCAGTGCAGTATCAAATCTGTGAGCTTAACTGTAAATTGGGACAAAATTGGGATTTGAGTCTGCTCACAGTGTGAAGGGATGCTGTGTAATTCCTGGCTTCAGGATGGGGAGAGGCAAAGTTGTTAGGCTGCTAAAAACCCAATTCGGAGTTTGCAGCCTTTCAGTCATTAAAACAGATCATTTGGAGCCTCAGGTTGCTGGGCTGTGTGCTCTGCATGTTGTGAATAATGGTTTTCCATATCTGAGGAGTGAGAATTTGTTAAGGAATTTTTCTGTTTGTCAGGAATTTGTTAAATTAAAAACACAGGGGTTTTCAACGGGACATAAAACAGAGAGCTGGAACCAGTGGAACTTGGGTAAAACAATTTGTGTGATCGTCCTGCACACAAAACATTTTTTAAATGTTCAGGACAGTGATGTTCTGGAAGGATCTCTTGGGAGAATGAAGATATTAATAAAATGAAATTCAAAGATGTGTCTGTTGTTAAACTGCAGCAAAGCTGAAAGGTGGTGGGAAGCACGAGCACAGCTTTTGCTTTTAAATCTTGTTATACTCCTCAGTTGCCCATGAAATATAACATGTCAGGCTTAAATTTTATTTAAAAAATCACTGTGTGCCATATAATTATAGGAAATTTTACATTCTGAAATGTAAATTGCTGTGATTCTGTCTGGGTGTGGCTGTTTTAAGTAAAGCTGCAACAGCATTAAGTAATTTTGGAAAATACAGAATTGCATCATGATGGTGCATGTTATTAGAAGTTTTCCAAATGCCACACCAGTGTGAAAAATTGTGGAGTTCCTTCCTTTGAAATGCAAACTGATGGATTACATGACTGTTCAGTGTTTATCAACTCTTCCCAAGGAGTGATTAAGCAGCTAAACTCCAAGCAATCCCAGGTGCTCAGTTATATAATTATATTAAATACTGATACGTTGGACATTATCCATAGAATTCCTTTTCTCTGTTTATCTCATGAGCAATCCTTGTGTTGTGTTGAAATAATGTATAAATGTAATATTTGGTGCTCATCTGATGTCACAGCTGAGATGTATGAAGTTCAGCAGAATTGGGTGGATATTTTAGCTCCATATTTTAAAAAAGTCATGATTGCAGTGTAATATGAAGGTCAATTGCCCACATGGGCAGTGTAGCCTTGCAGGCATCTTGTGAAGACAGAATGATTCGACATAAAAAGTGTGAAATTCAGATCTCTGCCTTGAAGCCTATACAATTGTTGTGACCAAATAAAGCATAGATTCAGTTTTAATAATTTAGCCCTTCAAGCATTTGTGAGTGGATTGAAGTTTAGTGACAGAAGAGGCTGATCTGAGCCCCCTGTGGAAATGAATGCATTTGGGTGAGGCTGTGTCAAAGTGGGATGGAAGGGAGGGTCTGCAGGAGAGTTAGATCTGCTGTGTACTGCAGACAGGTTTGAATAGTCCAGAGTGGGCAGCAGTGGAAAGGGAGGGATGGATGGAGGGAGGGATGGAGGGATAGGGATGGAGGGATGGATGGATGGACAGACAGGGATGGTGGGATGGATGGATGGACAGGGATGGATGCAGGGATGGACGGATGGGTGGATGATGGATGGGTGGAGGGATGGATGATGGACGGAGGGATAGATAGATGATGGATGGATGGAGGGATGGGTGGATGGATAGGGATGGAGGGATAGAGGGGTGGATGGACAAGGGATGGATGGAGGGATGGACAGGGATGGATGATGGATGGATGATGGACGGATGGATGAATGGAGGGATGGATGGATGGACGGACGGATGGATGGACAGGCGGACAAGGAGAGGATTTGTGCAGGTCACCCCCACAGTGCTGTGGAGTGTCTCCAGGCAGTCTGCAGGAGCAGCAGTAAATCTGGTGTAGCCATTCTGTGTCAGGTGTTCCCTTATCACCTTCCTGCCTCCACAGCACGGTGGGGCTCGGCCAGGCCCGACCTTCCCAGGCCCATGACTGGTTTGGTTTGGGCACTCCCAGTCCTGGCCCCATTTGGAAACCAGCCCTGTGATGGTGCAGTGACTCACGGGGCTCTGGTGTTCCCCTCGCTGCTGCCAGCCCGGCTTGGGGATTCCTGCTGCATCCCCTTGGTGCCTTTGAGATTATCAGAGCCCAGCCCAGAGGAGATTTCAGCCCTGATAAGGAAGTCTGGGGAAATAACACCATGAGCAAGCCAGAAATGCCTTCACTGCAGTGTTCTGACACGGGGTTTTTATATTGCTGTTCCTGACTTGTACCTGTGTTTCACTAAGTAGAGGCTGTTTATGGTACCAGAAGAGCTACAAAAGTGTAACACAATTAATAATTGAAGTGTGTTTAGCTGAATGTGAGGGGATGAACCTAAAAACCACATAAGGTGCAGCCTCAGTGTAAGCTGCTGTTTTTATTTCTGACATCTCTGTTTGCCCTGGTTCTGGTTAACTTCTCTATTTTTTATTAACTTCTCTATTTTATTCTTCTAGGTTATCTACTGTTCATTTGGAGGAATATCCAAAGGGCTACACTTCAATAACTTGATAGTTGGATTAGTTTTACTTACAAGAGGCAGAGAGGAGGAGAAAACAAAATGTAAGTGATGTAACTTAGTAACAAGATAGTGGATTGTGAGTGTAAAATGTGACCATTGTACAACAAAGATGGGAATTTTGGAAACATTTTTAGCTGTATTTTTTGAATGTAAGTTCATTTTTTGTTTTCCGTACTCATCAAAATGAAATATTTGATAAATCATCATGAATGTAAATGTTGGGATCCTACAGAAAGCCTGATGGTCTCTGTATGTGGGCAGAGGAAGGAGGAGAGCATTGATATTTTTCAAAACAAATGAAAGCATCTGCCTACTGACTTCTGTTGTTTTGTCTTCTCTGTTAATCTGACTTGATAATACTTATTTTCCTTTTGATTACAGTGCTAAAAGAAAAGGGAGATCTTGACCTAAGCCTTGTGTACCTACACTGAAATTGGATCAACCTAAGTTTTTAATCCTTTAGTTGTTGCACAGCCTTTGTTGCACAGCCAGTTGTAAACTTAAAATTTTTAAAATGTCACTGTCACAGTTATTTACATGTCTCTGTTTCCTCAGATATTTTCAGCCTCTTCTCTAATGAATCTGGGAGTTATGTTGTCCGTGAAGAGATGGAGAAGATGCTGCATGTGGTTGACGGGAAGGTCCCAGAGTCACTCAAGAAATGCTTCTCTGAGGTATTTCACACAGGTTTTCTCCTGTTGCATTTACAGAAAAGTCAAGATTGCATTAAGTAGCTTCTTTTTCATACTCATGAATGTATGGGAACAAATTGACCTTGTTTAGATTGGGTGAAAGCTCAGTCTTTTGTGCTGTGGCATTACATGTAATTTGTATTGATGTGAGCGGCATTTGGTGTATAAATGCAGGCATTCTCTATGCTCCTGTGCTTACTGTGCTGCTTGGAAAGAGATCATTTCCCAAGGGTAATCATGTTATCAGGTAAATTTAAATACTAATATTGCTGGGGGGAGCTTAGTCATTAGTGTGAACGTTTTATTGCAATCAGGGAAGAAATCTAGAACACAGGGCTGAGAAGAAAGGAAATCTGCGCCCTTGATTTAAAAATGCCTGACAGCAGTGGTTGCTTAAAAAGAATAGTTTTGTATTATTGCTTTTGTATCACTGTTCCTGCCAGGAGCTACAACATTTAATTATGCTTTAGGTTGGTTGAGAGATGGAATCTTTATGGAGCTTGCTGAAGTCCTGCTCTTAGCCAGGGCATTGGTACTTCCATGTGTCCACAGATGATTCTTGGACTCCAGGGATCCTGATGAATTTTCAGTGTTTTTTGCTTGGTTCATTGTCAGAGGACTAAGATCAGCAAAATGGAGACATCTTTGTAGATTCCCCTGGCGAATAGATTGACCAGATTGACTGGAAGCTTTATTTGGGGCTATCAGCTTCCTTAATTACCTTAGATTTTATTGTCCTGTGCTGAAGATGGCTGTGGTTGTGGGCACTGCCCGAGCCAGACCTGTCCTGGCCCTGGTGTGGTGTTGGCTCTGCAGGCAGGGATTGCATATCTCAGTCCTGGCTGGAATCATCAATCCTGTGTCCACTGCAGTCCAGCTTCTGGAGCTGACCCCCATGCCATTTCCTATTTCGAATTTCCCATCAGTGTGGGGTGATGAATTGCACCCTACAAGTTAACTGCGCACTGTCCAAGAAATCCAGAAATACTTTATGAAGACTTGCAGGAAGATGAGTATCAATCTGGGCTTCAGAGCATTTTCCTGTTCAAAAAAATGCTGCATATTGATTTTTCTTTTAAAATGAAAATAGTCTAATAACCCACTCAGCAGGATTTACTGGGCTCTTAATCATCCACGGTCATTGCTGGGGAGTGAGAGAGTTTAATGTTCCTGCTGTGGGCCTTCCTGCCTGCCTTATGGAGGGTGGGTTGGATTTCAGGGATGATGTTTAGAGGTACTTCTATTCAGCAGAATTATTGCATGTACTCAGCTAGAAACACAACCTTTAGAATCTATGTGAGTTTTCCTTTTGTTTTGAAATACAGGGGAAAAATTCAGTGATGCCTGCATTGCTCAAGTGCCATCGTAGCTCAGCTGCAAACATTTCTTGTTTCACATGCTTTTATCCCTCACGTCCAAAGTTTTTCTGTCCTTTTTCATTGCCTTTCCAGGAAAAATTGGAGCAATTGGAATTTTAACGCCACAGCTCTTGCTGCGTTTACAAAGAGCAGTGCAAAAAGTAGGGGGAGAGGGTGGAATGGGGGGAGTGAGAAAATGTTCTTGTCTCTTAATCCAAATCGTTAGAGAAATGAAAGAATAAAAAATAAAAGTGAGTGTGCTGGGGCCCTGGCACAGAGCAGCTGTGGCTGCCCCTGGATCCCTGAAGTGTCCCAGGCCAGGCTGGACAGGGCTTGGAGCAGCCTGGGACACTGGGAGGTGTCCCTGCCCCTGGCAGGGGTGGCACTGCATGGGATTTAAGATCCCTTCCAACCCAAACCGTTCTGTGATTTGTTGGACAAAATATAAAACTCTTTATTCTAGCAAAAGAGGCATAAAAAGAATGAGTATCTGGAACTGAAACGATCCCCTACAATGGGAATAGGAAGCAAATGTTTTAGCAGTGCTGGTGATTAACCATCGGAGCAGCCTGGCAGAGGGAATACAGTGAATTTTCAATTTTCTGCACTTGGCAGTTGCAGATAGTCCATGGCCAAATGCAAATTGTTGGATTCTGTAGAGATGTAATTCAGCGAAGTTTAATGGTCTGTGATATGAGGGAAGTTTAAATAATCAATGACTTGAAACCTCTTCCACTTTGCAGACCCCTGTTTATTTCCCCTGGAGATGAGAATCTCCATATAATGAGTTTGTCTACTGATAATGGGTTTGCTTTTATTTGAGGTAGTTTTGTAGGTCCTGTAGAAATTAGTCTGCTGATCCCTATGGTTTCATGGCTACAGCTTGGCAAAGATTCAACTAAATCCTGGTTTAAACAGCTCTGAAATTCTGTGAATGTGAGGTTTTTATGTATTCCTGAACAGGAAGCTCCACTGGACCCTCCAGCAAGAGAGGCTGAGTGAGAAGATCCTCAGAATGTCATGTCAAAAAAGTCCAAATGTTCCTACAGTGATTAATCACAGCATTAGTTATTCCCAAAGCTGATTTTTCTATGTTGTTTGTCTACCTGCACAGACAGAACAGAATGTTTGTGATTTTATAGCACCTGTTATTTGGCACAGCAGAGCTGGTATCTATAATAATGCATTTAAATTCATCAAAATAACCTCTGCTATTTTGAATTGTAAGTAACCATTTTTCTTTTCATCCCTTTAACCTGAGGTTCAGGGTAAATGAGTTTCCAAAGGCCACATTGAGTAGGTGGCTGAAATGCAGAGAGAACTGAAAGTTAATTTCCCTCCCATTGCTGTTTCAAAAGGAAAGGGAAAACCAGGCATGGCTCCAAGCAGAAAAATTACATTAGCACTTATTTTTCTAGGAGATTGTCCCAGTTTTTGTTCATGCAGCTGGATGGTTCCTGTTTACTGGCAGTGAGAAAAACAGCTCCCATTTTCTGGTTTTTCTTGCAGGGTGAGAAGGTGAACTATGAGAAGTTCAGGGTTTGGCTGCTGCACAACAAAGATGCTTTCACCTTCTCGCGGTGGCTGCTCTCGGGAGGGGTCTACGTGACCCTCACTGATGACAGTGACACCCCCACCTTCTACCAGACCCTGGCTGGGGTCACACACTGTGAGTAAAGGTGCTTCTTGTCCTGCTCATCTTCAAAAAGCAGAGCTCACAGGCAAAATAGCTTTCATTGAATCTCCTCTAGGGTTGGTTGAGCCTGAGAAATTTCTTCTCTGAGCTCATTTTTCTCTGCTTTCTGTGCTGTGATGTAAAACATTGCTGGTAAAAGGACACTGGGTTGTTATTTTTAAGAGATAATAATGCTGAGGCTACAACACTTCTGTAGAAGTTTGCTACCAAGCAAGCTAAAAAAAAAAGTGTCTTCTGAAGTAGCTGGCTGGTGATACTGGGTTTATTTTTGGTCTTTATAGTGGGTTGTAAAACTACTGAGAGAGTTGAGAAAATAATATTTGTTTCAAAAATAAGTGTTACCTCTTAATTTGCTTATCCAGTAAAATAAATACTATTCCTGGCATGTGGCAGAGTCAGGGAACTGAATTAACTAACGAGAGGCATCCTCAGGATTTGGGTTTCGGAATTGTCTCTGAAGAACAAGTGCTTCCTATGTCTGTGTTTAAAGAAGGAATGTTTTTTTTTAAATTAAACCTAAAAAAAGGCTGATCAATGACACTTGATGTGCCAGCAGCCATTCCAGGAGAGCACCTGAGCATCCCTGGGAGAAGGGAGTGGTTATGGACACGTCAGGATTTGAGCAGTCTGGTTGTGTTTTATGGACTCCCATGGATTTTCCTCTCTGGTGTCACTGTGCCATTTAATCCTCTCGTGGCTGGGTTACTTGAATAAAGCAATATACTCATTTCTCCTCTTGGTTTTAAATATGGGCATCAGAACTATTTTCTGACCACCTGAAATGAAAATGCATGATGAAGTCAGGAGTTTCTGAGCAGGTAATTTATTTGCATTACATGAGAGGCTGCAGTAGGCATTGAGGGTACAGAAAACCACAGAATATTCTGAGGTCTGATAGACAAGGCAGAGAATGAGGTATGTGAAAAAAACCCCAACCCTCTGAGTGTTCTGGAGTTCAGCTCTGGGAAAGATCTTGGCCTGTATCGAACTGAGATCTCCTCTTTTTTATGCTTTGAAATTGAAACTTTCAAAACAGTTTTTACAGGGCTTTTTGTAGAAAGTTTATTTATACTGAAACTGAGGTTTGGAATTAAAAAAATAATTAAAGTAATTTAAAAATATTTTTAAATATTTTAAAAATAATAATTTAAAATAATATTAAAAATAATTTGAATATGACAGCTACTGTTTTAATAGAATTTATTTTTCATAGTTAATGTTGTTTTCACTTTTGGTTTTGATATCCCTGTCACTGTTACCATCATGTCAGGGCTGGGATTGAGATTGAATTTTCTACATTCCAGAAATCCATGTAGGTGACATGAGGTTATTGTCCACAAATTTGGAAAGCTCATGTGACAGTTATGTTTGGACCTCTAGATAAAATTAAATTTTACTGAATCCCTTGTGATCTACAACAGTGTAGGAATCTCATCGAACAGATGCAAAACTAAGGAAAATATAAGTGCTCGAGCACTTGGAAGTAATTTCAGCCTAATCAGGTCACTCCAAAGAGTAAAAAATTCAGTCCAGAAGAATTTTTAACACAGCTGAATGTGTAAAACACTGAGAGCTGTTGTGACAGTTCCTTTGCTCTAAAGGAAGGCTTGTTCTTAATATTTTCCCCAGGAGAATGGTTGCCTTTGGGAAGGACCAGGAAGTGAGATAATGTTTGGTAACCTGAGGCAAACACCCCAAGCAGAATGCAGAGAGAGAGAGGGAAAGGTTTTCACTTTGCTGTGGTGTAAAATGTGATTTGTGGCACGTGCTAGTGCAGTCAGGAGTTTTGCATTCCCTCCTGGCACGAGGCTCAGCCTTACCTCACACTGCTCTTCCCATCCAACTCTGAACAATATGTCAGAGCCCTGAAAAATGGCAGGGATAGAAAGAGGGAAAGTTATTCCCATTGATTTAGAAGCAGCACCGTTTCACTGCAAAGCATCAGTGACTCCATTTAAATTTGCTTAATGAGCCAGGCTATCAGGGAAACAAAGGAATACTAATTTTTCATTTGTAAATAACATTTATTTTGGTGTGCAGATGACTTTAATTACATTTCTCAGCACATAATTAGAAATGAAATTTTAAAGTTACAGGAAGTTGCACACGCTTGCTGCTTTTAATCAAATTTTGTTCTGTTTCACTTAAATCAGAAATATGAATAATTTTATTTGAAAGCTGCCTAAATAGCTCAAGAATCTTTTGGACCTTTGCTCCTTAAAAAATCCAATTTCAGGGATATGAGTCTGTCTTACACCTGAGGAGTGACCAAGTAACAGTAGTTTAGATTTTCTCAGTTTTGCAATACGGTCATATGCATTTAGATTTGTTTAATATATATATTTTTGAAGCCATCACATTGAACAGCGCTGTGGTGGAACTTGTAAATCCCACATTTCTGTCACACTGACTTGGGGGATACCTCATTGATTTCCTTCATTTGGCTGGAAATATTTTTTCTGCTGCAGCATAGGTGCTGGTTGCCTTTCTTGTGTGTCATTTTGGTGTGACTCAGTGTCATGTAATGGGCTTAGATACTCCGGTTTTCAGCCCTTTTCCATGGGGAAAATAATTCCATTCATCAGAGGGCTTGCTGGTTTTGAAGTGACAGAATGTTTAATTTGTACTTCTTTGTCACCCAGTCCTTGTGTCGCTGAGTTCTGATTAAATAACATCCAAATTCCCCTTTGAATGGAAGAGGCTCTTCTCTGCTGTCAGAAAAATTCATCCTGTTCTTTCTGACACCTCTCACCTGCTGAGGTGCAGTTATGACTGCAATCAGTAGAAATAATTCTATTTTAGAATTTATACCGATCATTCATTTGGTACAATAAATGAGAGAAGCCCTGGATAACCAGGCAGGGTGGGTGAAACAGAAAAGGCAATATTTGAGATAAAATTGAAGCTGAATGTTGTGGAAGGAACAACTCCTGTCAGAGCTGGGTTTGTCAGCTTTGTGGGAGGCTGAAAGTGAAATGAGGGGATCCCTTCCCTTTGCTGACACCGAAAGGTTTCCTGGGTGTTAAATTCACCTTCTGCAGCTCGGCCACTCCAGCTGGGGCACCAGTGATGTGTGGAAGCCACTAGGAGACAATTGTGAAGATTTTGGCTTTATCAAAGCTGCTTTTGAGGGCACATTTCATTCTGTGCTGCCTTTCCCAAGTGTGAACACGTGTGCTGTTTACACCTCCCCGTTCCCACCTTGAGGCACCGCTGATCCACATCCTGCTGGATGAACACCTGGAGAGCCATGCTTGACCCTCAAAATGATCTCTTAGTCAAAGTTATGCTCTTCCCTTCCCTGTGTGTTTGTTTTTAGTTAGGAAAAGCAGAAAGATGAAAGTCTGACAGCAGCCCAGGCCAATAAGTAAAAGCCTCGGTGTCACTTAATCTGTATTTTGCCACTTGTTATCCTCTTAGTTCCCAGGCTATTTTATGTCCTGCAAAGCAGCTCTCAGTGCCCAGCTCCCTGAGTCTTCTGGGGGTTAATTTGAAAGCCACCAACGAGAGTTTGGAGTCAGAACCAGTGTTTGGTGTGACCTCTTTTGGCCATGAAGAGCCCTCCCTGTCTGCAGGGCCTGGGGTGTGCCTGGAGCACGTCATGGTGAACAGGGGAGCAACCCAAGGCTTGGTAAAATGTTGGGAATATGGTATGTTTCTGCTGCTGTGAACCAGAGAGGATTGTCCCAATAGGTGGGTAAATATTCAAGTTTTGTCATATATTGGAATGCTTGGTGAATTGTGGTTATGTAAAGAACGGGAATGAGCAGTGGCTGAAATGAAAACGTGCTTTTAAATATTCAAGTTTTGTCATATCTTGGAATTCTTGGTGAATTCTGATTGTGTGAAGAGCGGGAATGAGCAGTGGCTGAAATGAAAACGTGCTTTTAAATCTGTTTTCTGAGGTGGGAGATTATGCATGGCTTGCTGTCGATGGAATGTTGTAGAAGGGCATTCTGTGGGAATGGCATTAAAATGTAGGGTGGGGATTTTGTGTTTGTCATTGCCATGCACCTGCCTGATGATCTATGGGGCAGCAGGTTCTAAATTAACTCATTTTTAGTAGGTTTACAGTTTTAGATATTTTGACTGAAAATGTTGATTTGTTCTTCCTTTACAATAAGAAGACTGTGCTCCAGTTGTCCTTATTATCATCCCTCTGGTTATATTGATCTAATTCTTAGAGAATTGAACCAAAAAATACTATCAATGATTTTACAAATCTCAAAGTTTTTCATATTTCTGATGGGCAAGTGATGAGGGAGACGTAAATCAGCATGTGGTAGTAAACTGATGAAGTTTCACAGGTGCATCATATGTCCATGTGACCTCAAATAATGATATCTTGTATTTAATTACCAAAATGAATAATTACTTGGCCTAGAAAGCCTGTCTGTTCTGAGCTTTTGGCCTATATTGTGTATATAAGATCCATCTTTTTAAGTAATCTGAATGAAAGCCCAGTTTACACTTTGATGTGATTTGAAGAGACATTAGGGAAAAAAGTTTCTATTTCGAAAAGATAAAATCCTTTATCTGTACAAAACCTCTGTAGAATGTGGTGTTTTGTCATGCACATTGATGTGTTTGGGTATTAAGTGCAGTGTGCCTTTTCCGTGCTTCATTTAACTCCAGTCACAAATATGATTATGCCGATAATCATAAATTGCCAGAGATCTCTGTGAGTTTGCACTTCTGGAGGAATAGTTGGAGCACTGCATATCCTGAGACTGATTTACAAGATTATGTGCAAAAAATCACTCTGGAGAAATCAAATTACGCAACAGCTGCTGCTCAGCTGCAGTTAAACTTCCCGTGTGCTGCAATCCAATAAATCCTCTCCCTTTTATTCAGTGCAACTGTTGCAGTGGGCTGCAATTTGTTAGAGCTATCAATGAGAAATATTCTTTTGTCACGTTTTTCCTTGTCTTTAACCTGATTTGTGTAAGGCTAATCAGCGCTAAGAATGTTATTTACTACACCATGTTGGTTTTACTTTCTAAAGTGCTTGTGCAGAAAGTCAGTGCACTGGGAATAGAATAAATAGAATGAAAATGTAACATTTGTGCTAATCAGCTATTCGTTTAAAGGTGATTTTTTGGAAAATTCTGTATCTTTTAAATTACCATGTCAGTTCATCCACTGCTGGACAGGAATGCAGACAAGATCCTTTCTGATAATTTTTCTTTTCTGAGATTAAATAATAAAACAGTGGAGTTACCACTGTAGAAATATCTGTGAAGTACAATTAAAAAAATCAGAATACAACTGACTTCTACTATAGATATTTGAGAAAGGCTCTCTGGGCAAATAAACCATTCTTCCTGTTCTTAATTACTAAAGATAAATATTGCACCTGCCAGGGAAGGATTTCTGCAGTTTTACCCTTCCGTGAGGACAATTTGAGCTTCCTGCTGGTTTTTGAATATTCAGAGTGTTGCATCACTTGAAGAATGGAGTGCAGCTCACACATTTGTTATTCTTCCCACTTGCAGAGGTGGATTAAAAGGAAGCAAAGCGATTTACATGGTCATGCACAAGAGAACATAAATAATGCTTTTGTGTTTGCTAATGAGAGCAGTAATGTGGAAGTGTGATTCCTGTAAATGGCAGCTCAGCCTCCCCCCTGCCATTGTTTGGGAAGGGGAAGAGCTCTGGGATTCTCCTCACTCCTTGTGGGCTCTCACATCTGTGATATTTCTGTGTGCTGGTCTGGAGAAATAACTCCTCTTTTCCTTTTTCTTGGTTTCTAGTAGAATAATATTCCTTTATAAATTGGAATCAGTGCTTCCTCATATATTGGGGACAGACTTTTAGTAGGGCCTGTAGTGATGGGTTATGGGGTAATGGCTTTACAACAAGAGTGGATGTGGGGGAGAGGTGGTGGATTCCCCATCCCTGGAAGGATTCCCCATCCCTGAAAACATTCCAGGCCAGGCTGGATGGAGCAGCCCGAGCCGGTGCAAGGTGACCATGGAGGAGCTTGGGTGACCTTTGAAGGTCCCCTCCAACCCAAATGATTTCATGGTTACGACCCAACCAAGAGCCGGGGGGTGGGAAAACAGATCAGGGGATTGATCCATCCGGGAAGGAGGGGGACAGGAGAAAGGAAAGGAGTTTTTCTTCTGGACCAGCTCTTCTGTCCCTGTGGGAGTGCCCAGAGCAGGGAATGGTGCCCTGAGGAGCTGGGGCTGTCACCTCTGTGACTGCGCTGGAGGCACACACCAAAGGGACATTGTCACTGATGCCACTTTTCCAGCTGGACTGTCTGAAAACACCTTGTAGGAAAATGCAAACCCTTCCACTCTTCCAGCTCCAGAGATTTTATTCCGATTTTTCTGCTGCTGAGGGCAAGGAATTGTGTAAGTTTTGGTGCATCACATGATGGTCCTGCTGGGTAGTGACAGCTACTTCATGCCCATTGCAGGTTACCTAAGTTACTATTTTAAGTAAATTACTGCCACTAATGACAGAAACGGGGAACGAAATCAATAAAATTTCAATTTGACACATAACTTTTAAGGCGGAGCCCTTCTGTTCATAAGCCTTACAGGATTATTATTGTTTCTGTGGACTAAACCAGGCCAAATAGCTCAAGTTAAACCTATTAGAAAACTGGCGTGGATTTAAAGGCTCAGAACCATCTGGGAATGAGATCACACAGAGTGGTTCTTAATATAGACAGCTTTGTCATTACAGATCTATTTGAGAACCAATTAATTGGCACTGACCTAAAGCACTGTTGTGACACACTTGCATATGTAAAAAGGTTAAAAGTATTGTTGGGCAGAAACTTAATCTTGTTATATATATATATATATTTAATTTCAAGGATAAAGCATAAGGAGACCAGCATTTGTATAGAATGTTTTGAAGGAAAACACAAGTTCTTCCTCTGGCTATTTTTATCTATCCTTGCTTAGCACCTTGTTTTACTTGTTGGGTTTGGGATTTTTTCTCTCACCTCTTTAAATTACCTTTTAAGTTTTTCTGCATAAAGTGTCTTGTAGGTTTGTGTAACCACTCCCCAGTGTTGACTGGGATTCTAAATAATTCTATAGTATAAATAACAAAGTGAAACAAACTATTTTATATTTGGAAAAAAAGATAAATGCTGACATAAAATGTTTAAATGCCATATTAAAATTTATCTGTATTAATTTAGCCTTATTACTAAAATTATATTATTTTACTAAAATAATATAATATATATTATATACATATAAAATACAGTATATATATTATTTATTACTAAATATATATATAGAGCTAAAAATTTCAAATAGGAGTTTTTCAAGGGCGGCCAAGCACTACATAATTCTTTTCCATAAAAGATCTGTGATTTTTAAATTTTATGCTACTTTACATCTTTTCTGAGGATTTAAGTTTGGCGTACCTTGGGAAAACAAGCCACTGCACACACATATAATCTGCCTGTTCAAATCAGCAAGAAGAAATAGGTGAAAATGAAATGGCTCTGAGTGGGAAAAGTTAATTTCTGTGTTTCTAAACACTTGTGCTGATGTTATTGATGGTGAACTCCTGGATGGTGAATAGGTAAGAAGAGTCCGTGGCCAAAGAAGGTAATTTTGTTTTATTTTTGTTGATCATACAGTGGAAGAATCTGACATCATCGACCTGGAGAAGCGCTACTGGCTGCTGAAAGCTCAGTCAAGAACTGGACGCTTCGATTTAGAAACCTTTGCCCCCTTAGTGTCCCCTCCAATCCATCCATCTCTGAGCGAAGGTATGGGGCGAGGCTCAGGGCTCTGAGGAGCTTCTGCTGACACACAAACATTGGAAGTGTCTCTTCTGAAATGTCCTTTAAAGCTTGAATGGCAGAATCCATTCCCTGACTTCTGAAAAATGGGAAAAGATGCCTGAGAAATCTCTGTTTGTTGGGAAGTCTGGAATTCTGGAGGAAGTGTTGTGTTCTTATCAGTTGGCAGGAAATATGTCAGATTTTATTAATAAGTTGCCCTGTAGTTGCTTAAATTTTTTTCTTTAGATTCCGTAATGACAAAATAAACTGCTGGCCCTCAATAAGAGAAAATCAGCCATTTTTAAGCTGAAAAATGTGACTTTCATCTATTAAATGGCAGCTCAGTGTGGAAGTCAGCTGCTGTATCGTGCAGCCAATGAAACACCCTTCCCTAACAGTGTAAATTAAGGGAGATTTTATTCAGGAGACTCAGTCAGGAGATCTGTAGGTTATTATTTCTGCTGACAACCAAACTGGTCTGTCCAGTTGAAGCCACTCTGTAATAACTGGAGGCTGCAGTTGTCTAATTGTCGTTTGCTGCATGACATGAGGACGCTCAGGGACGTTCCACTCGCACACCCATTCTGCTCTGCACTCCTGGAGTGACCATTTTTTTATTACCAAATTAAAAAATCCACCCCCACTGACAAGGGGCAGCAGTAAGCAACAAATGGGAAATTCATCTGCAATGGTAAAAAACGAGAATTTGTTTCCAGTTCTGCAGGGATGCGTCTCCACATCCTTTTGTTCCTAAGGGTGTTTTATCTGCTCAGTGATTTAAATTTACACAGCTGCTGTGGGGAAACTTGAATGGTTTCTGGTCATTCTTTGCCTTCTGTGGAGTCACTGTTGCTAAAAAAATAAATTATGGGATGGATAAATAATGCTGAATGACTGGAACTCTGAAATGCTTTGAAGGCTGGTGACTACAGCTCCTAACTCAGGGCTGAATTTGCAGTGAAATGGAGTGATTTCCATAGGAATTTCTGTCAGGCACGTTGGAAATTCTGGCCATACTGGTTCAGACCCACTCCAAATCAGTCATTACAAGGAGGGTGTGAGGATCAGGCAGCTGCTCAGAATTCTTGATTCCCTCCCCACCCTGGCTGAGAGATGCAATTCACCTTTAAATGGTCTTAGTAGTGCTTAATTACCTTTATTACACTTAATAAGAATGAATGGCAAGTGTTTGTACTTCCCCTGCCCATGTTCCCCATTAACCCTCCTGGAGGTGCAGGGTGGCTCTGTCAGGTGCTGTAACAGGAGATGCTTTTGTGGTTTGCAGGTTTGTTTAATGCTTTTGATGAAAACCGAGACAATCACATAGATTTTAAAGAAATTTCCTGTGGGCTCTCAGCATGTTGCAGGGGACCCTTGGCAGAGAGACAGAAGTGTAAGTATGCAAAATTTAACTGTTAATTTGGGAGGAGTTTTTCGGTTTGAGCAATGAGGGTTAGTTGTTTTCACCTTTGGAGACTTTTTTTCCCACTGAACAAGTGCGTGTCTGTGAAAGGTGACTTCAGAAGTTAAAAAAAACCAGGAACTTTAAATATCAAAGTTTCCGTTTACAAAGGATGATTAAACCTAATTCTATGTATTTTACAGCTTACCAGTAGTTCCATATAAATTATCTAACTGGGAAAAACTGCATTTCAGAAGTTATTTTGCAGTGTTCTCAAGATAGAAAGTCCACACACTTAGCTACTCATTATCTGTAACAGAAAACAAATGTCCTATTTGATTGTCTTGTGGTAAATAGCATGTTGTGGCTTTTCACTGCCCAGTTCCCTGCAAGGTTCCTGTGTTTTCAAACACTTTTTGTTCCCCTCTTCACCAAAACCATATTGTTGCTGTTAATTCCCTGGAAATTTCTGGATCCCTGCTATGTCCCCTCAGCAGCCCCAGCAGAGGATTGCAGGAATTTGGATTTGAGTTAAAACACAGCTGCCCCATTTCCTCACCTCCACAACTGTCAGCACTGAATCTGCTGCTCGGGACCCTGCAGGCTTAGGGGCTGCAAGGAGGAAAGAGAAAGAGTTGTGGGGTGGTTCTAACACCAAAGTCATTCCCTTTTCCCTCAGTTTGCTTCAAGGTGTTTGACGTGGACCGCGATGGGGTCTTGTCTCGCACCGAGCTCAAGGACATGGTGGTGGCACTCCTAGAGGTCTGGAAAGACAACAGGACGGACAAAATACCTGTGAGTTGTGCATGGGGGTTGATTTCCTTCTGTTTCCTAGGCCATCCTTCCAGAGGAGGAATGTGCATGGTGTTGGGACAGAGCTCAGTGAGATCCAGGCTCCTCTGAGCCCTTCAGCTGAGGGTGGGGACGAGTGGCTGTCCCTTGCCTTGCACAGCTGTGAGCTGCCCAGAGCACGAGGGTTTGTGTGTGATGTGTGTTCCTGACCTGCCCAGAGCACCAGGGTTTGTCTGACGTGTGTTCTTGACCTCGAGAGTTTGTGTGTGATGTGTTCCTGACCTGCCCAGAGCATGAGGATTTGTGTGTAATGTGTGTTCCTGACCTGCCCAAGCCCAGCGTTTGTCTGAAATGTGTGTTCTTGACCTGGAAGGGTGTGTGTGATGTGTGTTCCTGACCTGCCCAAAGCATGAGGGTTTGTGAGTAATGTGTGTTTTTTTCTATAAAAAACGCCGAGGTACAAAAGCACAGCTGTCTGGGAGCCCTTGGTTTGAATTACTGAGAGTTTCCAGCATCTCTTACAGTCATATTTCTATTCTGAACACATTCTGCTGGCAGACTTTAACTCTATTTTCTAATCCTTTTGTTGAAGGAGCTGGACATGGGTTTGTCTGAAATCGTGGAAGATATTTTGCATGTGCATGATAACACAAAGGTAGGAATTTGCTGTTCTTGTCTTGTCATTTTTATACCCTGTATCTTCAATTTATTTATGAGGGAGTAAAGCCTTGTGCTTTCTTCAGAGCAGAGATGTGTCAATAAAAGAATCTTCTTCAAGAAATGTCAGTTTTCCATTAAAATTTACCACGTTGTTCTGTGAAAGAAAGAACATGTTTGAATTTTATAAGCCATTTTAATACATGAAGCTAAACCCAAAATGCATAACCAGATGAAATTAATTGGAAGCCTTGCACTGTTTGCAAGGCTTTGCTGTGCATAACTAATGCCAGTTTTAAATCTGATGCTTGACTTCTGTTCTGGAGAAACTGTTCTTTGTTTCCTGTTAAAATTGATTTTATGAAGAGGAGAGAGTGCATAAGTTTATCTTATATTTTATGATGTGTCAAGACACATTATCCTCCTGTGGAGGCATCTGTCATGACACAACAAAAAGTTTTGGTAGTTTGTGCTCTGTTTTAGATTTAGCTGGGTGTAAATCTGTAATTATATCCTTGCTCTTTGGAGATAGGAGATTTGGAGATACCACAAACAATATTGTGGAAGTTGCTTCCATTATTTCATCCTGTGTTTCACTAATTGGGAAGAGTGTCTGGAAACGATAAATAATTTATGAAAAACTATAAAGAATGTCTAGAAATGCTTAATTACTTGTTTGAATAGTTGTCTTGCTTGCTTCTACTCCAGCAAAGTGGTGGGCAAATACTTTCTTGTAATTCTTTAATTGCCAAAGCAGTGGAAAATGTGACTTCTCTCTGTTTCATCCTTTGAGGTTTTTTATTGTTTGGCTTCTTAAAAAAAGGGTAGTTTATAAGCAATATTCAGCAGTCTTGATTCCACAAAGAGTTAAAAAAGAAGACTTCAGTCTGGAGAATATTTTTTTAGTTGCATCATCAGTGTAATGCTGGAAAGAGCTGATGGTGCAGTAATTACATAAATTATTTAACCTCTTTTCGTGTGTTAGCTTTGACCTGGGTGATCTCTGGAGAAAATGGTCTGTAAGGAGAGACAGAGTAACTGCCAGTGCTGTACAATTGGCTCTGAATTATATTGCCAGGTAAAAAAAAAATCAGATTGATCCTTCAGTGAATGGAAGGTCCCTCTGACATGGTCGGTGTTACACACTGTGACTTGGCAGGTGATTAAGGATTAATGGGATTTGTGTTGGAAGGTGAGATCACAAGGGCTGGGTGATCCAAACTGGTTTTTCCCACCCCTCAGAGGAGGATGATGGGCTGGGAATGGATGCAGGTGATGGACACTGGGTGTGAGTGATGGAGAGTAGGAGAAGTTCCACGCTGAGCTTTGTTCACCCTCTCTATTCTCAAAGCTTTTTGGTTTTCTAGATTGCCTATGTTATGCTAAAACTGGATTTTTTTGCTTTCATTGGATCAAATTTTATTAAAAAAAGTAATAGATGTCAGTTTTTATAAAATCCCTGGTTTTATCATGCCTCGTATGAGACATAATGAGCATTTTACCAGAACCAGGTTCACGTTTTGATGCTTTTTCCTTCTCCTTTTCTTGTTCTCCCTTCCAGCTCGGCCACCTCACTCTGGAGGACTACCAGATATGGAGCGTGAAGAGTGCTCTTGCCAATGAATTTTTAAATCTGCTTTTTCAGGTATGTTGAGAGGAAATCTAAAGTTGTCATTTACAATAATGAAGTGCTGAGCTCTTTGCAGGGCTGTGAAGTGCAGCATCAGCACGTGTGAGTGTGCGCAGGCTGTGGCTGTGCTGCTGCACAGGGGATGGAGCTCTGCAGCTCTGGGCTGCCCTGACAGAGTGATTTTCTCTCTGATTATTGCTCCTTGCACTGCCCAAAGCCTCCTCTGTTCAGAAAACCTGGGGCACTGCTCGGAAAATGAACAGAAATTGCGAGTGAGTCGGCGGTTATGTTTTCCGTGAGACAAAGGCTGTGTTTTAAATGGGTTTTGTGGCAAATCTTTGCCAAGAAAGTAACCCAGGGAATGAGAAAAATCTCCAATTCTTTCCCTTTACAATTTACAACGAGTTTCCCTTTACATTTTCTGTGAAGGCCCTCTAAGGTACCTCTCATTGCTTCCTTAATGGAGCAGTCCTTGAAAGCTGGGATATCCTATCACTGCTCACTTGCAGAAGCTGAGGATTAAGTATGTGCTGAATTGGGTTTTAATTGAGCTTGAATTGGATTTTTCTAAACCCTTGAAAGCCATATTTTAGCTCTGGCTCGCTTTGTGCAAAAAATAACCCTCAAAGAGTATTTGCATGCGGTTTGTTCCTTACCTGCTTTTTGTAGATGTTGATTCTTGGAGTTTAAATAATAATAACAGTAATCCTAATTGGCCTGTGACTAATTTATGAATTGCATTTTGAATGATTCTTTCCCGAGAGCCTCAGGGTGACTGAGTGAGAGAATCCTGACGCCACCAGCTACACCACAGCTGGAAAGAAAAACACCAGAAACTTCTTCAAATTCATTTTATCTCTAATTACACCAGGTTTTGCTTACATTGCAACCTTCTCAAGAAGGGCTGTCTTTATTTTTGGCCTCTCTGGCATCAAATATCCCCTCATAACTAAATATTGATGAACTAACAAATATCTCTGCAATCTGGACAAAGAATGAATGAAGATGTAATAAATCTATCTTAATGCTGATTACACATCACCAGTGTTGTACATTGCTCATTGGAAGTCTCATTTACAATATTTTTTTTCCTCCTGGCAGAGCTGCTGTATTTTCATTTTCGATTTTAATTTTAATTTTTTTTTTTTTATATAACTTTATCATGTGAGGCACAGGGCAGAGCCCACCATTGATTTGTCTGGACATTTATTTGAGGTGCCACGTGCCTCATCTGCAGATAGAAAAGCCAAATATTCTGAGCGGAAATCTTGTCAACAAATAGGTTTGTTTGCAGAGGGGTTACTTGATCTGAAGAATCTCATTTTAGCTCAATGCTACCCAAATTTAAAAAGAAACACCAGGCCCAGCTGTGTTGTGTGTGCTGGAAAATCTGGTGCTTCCCCCAGCTAATGGCCTTTGTTTCATTCAGAGTGTGAAATGCTCTCTCTCACTGTAATATAAATTTAAATAAGACATCTTAGCAGTGATTAGAAATCTCCAGCTGAGATACAAATTGATGGCCTCAGAGAGACATAAGGAAAGGGCTGTAAATCGTGGTGAGAGCAGCAAAACCATCTGGGAGGGCTGAGAGCTGCCCCTGCTCCCTGGCAGGGTCCCCTGGAGCCCTGCTCTCCCCTCCTCGCTCCTGGGCAGCTGTACTGGGAAGGGCCCAGTAAGGAGGAGCCATCTGACCCATCTGAACTGGGAATAAATCCCCACCCAGGCCAGGCAGCTCTCCAGGAGATGGGGCCTTTTCCTTCTGGGTTCGGTTCAAAACGAAATTGAAAAAAAAAGAAAGAAAAATAGCAGCAGCCATTCGGAGAATGTCCTGCTCTCTGCAGAGTGTTTTTGGCTGTGGTTTGGGTTAGTTGCTCTGCTTTGAACTTCTCCCGCAGCCTCTCCAGAGCTTGTTTCCCTTTCAGTCCCTTCCAGAGCCACTCCTCCCTGATCTTTCCTCTTTCAATTATTTTTAGCTTTTAGTCCATCCTCGTTCAACCACTTTCACTCTCCCAACTCCTCCTTCCCTCCCTCCAGCACACACAGACATCCCAGCTTGGGTATCTGATCCATGTCGGTCCTGTGATCTTCCACAGCCTGAAAAGAATGAAAACTGTGTTTGTGTTCACCTGAATATTTGTCTTGGGGCATTTGACATTCTTGGTGCCTTTATCTTAACAGTGCTTGTGAATCTCATAGCTCAAAAGACTTTTTAATCAGTGATTTATTCAATTTTAGGTGATCTCGCTCCATTATTAAACGATGCAAAGCCTCATTTGAGTTGGGTTTTGCTTTTATTTGCCTTTTAATACGAATTAATTTCTTTTTCCAGGTGTGTCACATAGTTCTGGGACTGCGACCTGCCACCCCAGAGGAGGAAGGACAGATTATTAGGTGTGTGCTTCGCTCAGAAGCTTCGATGGCTTTCAGCCTCACCTTTTAGTATTTTCAGGAGGACTGGAAATTGCCTGTTGCAGCTGCTAATTGCTGTTCTCTCTGTGCAGAGGCTGGTTAGAAAGAGAAAGCAGGTATGGCCTCCAGCCAGGGCACAACTGGTTTCTCATTGCTATGCCCTGGTGGCACCAGTGGAAAGAATATGTCAAATATGTAAGTAGAATAATAATAATAATGGTAATTTATACTGAATAAGTGATTTCTTGTGTTTCTGAATGTGCTGATGGAAAAAACAGTGTGGAGCAAATAGCTGCTGAAGCAATAATGCTCAAAACTGGGTGTCTCCTGTCTCTTGGTGGAAAAGAATTGTTCTGCTGAATCATTGTTATGTGGGGAGCTTTTCACTGTAACTTCATTAAACTCTCATCTCTTTCATCATTCCTGCATCTCAAAATATTTTTTGAATAAAAACCTGCTTTCCCAGCAGCACTTCCTTCACATTTTCTGATCCATTTGATATTAAAGCTGCCCACTTTGGGTTTGACTTGGCTTGGGCCACAAATACACTCTGAATTTTCTGGACAGAGGAGGAAATCGGTAGAATTTGCTCTAGAGGCGATGACAAAAAGTAGTCTGGTACTCAATAATGATCAAAGGAGTCCTACTAAAACCTTATAGCTACAGAGTGCTCTTTAATTTCCTTTAACTAAAATATTTAAGCTAAAGCACCACTATGACTTTGACAAAATACAGAATGCTTAATAAATTTAATAAAATTTAATTGGCTATAAGTATTATTTGCAAGCTAATAAGTGAAATAAACCTCTCAGTAGAGTTGTATGTCCTCATAAGTAATCATATAAGTATTTGATTTGTTTTATAAAAACAAGTAGCTGAAAGTACTCAGGAATGTGTGCATTAACTAACTGTGTAATGAGCATTATTCTTTGTGCACGATGAATTGGACAAATGCTGGTTGAAATGCCAGAAATGCCAGGTAATTTGATCCTTACCCTGGTGTAAGAGCTCAGATGTGTCCAGGATTTCATCCCTAATCCTTTGCATAATGGCATGAGGCCATTACTCACTGCCCCTCTCAAGCAAAGGAGAAAAACCCCAGAATTTCTGTGAAAATGCTGCGGGTTTGAGGAAAAAATGTGGGTTTTGTTGTTGTGCTTGCCGTTCTCATTTAACCACGTGAAATTCAACAGGGACAAATCTTCAAATATTTATAGTCTGCAATTAGAGCTGTTTAAAACCAGGTGTATCTTTATGTATCTAGGTAGGAAAAATAATTGTGCAATTGTGATCCAGTGCAGAACAGTTTATTTGATTATTTTAACAATTTTGGGCATCGATTTCTGCTGATTTTTAATTGGTGCACGTAGAAAGGATTTTTTCTTCAGTAAACCTTGTGATGTTCAAAAATGGTCACAGAGCTGTGAGTCTGAGGTGCCTGGTTTGATTGCCACGGCTTTGATCTTGGCTGATAATTAACTTTCCATTCATTCCCAACTCTAGGATGCAAACCCTGTTGTGATAGAGCCTTCATCTGTCTTGAGTGGAGGTAAGAATTCCCTCGTAGCTGCTGCAGCCAATACCCCAGAACAGGGAGAAGACAAAATGGGAGGTCTTAATGACTTCAGTGCACCAGAAGAAAAGTTTTCAGATAATATTTCCACTGCCTCAGAAGCCTCAGAGTCCACCAGCAGCAGTAAGCACCTTATTTCCTTGGAGGTTTAAATGTAGAACAGCTTTTGGGAAAACTGCACACTGCATGGACCCCTCCAGGCAAAAAGATAGCACAGTTTGGATTGCAGGATTTTTGGGATTGCCAGGGTTTTTTTTAGGATTTTTTAGTGTGTGGTGGATAAACGCAAACCAGTCTTGTTAAAAAGCGATTCATTTGTTGTGCTGGGATTGGTTTCCGGAATTATTTGCAAGGTGGTTTTTGTCCCATTATTTATTTTCTGAGTGGATTTTCACCCCACTTTCACATTAAATTATTATAAGCTCATACCCGGTAGATGCTATTCTCTGCCATGCAATGATAGTAAAAAGAGGGAAGAAAAAGCAAAAAATCATGAGGAAAAGCGTAGCTGTAGTTTTACAGGGCATGTGATTTAAATTTGAATGAGTTTGTGCAGATCCTAAGAGCCATCTTAGTGAAAGAAGAGATTTTAGTCCTGATTTTCAATGAGTTCTTGTGAGAATTGGAGATTTTTTTTTCTTGTAAGGCAGCTGAAGGTTGCATCTGGTATCTTAAAATCATAACTTCAATTTAAATGAGATAAATTACTGTGGGTTTTTTGGGGATAGGATTTGGGGGAATGAAGGACAGAAAGAGAGACAAGTTTCAGCTTAAAGGCTCTTTCTTTTTATTTTTATTTTAATTGAAATTTCCATTTAGTTCTGCATGACCAAAGCAGCTTCTATAAGAATAAAATCATTTGCCTTTTCAAGGAAAAATAAAGTAAGGCATTATTGGATGTATTTCAGCTCTGTGTATTGAGGAGTTTGATATTCAAAGATTCAAACAACAACAAAATGCTCACCAATGCTCATGCAAAACTGGCTGGGCTGTTTCACAGCTGTGTTTGTGTAAGCATGATATAAAATATATAAAATAGAATCTAAAATCACAAATCCCTTTCTGAGAGATAAGATATTGATCACTGTGCAATGGGAAGAGCTGCATGTTTCTCTGCAGGATGAAGGACAGCAAAGTTGAGCAATGTTTTTTAAAGCAAGGATACAAGAGTGTAACTCATTCCTCTGTGGTTCCTGGGGTCCTGAACAGATTATTTCTGTTTTTCTCGCCCTGTGCTCAGATACTCTGTACCCTGGCACCCCCAGCTCTGAGGTGAGCTTTGCCAGGCAGCACAACACTTCAGACAATAACAACCAGTGCTTCCTGGGGTCCAACGGGAGCTCTCTGCTGCAGCTGAACCCCCAAAAACCTGGGGCCATCGACAACCAGCCCCTGGTGACACAGGAGCCCGTGAAGGTGAGTGCAGCCAGGCCGTGGCAGTGGAGGAAAAGGGTATTTTAACTCTCTTTTATCACAGCTTTTTATGTTTGTCTTTTTCACCTTAATTCTGAGCTAACAGTGTCATACAACAAAATTTAGGTTTCTTATTTTAAGAGGGAAGCATTGTGTTCTGCTTCTGAAGCCACTCTTGTTTTTTGTGAGAAAAGAAATGTTCAAAACGTTCTTACACAGAACTTACCAATGAGAAAGGTATGAAAGCACAGCTTGCAGCATTAACTGTAAAATGTTTTGATAATCAAACACTTCAGTGTTTCCACCTAAATATGAATTTACTGCTGTTGCATAACAACACAGTGAAATAAAACTGACAGTTATTGCAGGATCAGTGCAAATAAAACACGGAACACAGAGCAGCAGCATCAATGTTGAGCAGAGTTGGGATTTTTCAATCCAGAGTTGTTGGAGTAGGTGACACAAGAGCAAAACACAGAATTTTATACTGGACAAGCCTTTGGAGAAATAGTAAATAATGAAACTTGAATGTTAATTATTGTTGCCTTTAACTACCATCTTTCACTGTGAAAAGCAGCTGCTAATTGTTACTTAGAAGTCTTTAATTAATTAAAGAGCGTTCTGTGTTCATGAACTAAAATCTTTGTGGCCGTGACTAATTTTTCCACTTGAGATGTGACAAATGCCCTTTTTTTTAAAGGCTGCCTCGTTAACAATGGAGGGTGGAAGGCTGAAGAGGTCTCCCCAGCTGGTGGAAGGCAAGGACTATGTCATGGTGCCAGAGCCAGTTTGGAGAGCCCTTTACCACTGGTATGGAGCAAACCTGTCCCTGCCCAGGCCGGTAAGTTGGGATTTCAGACACTTTTAACAACCAAATTTGTCCAGTGGCGCAAGGTAACCTCTTAAAATCATCTCCCACTTCATCTCATGGCTTTTAGAGCGAGCTGGGAGAAAGCAGCCTCCACACTGGAAATTTGTGGGTATTTAGCAGGAGGTTTGAAGCACAATCCCAGGGGAGCTTGGGCAGTGCTGCTCAGCTGCTGCGGTTTGCTAAAGTAAACTGCAGGGCAGTTTGAAAGGCTTGGCATCAAAACTCTCATCTGTGAAAGCTGAGAGAAATTAAAAACCTATGAAATGAAAATCGGGACACCTGCAGCTCTGAAAAGCTGTTCGTTCTCTCTGACATTTCCGTGAAGTGAGGAGAAGGTAACAATTGCTCTTTGAGATTGTGTCACACAAACACAACGTGCAAAATTCGGAGAAAAGCTCAAAAGCAGATGGCCATAGGTGAAGAAAGAGAGACTGTTCCTGTCGGAATGGCTGCTCAGGAGTGTGGTCACTGTGAAACATTGGAAACTTTTCCCTCAGTTTCTCTTGAATGTATTTATTCCACGGAGAGGTTGGTTTGTTCTGTGTCAGGTAGTCCCTTGTAGGGCATGCACTTCAGAAAAGGATGTGAGGGGGTTTTTGTGACGCTGGCAGTAGATATTTGGTGGTTGGTGTCACAAATATTCAGTGTCACAGATGGGAGAGGATAATCTCTATGATTTTTGACAATTTGGTCTGTTGGCTCTAGCGCAGACAATTATTTTACAGGGAAAAATCACTGGCTCCTTACCTCCTCCCACACATTCTCCATGGAAACAAACACCTTGCATGATCCAGAAAAGGCCACATCACTTTATACACAAAGTAATGTGCTTTTTTTTTCTCAGAAAATGTCATCAGTATTGTTTTTGTTGTAGCAGAAGTTTTATACTGTGGCAATTCAGTGTGTTCTGTTGCCTCTCACAGCCTGAGCTGTTTTCTTCTGCCTCAGATGATCACAAAAAGAGTGAACATTCCTTCCATTTCTGTTTGTATATTTGGACAGATCTAGGTGGCAAAATCTTTGGAGAAATGGTGGCTGAAAAGCTGCAAAACATGTTGTGGGGTAATTTCAGCTTTTTCTGTCAACGCAGCAAAACGCAACAAAAGTAGGTTGCAGCCTGTTTGTACAATATGAAGGTTTTAAGTCAATCCTATGGCTCACAAAGTTCAAACCAAATGTCTTATCCTGCATTTGTCAGTTTTTTCGAGAGCTGGGGAACTTTTATGTGGAAGTATACAGTGAGTGGGATTAATGAGCATCATTGTGCATTCACATATATTCCAGGAATTATAAAAAATGTTCTGTCTGTGGTGTGGTGCAGAGGGTGGTGCTGCACTAAATAAGGTGTTTGCTTTTGACAACCTGCAGCTAATAAGCTTCAAAAAATGCTTAGAAATCAGGAAATTCTCGATCCCGTGGATATTTGCCTAAGACCCCATGAGAAGTTCGGATCTCTCGTCTCCTCTTAAAAGTTTATTTTTTTTAATAATTCACTCATTTTTAAATGATTTAATCATTCCTTTCCCTATTCCATTCCCTCCCCGCCAGCAAGGTGAGTCTCTCAAACATTCCCACGGTGTTTTTCAGGTGATCAAGAACAGCAAGACCAACGTGCCCGAGCTGGAGCTGTTCCCTCGGTACCTGCTGTTCCTGCGGCAGCAGCCGGCCACGCGCACCCAGCAGTCCAACGTCTGGGTCAATATGGGTATGATGAGCCTCAGAATGTTCCCTCAGCATTTGCCCAGAGGTAACTTAAGAATGCAGCAAGAATCACTAGCCCTGTGCAGTTTCTAGGCCAGCCCAGGCTGGGGGAGCTCCCCGTGCTCTGTCAGTCCTGTGGCACAATCAATGCTGGGGAGGCACCCGGGGGCTCTGCCCCTGCCCTCCCCTCCAGGGAAGAGGCAGCAGGGAGCGTTTGCAGGGAAATCATTGGAATCATTTCCCAGCGTTTGCAGGGAAATCATTGGAATCATTTCCCAGCGTTTGCAGGGAAATCATTGAAATCATTTCCCAGCGTTTGCAGGGAAATCATTGGATTCATTTCCCAGCGTTTGCAGGGAAATCATTGGAATCATTTCCCAGCGTTTGCAGGGAAATCATTGGATTCATTTCCCAGCGTTTGCAGGGAAATCATTGGATTCATTTCCCAGCGTTTGCAGGGAAATCATTGAAATTCCCATGCTTGCTGTAATGACATGGCTGAGCTGGGAGTGAGAAATGAGCACTGCAGGAGCTCAGCTGAGCAGAGCAGAGCTGGGCGTTCCCGGTGGGGGTGATTCTGTAGCCGTGGAATGGGTGCCTCTGTGCCTCTCCGATAGTGCAGTGGCACAATAAATTCAATTAATGCTCAGCCAACTGCTTCTGAGTTACTTGGGCAGCTGGGCTTTGATGCCCAAAATTATTTAATGCTCTTTAGAGAGTGATTAAATGAATGGAATATCAAGACTATTACTTGATATAGTTCAAAAAGAAAATTAAACACAAAGGGTAAACATCCAGCAAAAATCTCTTTGTCATAATTGTGGTGGTAATGCTCACCAAAAGATGATACAAGAGTAATCTTTTGGTGGTGGCTTGGCATTCCAGCTGGGAAGTGTTGCAGGATTTGTCTCCAGTTCCCAGTTTGCCTCTCACAGGGGCTGGAAGAAATCCCTGCTGTTCCCATTTGGACACACACGGATACACATTTGCATCCATGTCCTAAAACGGGCTCACCTGACTGCTGAAAATTCAATCCTTCAGCCTCACTAGTGTCCCAGTGTGGTTAAAAGCCTCATGCAGATGCTCAATTTTTCACTGCTTCGGTAGAATCTAAACCCTCTGTGTAGTCAGCAGCTGCCTGTGCCCTCGAGTTCTGCTGCACCAACTGCCTCTGCCCAAATTCAGCTTTCCTGCCTCACCTAATCAAATGGAAACTGCTTTGTCTGGACATCCTAAAATGCCCAAATTCCAATGGAAAGAATCTTCTCATGTGCCAAATTTGATCTTGATTTGGAATTACTTTGCACTGCACTAATTTGATTGTCCAATCAGTTATTAATCTTGTGGAGTTCTCAGATGTGCTTTCTTGCTGTAATCTTACAACTAATCCTCTGATCCCTAATCTCAAAAAATGTTGGTTTGTTTTCTTTTAAAAAAAAGTGAATACTTTGCTTGGTACACTGAAGCCAGACTGATGCTTTGCTGATTTATAAGGTATCGTTTGCTCTCTTGTCAAATTGCATGTGATAAAATAATACTGCACCTTTTCATATGTTACTGTTTATTTTATTGTAATCTTTTAACAGCGAAAATAGAATTGTGTCACGTCTCGGGCTACTTTAATATTGAACTTGCCCAGTTTGGGTTTGGCTGGATAATAAAAAGCTTTTCATGCCTCTGGAAGGAGTGGGGATCTTCTGAAGTTTAAACTAAAAATCTCAGAAAACCCCTCCCTGTCTAAAGTTGGTCTCATCTCTAGTGCAGATGTTTTATTTAAAGATGAGCTCACATTAGTAAGAGCAATAGTCTTGACCAATTAATTAATCTGTGTTGCAAATGTGGGGTTGTTGAGAAATTCTGGTGGAAATCCCTGGTGTCTGTCACAGAATGTTTTGAGGAATTTAGTTATTAAGAAATTTAGTTATTAGGAGTACTGTTATTGTGAGCTGCCAGGCTGATTTCATGGGCACAGATCAGCACTTGTCCCCACAGCAGAGCTGAAGCAAAGTCATGCTACTCCCAAAAATAGCCAAACTGGTTTTTTAGACCTTTTTTTAACTTACAACATTCTCTCAAAAAGAAAATCCTCGTGAAATTTTGAACTCCTTTATTTTGAAAATTCCCTTTGCCTCTCATACTGTGTCTTTAAGAGACAGAAAGAATTGTGAAAATCTGTAAAACTTCATTGCATTTTTTAATTTCCAATGAGAACCTCAGGGGAGCCATTTTCTAATAGGTTTTGCTAAGAAGGGAGGCAATTTATCTGCTTTGTGATAGCAAATTTGCTGTCCCAAAGGGTCACTAACACCTGGATTTCCTCCGAACTCGTAAACGCAAGCCCTACAAGTGTCTTCTATTTTTGCAAGGATATATTGAGTGCCTAAGTTGTTACAGATCTGATCTCTGGGTGAATCCATCCTCATTCCCATCTCTCTGTGGCTGCAGGGAATGTCCCTTCCCCAAACGCCCCTCTGAAAAGGGTGCTGGCCTACACGGGCTGCTTCAGTCGGATGCAGACCATCAAAGAGATCCACGAGTACCTGTCCCAGAGGTTACGGATCAAGGAGGAGGACATGCGCCTCTGGCTCTACAACAGTGAGGTAACGCTGCTCCTTCTCCTCCCCTTTTTTTTTTTTTAATGGATATTATGTGTTTATTCCTTTCCAGAAACTATTTAGATACACATGCACGGAAAAATTAGAGTGGCCATAAATGTCCTTTACAGTTAAAGACTCTTGCTATTTATTTTTCAGATTTATTTTATTACTTTTTTTTTTTTTTAATTTCCATGCTTTGAGATGAAAGGATTCTCAGAGCGTTGTACATGTAGAACTCTAATTCTCTGATGTATTTTTTTTTTCTCCTGCAGAACTATCTCACTTTGCTGGATGATGAAGATCACAGACTGGAATATCTTAAAATCCAAGATGAGCAGCATTTAGTAATAGAAGGTATAAAAATCTGCTATAATTGCTTTATACACTAAAAATAGAAATTTTCAGAGGGAACCTATGGGGAGGTGGTGGCAAAGCTAATTTAGTAGAGTTTGAATGTATTTTGTCCTTTATTTGGATCTTTTGTTGGTTTGCAACAACAAAAAATATTGGTGGTGGCTCATGGACTGGTTTTGTCCAACCTGTGGATCCTTAGTAAACATTAGAATAAGCACTGAAAAATTTTTCTATTCAACAGCCAAGCAATCCCAAGGCTGCTTCCTAAAGATGGTTCTGTGTGGTTGGAGGGGTGCCAGCATTAGAATGAGTTCCGACAATGATTAGAAACATTGAAATGAAAACTAGCAAAAATAATAACTAAAATGAAGCAAATTTCTAATCCCAAATATTAGAAAATTTTAGTTAAACCTCTTCAGCTGTGTAAGCTCTCTGGAGTAAGTAACAATTTTTTAAAAGCCCTTTTCATGTCCCTTTCTAGTTCGAAACAAAGACATGAGCTGGCCAGAAGAGATGTCTTTTATAGCAAACAGCAGTAAAATAGACAGACACAAAGGTGAGTCTTTCACAGAGTCACTGAATTACCATGAGGAGGAAAATCCAAGAGTGTATTATGGTGAAACAATTCTTTTTAACACAAATCCACTTAACATTGGCTGAGGTCTTTTATGCTGCTTTGCTTGGTCTTTATATTAACTTTTAAATGCTGCAAATGTGGGATGTATAGATAAATTTGGAGGTGTTCAGACACAGCTTTAGGAAATGGTACGCAGCAGACTTTAGATTTTGTGTTTATTGCCTTGAATTTTTTTCAAGGCAAGGAATAGTTAAGATTTTAACAGATGAATCCAGGATTTTCTGTACTGTAATTACCTGTAAACATTTTGTATGGATTGTGGTGGATCAGGTGAACAAAATCCCTCAATTTCTGTGAAGCAGAGTTGAGAGAGCAGATATTTTAAACATCTGCTGAATCTGTGTAGCATCATAATTGGGAGTGGGTTAAATTAAATTGGTTTACTGCGAGAAGGTCCTGATCCAACACTGAATTTTCTCACCTGCCCAAGTGCCCTAACGGTGTTTTTTTGCTCAGTTCCCACGGAGAAAGGTGCGACAGGGCTGAGCAACCTGGGGAACACGTGCTTCATGAACTCCAGCATCCAATGTGTCAGCAACACGCAGCCCCTGACGCGCTACTTCATCTCAGGGAGGCACCTCTACGAGCTCAACAGGTAATTCTTGCAGGAGAACGGCACCATTTCGGGTGCTGGAACATTTATTCAGTCTGTCTGCTGCTGGAAGAGGGAATTCAGTGGAAAGGAATCATTGAAATTCAGTGTTACCAGCTCTGCAGCAGATACTGTGTTAAAGGCATGGAAATGCCTCTTGTTTCTGGGAGCAGGAAGCCTTTCTGCTTCCTGCTTCACCTCCAGGCTTGAGCTGTGTTTTGATTTTAATATGGCATTAATTCCTTTGTGATTCCAGGACAAATCCCATAGGAATGAAAGGACACATGGCCAAGTGCTATGGGGATTTGGTTCAGGAGCTGTGGAGTGGCACCCAGAAGAACATCGCCCCCCTAAAGCTGCGGGTGAGTTATTCCAATGCAGAAAACAAGGATTTCTGGGAAGAGCAGGAATTCAGTGCCCTTCTTCCTGGTGCTTCCTGTGTTGTGGCAGTTTGGACACTCAGAGTCTGCCCTGGAGAAAGGGAAGGGGCCGGAGTTCAGTCCTGGTGGGATCTGTGGAGGAGTGACCTGGAATGACTCAGGCTGTGCTCGAAGATGGGGCTTTTATAGCCCTTTTTGGGGCCAAAAGATGATGCATTTACCTATAAATGACCTTTTGTTCTGAAATCGAAGGGTTCCCTTTAGCTCTTGGCATTGAACTTATGTTTATTGACAGCACATCTCATCTATAATACTGTGATTTATTTGTACATTTGTTACCTGATATTAAATAACTTTCTGGCTTTTTTTTAATAGTGGACAATAGCAAAATATGCTCCAAGATTTAATGGCTTTCAACAGCAAGACTCTCAGGAGCTTCTGGCTTTTCTCCTGGATGGGCTTCATGAGGATTTGAACAGAGTTCATGACAAGCCATATGTTGAGCTGAAGGACAGCGATGGTCGGCCAGACTGGGAAGTAGCAGCAGAGGTAGGGCTTGAAATCTCCACGTTTGGGATTTTTTTGTGTGTTTTTTTTCCCCTTATCTTTCCTTTTCTCTAAACTGAGAAATTATTGATGAGGCTTCCTGTTGCAAAGCTGTTTCGGGACTGTACCACCTTTTGGATCTTGTCAGAGCTGCGATTTACAGAGGCAATTTCACCTTTGAGCCGAAAACTAATTTTAATTATTGTAATAAAATTATAAAGATGATACTTCACAACAATTTTGAACAACTCCTCAGAATTGTGGAGTACCAAAATATTTCAAGGTACCTGATGGTCCCCTCAGAAATATTTTAAATGGTGTCATACTTTGATTATTGTGTTAATTGAGATCTTTCCTTGTGTTGTATCTAAATACTTCCTATTTATTACAAATTAGTAAATAACTTTTGTGGAAATAATGTGACTCCTATAGGCCAATAAACTTTGGAGACAAAGGAAATAGTCTTCATTTTCTAACTTTGTATTTTATTTTATGTACTTCATTTCAGGCCTGGGAAAACCATCTGAGGAGAAACAGATCCATTGTTGTAGATTTATTTCATGGGCAGCTGAAGTCCCAAGTGAAATGTAAAACTTGTGGGCATATAAGTGTTAGGTTTGACCCTTTCAATTTTTTATCCTTGCCTTTGCCAATGGACAGCTACATGCACCTAGAAATTACAGGTGAGTGGTGGTTAAATTTCTGTAAACTTGTCATTCCTAAAACCAAATTTGCATAAGTGGAACACCTATAAAAAAACCAAATTTTGTTTGTGTTAGTCTTTTTAAGAATAATGTAATCATTTTAATATAACAGAGTACAAGAGTTTTCATTGGAGCACAGTTAAACTAAGATAAAACCTTTTAAAACTGAACATGGATCACCCATTTTGAGCCTTGAGTGAAGAATTTAATACACAAAGGTGTAAAATGGAAATTTTGAGCACTTTCCTTCTGTTCCCTCTCTTGTGGAGGTTGTCCTAAATCTGCCCAGTGGGAAAACCAGGGCTGGGGGAAAAATACAATATAGGTCATGAACTGTGCTCTGACGGACCTGTGGATTGCTGGAAAAGAGGCGAAAGAAAAGATGTAAAAAAATGAAACAAATTTTGAAACCATTTTCTACTGCCTATGCAGCAAGAGATTTTCTGACATTGTGACATTGCCTGCAGACCTTGAAAATTGATGGGAAAATAAAATAAATCATCCATTCAAGTGGGGGAAAAATATTTTCCAATAAGTAGAGAGCTGTAATGTATTATTGCCATTCAAACTTGCCTGGCTTGCTGACCAGTGTGTTTATTTCCCCTCTGAAGTAATTAAATTAGATGGTACCACTCCTGTTCGATACGGGCTGAGGTTGAACATGGATGAGAAGTACACAGGACTGAAAAAACAGCTGAGTGAACTCTGTGGCCTCAAACCTGAGCAAATTCTGCTTGCAGAGGTGCACAGCTCCAATATAAAGGTAAAAAAAAAAAGGAGATTAATCACTGCTGCAACATGCTTTGGGTATTTTTGCTATTTGTTCATTATTTTTAAGTTTCGCTTACAAGAGCTGTGAAATCATTTAACTAAAAGTGTGATTAAAAAAGCTTAGTTATCTCTCTAGATGAACTTTCATTTTGTTTTTAAGCTTGCTGTAAATAGATTAAAATTGATTGCTAGTGATATTTTTAGGAAAAAATCATCTTGAGGTAATAAATCTCAAGTTAAGGTGCCGTGATGAGTTTAAACACTGTCAAGACATCAGGGGTATAAGCAATGCCTGGCGTAGTTCTCTACAATGTGTTTGGATATTTTTGTAGACTATTTTATTATTTATTATTATTTAGTTGGGGTTTTTTTGATAGATTTTTTTTTAAGATTAAAAGTGCTTGAACAAAGTGCTCTCGGTGTGTTTAGAGAAATAGTGGTAACTCCTGCAGAGGGCTTGGGTTCCTTTATTCTTCTGGAAGGTGTCAGAAGGCAGAGGGGAGGGAGAGAAGAGTTTGGGTTCCTTTATTTTTCTGAAAAGTGTCAGAAGGCACACGGGAGGGAGAGAGGAGCTGATAAATGCAGGTTTCAGGAGAACAGGGCATGTTTGGGGTCACAAATCAAGGCGTCCAAGTGCCTGAGCAGCTTTCCCTCCCCTGCAGAACTTCCCCCAGGACAACCAGAAGGTGCGGCTGTCCGTGAGCGGATTCCTGTGTGCGTTCGAGATCCCCATCCCAGGCTCCCCCACCTCAGCCTCCAGCCCTGTGCAGACAGGTGAGAGAAACTCTGCTCTTCCTGCTTCTTTCAGCTGCAAAGTGCTCAGAAATTCGGGACAAAACTTTATCAGGAATTGCGGATTTAAGAGGACGAGTGAGGGTTGTGCTCAGCGTCCACACGGAATGGGAAGGAGGAAAGTCCTGGGGACGGTTTGCTGTGGATAATTGATAATTTAATTGATGATTGAATTGTGTGCCTGCAGAGATCTCGACTGGGCCATCAGCCAACGGAGCTGCCACCATCCTGATGAACGGCGACGTTCCCAAGCCAAGCCTCATTCCCAATGGGATGCCAAACACTGTCGTGCCATGCCCGCCCAGCTGGACCCTGAACGGCCACGTGCCCTCGCTGTGTGACAGCCCCTGCACGGGCTACATCATCGCAGTCCACAGGAAAATGGTCAGTGGGCTTGCTTAGAGAGAAAGAAATTCCAAAAAAACAAGGATTTTAAAAATTTTTAATAATTATACACATTGGTGTTCGACGTGGTCAAATAACCTCGCCATAACGTCGATAAAATACAAATGTTTCTCGAGTCGGTGATGAAAATTTGTAGTATTTAATGTTGGAATTAGAGTCGTTTTAATAGAATTAATGATTAATTTTAATTGCCATGGTCTGAAATAAGTCACAAGGCCAGCAATGCAGGTGATTATTGCCCTGAGTTAATGCACCTTTACACCTGACTCCTTCTGCTTCCCACAGATGAGGACAGAGCTGTATTTTCTTTCATCTCAGAAGAATCGTCCCAGTCTCTTCGGAATGCCATTAATTGTTCCCTGCACAGTTCACACCCGGAAAAGAGATCTCTATGATGCCGTGTGGATCCAGGTTTCCAGGCTGGCCAGCCCCCTCCCTCCTCAGGAAGCCAGTAACCATGCCCAGGACTGGTGAGTCGGGCACCCAGCCTTGCATTTGGATTAAATACAGTGCCTTAGACTTGCTTGCAAGATTTAAAATCGTGTTCATTTGATTTCTCATAATAATGGCAATAATTAAAATTAAATTCTTTTTAGTACGGTTAAATGTGGTTAGTTTCATTGTCATCCAGTGACTGATTATTTATATCTGACAAATCTAAACCATGGAAAGGCAGCTTTTAATAGTTTATTGTAACCAAAATGATCGTTTTGAGGGTTTTTTTCAAGTAATCATAACAAGCCCAGTGAAGGAGGGTAATTGCAGTGTAAGTGCTGCTGTTTGATGTTGTGTTCTCCTCTCTTTCAGTGATGACAGCATGGGGTATCAGTATCCCTTCACCCTCAGGGTAGTTCAGAAGGATGGAAATTCTTGTGCTTGGTGTCCATGGTACAGGTAAATGGTCCTTTTTTCCATTTACAGCAGGGAATCACTCCAGCAGAAAGGTAATTTATGGTAATGGGTCTGTGGTACATTTCAGACTGCAGAGGTAATATCAAACAATAAGAATCTGGAATCTAATTTCACCTGAGCTCTCTCCAGGCAGGCTTGCACTGCAGCACAGCTTTTATGACTTGCGGAGCTGAAAGTTCTGCTGCCACAGAAACTTTAAATTAGGAGACAGACACGAGAGTGTCCAAAATCTGTCCTTACAGATCCAAAACCAAAATCCAAAATACAAATCCAAAACCCTTTACAATATTCTGTTGCAGCCTTGTATGTCCACAGACTCGCATGGTTTGGGGGGGGTTTCACACAGACCCAAATTTTTAGATGTAAGTCACCCACCCTTGTGAGTTCCTGTGCCATTGGAAGGGTAAGAACTAAAATGGGTGATAAGAAATTCACCCTGGAAGGATGTTTGAAATCTTCCAGAAGCAAGGACTGGCTGATGGAAACTCCAGGCCCTGGCTGGAAGGTATTCAGGCCATAAACTAATTTTTAAAAAAATGTCTTTTATAGCTCTTAGGCTTAGTTATCATAGTGTAAATTACTTGTGGAGACAGAGCAGTGGAGGTTTTTGGAGTCATGGCTGGGTTTGGTCAGCACTGGGGTCACAAATAATAATAATGGGATCTTAATAATGGGATAATGGGACCTAAAAGTTCATCCCATTGCACCCCCTCCCATGCCCAGGGACACCTTCCACTGCATCCCATGCAGGCAGATGGCTGAGCTCTCCCAGCTGCTTCCATTTCTCACTCTGGGAAAGTTTTGCAGTAAAAATGCAAATAACCCTGGGCAATGCTGTATAAAAATGTCTCCCACTGAAGGCGAGGCCTGGAGCTCCGAGGGTGCAGATGTAACAAAACAAGGAGCACAACTGAATTAATGTAGCACTGATTGGACACTTTCCTGACCACATCCAACTCTTTTTTGATCCAGATTCTGCCGTGGCTGTAAAATCGAGTGCTCGGAGGACAGGGCTTGTGTGGGCAATGCGTACATCGCTGTGGACTGGGACCCCACGGCGCTGCACCTGCGCTACCAGACCTCGCAGGAACGGGTAAAACACCCCCAGCAGCCTTTGTTCCTGTTAGCACCTCTGAAACACAGCCCATCTCACCCTTTTTATCTGTTTGGTGCTGCTTTTGGCCATTTTGTGTTAAACCAAAGGCAGGAATCGTGGAGCAGCATATTCTGGGTAAATCGATGTCTTGATGTTAGACCTCTTATGTGGTCTAATGGTGTGGAAGGGAAGCTTTTAAAGAGCCACAGCAGTGCATTTGCTGTCTGTTGTGAGCTGCTTTTAAGCTAGTCAAAATATATAATAATATATTACAAAATATCTTAATTGGATAAATTTTCTGTAGCAATAAACAGTTATGCATGTGAATAAAGCTATTTCCTCACCGAGTCAACAAAACATATCTAAAGGTTAGCCTGTAGCTGAATTAATCTGGAATAACTTGTCGAGTTGAATCTATAAAGTTGTGCTTTATGGAAAATTTGTAAGCAGAACCGGAGAATAAGGACAGCGAATTATATTATCTGACACAAAATTTCTGCTAAAACTCAGCGCACCTGATTTTTATCTTTAATTCTAAACAACCCGGTGAAGTTATTAGTGTGAGGCTGTGAGGAGAGCCCTCCTGAGCAGTGTGTGTGCATTTCCAAGTCAGAGAGAGTCTGATCTCCCTTCAGATCGTGGAGGAGCACGAGAGCGTTGAGCAGAGCCGCCGAGCCCAGGCAGAGCCCATCAACCTGGACAGTTGTCTGAGAGCCTTCACCAGCGAGGAGGAGCTGGGGGAGGATGAGATGTACTACTGCTCCAAGTGCAAGACCCACTGTCTGGCCACCAAAAAACTGGATCTGTGGAGACTTCCCCCCATTTTGGTATGAACTTGTGTCATTTTCCTCCTCAGCAGCAAACCCAAAGCGCGGTGTTCCCAAATCCGACATCACCTTGCTCTGAGTGAGATGCTTTGCTTTGTTCAGGCTCTCAGGAGGGGCACTGACTTAGTTTGCTTCGTGCAGGCAGATAAAGCAAACCTCAAAGCCTTTGGAGTGCTTTTGGCTGCTCCCTTGCAGGAAATGGTGCTTTGTGCTCGGTGTCAGCTGCTCTGACACAGCTCATGCTCAGATGAGCTTTCTGGTGCCACCATCTCTCCTCTGCTTGTTGCACAAGCAATTCTTATTTTTCTTCTTGCATTTCTTATTTTTCCTGTTTGTTATTCAAAACAGCGCTGATCACTGAATTGAAGCCACCTTTTCCATCATTTCCACATGAAAAATACGAGTTTCATATTTTACCAGCTCGATCCCAAAATCCAAACTGCCCCACAGAGCGTTGTTGCTGGTTTTATTAGCATACAATAAAATGTGTGTGTGTTGTGAAAAACTCTCTTTAAACAGTGAAATTGCTCACTGGGATGTCATTGTCCTCCTTGAATTTTCTCTACCATGTTTCCCTTTAGATCATCCACCTGAAAAGATTCCAGTTCGTTAACGGCCGCTGGATAAAATCCCAGAAAATCGTTAAATTTCCCCGAGAAAATTTCGACCCAAGTGCCTTTTTGGTACAAAGGGATCCGAGTCATTTCCAAAGGAAGCAGCTCACCCTCCAGGTTGACAGCCTTCCCGAAGCACGGACCGGCCAGGGGGACTCCAGGAAAACAGATGTGCAGGTCACGGGCACGGCAGGAGAAGGGGACACAGTGACCAGGAGTCCATCCTCCCTCAGCACCACTGTCCTGAACAACGTCAAAGGTAGGGAATGATTAGGGGAAATTCCGCTCTGTGCTGATGTGTGGAGGGGGGAAGAATGTTATTAAGTACAGTATTTTAATGTTTGGAGTGTTGTTTGCCAAAGCGCTACACTTTGAAACGTTTCTTAGTGAAACTTTAGCATAAAAAAGAAAGAAAAATAAAGAAGTTGCTCAATGACAGCAGATATTGGTACTTGGGTAAGTGGACTGGGATAAGAGTGAGGGATGTGCTCCTCCATAAAAATGTCAAATTTCAGTTTCTAGGGGTATGCATGTGTGTGCACAATGATAGGTTTTTATTTCTGTATATTACTCATCAGCTGCAGTGAAAGAGTGGGGTTTAGTGTCTGGTTTTTCAAAAAAATCACTTTTTAGCAAGAACCCTAGACCACATTTGTGCTTATCTCAGTAATCTCTGTGTTTCCTGGCCTAGCATCTCCATCCTTGGGGAGGAAAAGCGGAACCAGCTGCCCCTCGAGTAAAAACAGCAGCCCCAACAGCAGCCCGAGGACTTTGGGGAGAGGCAAAGGGCGCCTGCGGCTGCCGCAGCTGGGCAAGAACAAACTGTCCAGCAGCAAGGAGAACCTGGATGCCAACAGGGAGAACGGCGCCGAGCCGGAGCAGGGCGAGGCTCTGACTAAAGGACAGGCCCTGGGGGACAGCCAGAGCGAGCTGTACCCCGGCCAGGACAGCGAGGGGGCTCTGGCCAATGGCTACCTGTGGGAGCAGAGCTCGCTCAGCAACGGTGGCCTCAACGGGCAGGGGGACAACCACAGCGAGGACGACACGGCCGACGACCAAAGAGACGACGTCTGGGTGAACCCCATCTACAACCTTTATGCAATCTCGGTAGGTGCTGCTCTGCTGCCAGAGCTGCCCCTGGGGCCGTGGGGTGAGCCAAATGCTCTGCTGGGTTTGTGACAGCCAGGAGAGATCTGCGGGGAGGGAGAACAAATGTCAGCGCGATAAATTCGCCGTAAAACCGAGAACGAGCGAAGTCTCGGCTGCGTTTATTCTCCTTCTGTGTGTGAAGTTAGTCAGCTCCAGCTATCAGGGTTGTCACTCACAGGTAATGAACTTGAGAATCATTTATTTGATGTTTGATTCAGAATTTCTTTTCTTCGTTTCCTTCAGTGCCATTCAGGAATTATGGGAGGGGGTCATTACGTCACTTACGCCAAAAACCCGAACAACAAGTGGTACTGCTACAATGACAGCAGCTGTAAGGTAAAGCACTTCTTTCTCTTATTATTTCACATAATTATTCTAATTATTTAAAATAGTTTTTGCCTTGGTTACTCAGTAATTTAGAATCAGAAATTCTAGCTAAAGAAATTTTAGAATCACGGAATGATTTGAGTTGGAAGGGACCTTAAAGCTCATCTCATTCCAACCCTCTGCCATAGCCAGGGACACCTTCCCCTAAATCAAACATTTGTGGAGAGCTGCTGTTTGAAATCATGAGCATCTCCAAAGCTGCATCAGATAAATATTAAAATTATTAGCTGAAACTGTACGTGAGGCTTTTTCTAAGGTGACATCTGTTCATCAGCTGCTCCCACGGTTAAGGAAAGATGCTTATTTCGTACAAAGATGGCAAAATGACTAAGAATGGAAAGGCAGGAATATATTTCTGTGATGGCAGCAGTTTGTATTCAATTAGCGAATAGCTCTGACATTTCTAAGTATTTGCATTCATCACTATAAAATTGTCAGACTTCTCAAGCAATTCATGGAGCCAGATCACAAAGAGGGGAGACAGAAGATGGCATTCCCTGTGTTACAGACAGCTAAAAATACCCTTTTTGGGGCAATAGTGTGCGTTTGAAGCTCAGTGGCAGCGCCACAATTATCCCATTGTGTTTCCCCGGGTGTTTTCCCTGCGGCAGGAGCTGCACCCGGATGAGATCGACACGGACTCTGCCTACATTCTGTTCTACGAGCAGCAGGGGGTGGACTATGCCCAGTTCCTGCCCAAGATCGACGGCAAGAAGATGGCAGACACGAGCAGCATGGACGAGGACTTCGAGTCCGACTACAAGAAGTACTGCGTGCTGCAGTGAGCCTGGGCTGCCAGGGACTGACTGAGTGACTGCTGGGACAAGGGAGGGACAAACCCTTGGGGAAGGTGGGACTGAGACAGATGGCAGTGGTTGTCGTCCCCTGTGAGCTGAAAGCACAAAAAGAACCCCCTGATGGAGCAGTTAATATCCAATAGTATCGTTTTGTTCTGTTTTCTCACTACACGCTCGAGACGTTTCTGATGTTGGACATCTGAGACTGCCACTGGCCTTTAAATCCAATGGTTTGAGAAAAGCCGACTAGGACCAAATAAGAGCTAAATTCATCAGTCCAAATAAGAGCTAAACGAAGTAGTGTAGAGTTTACCAACTGTTCTAACACCCCCCGAGGCTCTCGTTAGGTTTAAGGTAACGGGGAAAAACAATTTGTAGTGTTGTCTTTGGACAACATGATATTGCTACCTCCTTTTTCCTGCAGTTTTATTGCATTTTATTGGCAAAACAGGGAAGGCAAGAGAAGGAAAAGTGCACAAATGGAAACAATAATTGTCATGGGGAAAAGAAGTTTCCAGTTTTGCCACCACTAATGTGTGTCAGTTGCTTTCTTTCTGTGTGTTGGGAGCACAACCAAATCATCATTTGAGAAGAGATTAATTTCTACACTTGAATGGTTTATTATACTTGTGTTTTCTCCGCGTGTTGGCTGTGCAGATCAACATGTTTCAGGAATGGCTTTTCTGCCTGAAGAGTGCTGGCTCAAACTTTTTTGAGCTGCCTCAAGAAGAAACTTCAGGTTGGAGAGAGTAGTTGTGATTACACTCACGGTGTCTTAAAATGTGCACATTGCACAAAAACGTTCCCAGCTTTTGGAAGGAGAGATGATTGAGCTTATGTTTCATGACTGGTGTTGCTTTTTAAATTTGCACTTTTGAAAATGCATATGATTCGATTCAAACCCAGTTTGGTTTTTTTTTTGTTGTTGTTGCTGTTGTTGTAAGGGCTCTGGAGTGAATGGCTGTGAATTTCCACTGTGTATTTCAAAGGAAGAAGCTGTGGCTGTCAGGTAGCTGTCGTAGCATTCATGGATGGAGGTTTTTTAATTGGTTTCCTAATTCACTTTCTTGTTTTCAAAATTCGGTTGCCTTTTCAAATTACCTTTTTCTTTTTTTTTTTTTTGTTGTTACAGCAGGTTATGCAAATAGTTGCAATGAAACCAGACTTGCTTTCCATGCCCTTGCAACATGCTCTGCAATTCAAGGGGAGCAGTCTTAGCAGACTGGGAAAAAGAGGGTTGGTTTTTCTGAGCAGGCATTTCTTTAAACATTTTCAGTGTTAAATTGTTTGCATATCTGAATGAAGATAAAAATTTTCACACTTTTGGCCTTTTGTTCTTCAGCTGAATTTAAGCAGCTTATTAATTTTGTCATACATCACCTCCCCGGTTCTCTAGATTTTTTGTACCTTCACTAACAAAACTGTTACTTACTCGGTTCTCTGCAATTAATGTTTGGATTCATTTTGGGGTTTTGACAAGAATGCCAAACCTTCAGTGAGTTATCATTTCCAGGAGGATCTGGGGTTTATCTGTTGAAGAAATGATATCAGCTGGTCTGGCTGTCTTTGCTCAGGCAGAGCCCTCCCTGCCTGTGGAGGTTGTGCCTCTGGGGACAGCAGATCTGCTCCAAAAATGAGTCTTGTCTTGCCTGTCAGGTGTGGCTCCTTATCCTCTAGGTCTTTTATCTTTAAAGTGTTCTGAACATTGAGCCTAAAGAAAAGCAAACATGACTTGTGAATTTCTAGGTTAGAAGCTTTTTCAACACCCACTTGTCTACTCCTTCCTCCGCAAACTCCATGAAAAGTGAAAGGTTTTCAACTGATTTACTTTAAAATGTTTTATTTAAGCAGGTAGCACAATCTACTAATGTTATTTGATCTTCTGTGTTTGTTACATTGGTTGTAATTAATTTTTTAAATTAAATTAATTCAAGAATTAGTAGTAAATTTATTAAGTTAACTATTAACTACATTCACTTTGTAAATTATTGTATAAAACTTATTGACAATGCACTGACTTTAGAAAGATGTTAATGTACATAAATGCCTTGTAAATAAAATAGTGTTGATGTACTGGAATATGAGCTGTATTAAAACAAAGGTATTGGTAATTGTATATGGAGTGAACCTGTTTATCTGTAACTATATTATTCAAACAAATTAAATACTGTGGATGCAGATGAAGTGTCACTTCTTGTCAGATAATTTTTAATAACTGTTTTCCTGCTTTGAAGTGCCTGTGCTGCTTTCAGGGAGCTTAAATGCCTTTGTCAATCCGAAAGCTGAGGCATGGGCGTGCATCCAGCAATTCTCTGCTGCGTCTTCATTGTTTACAAAAGGTAAGTTGGGTATTTTGTTGATGATAATAACACTTATTACTTGAAAACAATCCATTGCAGCAGCGAAGTGATCCCTCAGGCACGGCGAGGTTTTGCTGCTGTGTCTCTGGACGAGGATCTGCAGGTGCCCGAGGTGTCCCAGTGTCACCAAAACTGTGGGAAAAACAAAAACGTTCCAACAAGATTTTTAATGTTAGAGAGTCAAGGCATTACTTTATTATCTGGCCAGGATGTTGTTCTGGCCAGGGTGTGCCACAGAAATCATCTCATCCACACACATCCCAGGAGTGCAGAGAGAATCATTCCATGATACACGAATTTTACAGGATTTTCCCCAAATTTTATACAGTCCAAACCCATAGAGATGCATTGTTTCAAAGTTCATTGGTCCAGAGCTGAGCAACCCTCAGTGTTCAGTTTCCCATTGGATCCCAATCCCCTCACCTCCGATGTAAATTAGATCTTCATTTTTCAATTTTCTTATCAGTCCTTTCTGGGGAGATGTCCTCAGCTCTGTCAGAGGTGCTCTGGGGTGGATGTTTGGAGATGGCCACTGATGTTCTGTTAATGTTCTGTTGATGGTTTTTATCTTTCTGGGTATCTTTGGGCTTCTCCAGTCTGTCGATGTGTTGAGTTCATCAGACCTCACCTGGCAGAACAACGCCCAATTTAAAATTCCTTTTCCTCGGGTAAAGACAAACAAATCCTTTGACTAAATTTATACAAAATTTTTTAACTGCTCTATTTTCCAACACCAGGGCTGTTTGCTCACTAGGCTGTGATTGCAGCCAGTGCTGGGACACTGTGGGAGCAGCCAGGGGCTGGGAGAGCCATGTGCAATTCAGCTCTTCTCTCCGAGGAGGAAATGGCTCTGGAGTTGGCCACCAGAGCCAAGTGTGAAATGGCTCTGGAGTTGGCAACATGTGAAATGGCTCTGGAGTTGGCAACATGTGAAATGGCTCTGGAGTTGGCAACATGTGAAATGGCTCTGGAGTTGGCAACATGTGAAATGGCTCTGGAGTTGGCAACATGTGAAATGGCTCTGGAGTTGGCAACATGTGAAATGGCTCTGGAGTTGGCAACATGTGAAATGGCTCTGGAGTTGGCAAAGTGTGAAATAGGTCTGGAGTTGGCCACCAGAGCCAAGTGTGCAGAGCTGATGGCAGGAGCACGTCAGTGGTTCTTGAGTCACAGTTAGCTGGAAATGAACCTTTGTTCTTTCAGGGCCCTTGGAGGTGCTGAATGGCTCTTCAGCCAAGGATCAGCACCGCCAGGCTGCCCAGGGGTGATCAGAGTGTCTCTGAAGTGAAGCCATCTCTGGCTGGGGTGGGAGTGTTGAGCAGCACTGATGGGGACACGTTCCCATCACGGTCACCTCCCCTGCCTGGTGAACTTCTCAGAGCATTGCTCATTCTCTCCAGGTGTGGTCACCCCGTGGTGCCATTGGGTCCCTGGGGCATTTCCAGTGCTGAAAATTTGATTGCAATAGAGAGAACATGGGCTGTACTTGCTCCTGTCATGAATTTTCCTCTATTAAGGCTTTGAGGTATTGAAAGTGCAATTTAAAAAGATGAGAAGCTCTAATTACCGAGGATGTTATCAGGGCTAAATGACAACCCAACCCCTATTCCCCCAGCAGGACGAGGGACAGAAGCACCAAGCCCTGCAGCTGTTCTGCTGCCTGTGACCCCAAAGAGTGACCGCTGTCCCTCCAGGCTGAAATCCCAACCCCAAAGGCACTGCCCACCTCGCTCCAGGCGTGGGATCAACCCTGGAGCAGCCAGAGAGCATCCCCTGCTCCCTGGGCTGCCCCAGGAGCTGAACCCTGCTCTTCCCTAAATCCAAACCCCAAAATGTCCCGGATTTATCTGCTGGCTGTGATCACACCCTGAGAACGTGCCGGGCTCCAGGCACGACCGCTGGCCCGGGGCCCGGAGCATCCACGTAGATATTAATTATATTAATTATACCTTTTGTTACCCTTTTCCCCTCAGGTCCAGTAAATTGAAGCAAGAAGTGAGTAAAATGCAGTCATCCATGCTTGCTGATTTATCGTTTCAGGAAAATAAAAACCTGTCAGGAGCTTGGGAGATTGTGCCTTTTGTTTGGGACAAGCCTCCGGCTTCCTCCATCGTGTGTAAAAGATTTCCTGTTTGTGAAAATGAAAAGCAATGTTTGATAAGGTCCCTTCAGCAAAATGAGTCACAAAGGAGAAAATAGATTAAGGATGCTTCTAGATTTGATAGAAATTAAATTTCCCTGGGAGCTGTGAACATAGAAAACCAATGAGGAAAATTTATGGCAAAATACATCTTTTGTTTATATTTAGGGTAATTTCAGACATTTTATGACTGAACTTCGCCTTCTAACAGTGCATTTAACCTCGTGATGAGAGCACACGAAGGTCCCCAGGTGGGTCACAAGCTGCTCTGGGTGGTCAGAGTTCATGCACTTCCCTCCCCTGCAAAAAAAAAAAAATAAACAGCAGCAGATGCTCCAAAGCCTTTGTCAGAGTGTTTGTGTGAGCTGGCGACGCAGGACTCGCTGTACTCTGATATTTTTTATCTCGCTGCTGCTGAAATTTTTTTCAGCATGAGATTTTTATTGGGTGCAAAGTCCACCCGAAGTGGCTGAGGGAGCTGTGGCGTGTGATGAATGTGCTGTGAATTTTGGAAATACCATCTCCAGACTGCTGGGAACATTCTCAGTGTTGTTTCTCGGCTCTGTGGGAGCTTAAAATCCTGTGGTTTTCCCTGATCCCCAACACGGGAAGCACAGGGAGCTCCTGGGAGCCTTACCAAGGCATTCTTTTGCATAGAATTATTGAATCACAATTTCTTTCTGACTCTTCTCATTCCCTCTAAGTATCTTGCAAATTAAATTGTCTTTACGCCATGAATTTGAGAGGTTTTGGTCAAACTGAGCTTGAAGAAAGGGACTAAACCAACAAATAAATTGGGAAGGTGGTGGATTATGTGCCGTGTTTCGAGTCAGTGAAAAGGTCTGAGGCAACAGGTTTAGCTCAGTCTTAACATCAGGGAGAAGTTTGTCCAGGAATTGGCAGCTCTGGGTAATCTGGTGTAAAATTTGCTGAAATGTGGTACAGAGAGCAGAGTTTTAACCTAAATCCTTCTCTATGTTTAACGTACAATGCTTTGCAGGTTAAAAACTGTGCCTTCCCTTAATGCAGCGTTTGTTGGAGAAAATATTTACATGTGTGATAAATAAACCTTGGCCTCCCGAGGAGGAGCTGCAGGAAAGCTGAGCGTGGATGGTGCTTGGAGCAGGATAACAACCGAGGGGAGGCACAAACAGGATCCAAGAGCAGCAGTGGCAATCAAAACCCTTCCCCTGTGTTTGGATTGCGCTGTTTGGAGTAGGAGACAATGCAAGGAACAGAGCCATTACAGAGCTCAGCTGATCCCCCTGCAGGGGCTCTGGGGACAGGGGACAGGGTGGCAGCTGTCCCCTGGGGAGGGCAGAGCAGCTGTGGCTGCACCTGGATCCCTGGCAGTGCCCAAGGCTGGGTTCGATGGGGTTTGGAGCAGCCTGGGACAGTGGAAGGTGTCCCTGGCGTGGCTGGGAGTGAAATGAGAATTTAAGGGATTTAAGGTCCCTTCCACCCCAACCCACCCTGGGATTCCAAGGGAGGGAGAGCTCAGCAGTGTGGGGCTGGATGGACACACCCCTGTGGGACTCAGGCGTTCAGGAATACTCGGCAGGAGCAGAGCCACTAAATTTGGGATGGGGTGAGCCCCTCAGCCCAGCAGTGCCAGAGCACAGCTGGGCACAGCTGGGCACAGCCCCAGCCCCGGGGATGGCACAGAGCAGGGCTGGCCTGGCTCAGGGCTGGAGCTCAGGCAGGGTTAAATCATGGCTGGAGCTCAGGGATTAAATCGTGGCTAGGTGCTGGAGCTCAGGCAGGGTTAATTTGTGGTTCATTTCTGGAGCTTCGGCACCTAGCCACGATTTAATCCCTGAGCTCCAGCCATGATTTAATCCCAGCCTCAACAGTTCAGGCAGGGTTAAATCAGGGCTCGGTGCTGGAGCTCAGGCAGGAGTTAAATCACAGCTCAGTGCTGGAGCTCAGGGATTAAATCATGGCTCATTTCTGGAGCTCAGGCTGGGGTTAAATCTGGCTCATCTCTGGAGCTCAGGGGTTAAATCAGGGCTCAGTGCTGAGAGCCACCAGCAAACACAAAGGTGGATGGATTTTTGTTCCATGATGCTTTCCTTTGGATATGGAATAAAAACCCCTTCAAATCAAAGCCATTCCTGTACCCAAACTCTCCTTGAAGGGGCAGGAAAGGATTCCACACAGGAAGGCCCCAGTGATGCACTCGGGCCATTAGCACACGCTGCTGTTTATGACCTTGCTCGGGAGCGAGCGCCTTGGAAATGTTTGCTTGCCATGTGGCCGTGCCTTTTTATCTGCAGCTTTGATTATATAAATGTTCCTGTTTAAAAGACACATGCCAGGGAATAAATCTCTGGGCCCACAGACCCTTTGAGCACAGGCAGCCCCAGCGTTTCAGGGGTAACAAAGAGAGCTGCAGTGGAAGCTTTTTGATAAAGAGTTGGCAGCATTTCACAGGAGCAGCTTGGCCATGAGATGTGAGCGGGGATGTCACACGGGCTGTTTCAACTTCTTACCTTTCCTTCCAACGGCTGTGTTTTTGTTTTAATGGTTGTGAATGAATTATGAGATGGAAGGTGATTATTTTCTGCGTGTGTGGTTGCAATCAGCGGCTCGGCTAAAGAAGACATTAAGTTTTGGTTTTAACATAATCCCAGAGGTTTGGCTGCTCCATGGCAAACTAACAACACTTAAAGCAGTAAGAATTCAGTGTGACCTGAAGAATTATTACCTTTTAGCACAAAATCTCTTGTTTAACTGATTTAACTGGGACTAAACCCGTGGCTGTAATTTAAAGTTTTCTTCCATGTGAGTGGCAGGTGCTTTAACACAGTGAAAGCCAAGAGGCTGAGCGTGAGGAAGGGTAGAGTTCAAATAAATAAAATCCACGGAGGGAGGGATGATTAAAAGGAGGTGAGGGATAGAACACAGATGTGAATTTCCCCGCTGAATAGATTTCAGAGCCTTGGGCTGCCGAGCTTTGATGTCCCAGGGCACAAAGAGCCTTCTCCTGTACCTGAGCTCTGTGTTCCAGGCAGGGCCCGGGCAGGTTATAAATCTGTAACGTTGCACTTCACCTTTTGTGTCTTGCTTAATGACCTTTTAAAAATAAATGCAGGATGGCTGAGGGGAACAGGATCGGTGGTGGAAAAGCTGACACGTCCGCAACCTGAGCTCTGATCCCTCTGATTGCTGCAGCCTGTTCAACAAAACCGCTCTTGCTTTGTGCTTAAAAAAAAAAGAGAGAGGGAAAAGGGGATCAGGGAAGGGTTTTCTGAGCTGGGTTCTCTGCCTTAAAATGCAGCTGGAAAATGCTTTACTGGGGAAATGCTGCACGGGGTTACTTTCCTAAAGAGCGAGGCTGCAGTCACCCAAATATCAAAATATATTCTAGCTGCTATTTCATTTTCATGGGAAGCTGCTGTTTGAAGGGCCTTTTGCCCCTGTAGAAGAGTCATCCTTCATTTCTCTTGCATAAAAATAACCATTTAAGATACTCGTCAGGCTCTGGTTCTGTTTCCCACAGCACTAAATTTAATATGCACAACCATGATATAAAAAATATATAAGCTAGCTTTGACTTGAATCCATGAAAATGTGTGTTATCTCTGAGGAATATCTTACCATAAAATGTCCTCCACTTGAATGGAAGGAAAACTGAAGTTTCCCACCATTTCTAACCGGGACAATGATTTATTTTGGTGATGATTATAGTGGGTATTTTTGATTCATGCGTACAATAGTAAAACTGACACTATTTTCTTTTGTTTGTGTATTTTGCTTAAAATAAAAGCTTACTCCAAAGGAAGGCATTTGAGGCAGACTGCTTGCAGGGAGGGATTTGTTTTGGCTGCCTGTGCTGGTCTGTCAGCTGGACAACAACCTGCACAATTCCCATCCTTCAGCCACTCTCTTTTCGTGCAGAATTCCTCCTGGAGCTCAGCTGACCAATGCTGACAATCCCTTGCATGCTGTACCAAACACTTCACAGCAATTTTGCCGCTCAAGATTCCCCAAATTCTCAGAATCCCAAAAGCTGAGTGCATTGTGGGCAGGTCATTTGTATTATTTGTAATTTCTGCATGTCCACAGTTGTGCTGTGCCCTATGTGGGACTTTATTTCTTTTGGTAGGGCCCTAATTGAATTTTTATTTCAGAATATTGTTGTTTTAATCTAATTTTTGCAGTTTCCTGCCGGAGAGCCCCTCGATATTCCCTGGCTGTGCATTCTCCGTGGTGCAGCCCTGTGTTGCTTCTGGGAGTGGTAAAGCTGAATTTTGCTGTTGTTGGTGAGGATTTTTTCTTTAAGCAAAAGGGAAAAAAGGAGTTAGGGGTGGGAGGAGAGGAAATTAGCAGCCAGTGTTAATGTTCCTGATGGCAGAGGGCTAACCAATCTAGAACAAGCCACAAATCCTACAACATTTACGCACAGCCTATGAGAGTCATTGCATTACCATACGGCGTTACATTTTAAACCCTAAAAACTGCTTTTTGGAGCCTCTGCCAAGCTGGCAGGGTCTGCTCTGCCCCTTGGAGCTGTCTGCAAGCAGAGGGGATTGTTTAATCCAAAGGGGATTGCCTTCAGTGGCCACACCATTGTTTTCCAGTTGTTCAGTACCTGGGGTTTGGTATCTCAGAGCTTGTCTTCATTTCAATCTCGCTTAGAGTTTCCATATTCTCAGCATCTTTTGCCAGGTAATCATATTGATAAAGCTTTCCTATTTCATCCTCCCCAACCCTGAGCCTCCCTTGCAGCCCAGAGCCACAGCCCCAACCCTCCCGTGGCTGCAGCAGGACTGCGCTGGGCTCCGCGGTGCCGTGCGGTGTCGGTGTTTTAGGAGCTCTAATGGGTGAATTTTGGGACTCAGGCAATCAGTTCCGCCCCACGTGCCCTCGTATCTGCGGGATCATAAAGCCCAGCTTCCCGTTTGTGCCCTGGCGCTGCGCCATGAGCCGGGGGACAATGGGGACCGTGCCGGGGTCTGCTGTGAGTGACACCAGAGTCCTTTTGCAGCGCTCGATAAGACACTGAGTTCCTGCCAATCCGAAAAAAAGGATATTAAAGAAATGGTTATAAAACCATTGCAGTAAATGGAGCCTTGGCAATTTCTCTGCTCCCAACCTGCTCTGTGGCTGAGCTCTCTCTGCACTCCTGGGACTGTCCCAGCTCCCAAAATGTTTGAGCTGTACCAACTTTGGAGCCCTGAAATTCCCTGAGAGATGGAAATGAGTAGTGAATCCTATTCTCAGCTGTGTTTGGCAGGAAGGGCTGCACAGAACTTGGGGCACCATCACTCACAGAGGGTCTCAGCTGAGGGGGCTGGAGAAGCCTCAGCACCTCCAGTGCTGATTTTTTATCTTTATCCTTCTCTTTTAGGATTTCAGCTCCTTTAGTTTCCCTCGGGGAGATCCCTGCTGCTGTCCCAGGATGGCTCCCAGGCTCCCCAGCGCCTGCTGCGTTCCAGGACATGAACCACAATGTTTTACTGCTTGCAGGAAAAGCATTTTGTGCGAAGCCGAGAGCTTCATGTCCCACAAACTCCAGCGACTGTGGCTTTGCAAAGATACTGCACTCCCGATAGCGATTGTCCATGATTTATTTACAGTTTGATCTCGGCATCAGCGCAATCAGCAAAATGCAAAACTTTTCTGCCTTTCTTTCTCTCTCTCATAAATTCTTCATCACCACCCCCAATCTGCAAACTCATCCATCAAGGTGTCCCTACGTGCTGGGAACAAGGAGCAGCCCTGGAGCCGTGGGGAGGGAGAGGGCGGTGCCGTTTAAAGGTAATTTCACTCGATGGAAACCAATATATTTTTGTGAGGCAATAAAAAGGAAGGGCAGGGGAAAGTTTAGATAGCTCGGAGTGGATGGTGGGGAAACAAAACCCAGTATAACAGTGTCAGCTGTTTGGGTTTCTTTCACATCAAACCCTCTTTGAGTGCTGGATCTGAATCACTTCAGGAGATATTAACAGGTGGAAGAGAATAAAATAACCCAAATTGATTACCATCTTACACCCTTTATGATATAACTTTAAATGCAAATTGCATTCCACTGCAAGAAGGGAAATAATGTCCCAAAGGCATTTCAATTAATTGCTGTGGTTAATTACACCCATAATTTTACTTGTGTGACTAATTATAATCAGGTTTTAGTGGTGTGCATGGATTTATTTCTGATACTAAAAGCCCCAAACAGGAGGTTATTTTTAGGAAATGCATTTGAACCTCAGAACGCAAACTGCATGTTCCCATTCTCAGCCTTGGAGGAGCTGTGTCTGTTCAGGAGGAGTTTGGGGAGATCAGGGAGGAAAAGTGTCCTGGCCGAGCTCACTGTGGCCCAGCTGCCATTCCATTGCCTTTTCCACAGAATTCACCAGTAAATCCTACATTTCCTTTCTTTAAAAACCCAACTTACATGTGGTTTTCTCCCTCACAAAGCGTTCCCTGCAGCCACCTCAGCTCCCAGGTCATCGGGGAGTCTTTAAATCCCATCTCACTTCAGTGCTCGTTGGAAGAAAATCACCAACCCCAACTTTAACTCTCTCAAAAAGAGCCTCCCATCTCCAAGAGTTGTAATTTTTCATGGAATCATTTATACAATAATAGAACCATTTATGTGGGCGAAGATCTTTAAGTCCAGCTGTGATTTTTATTTTTGGGGTGCTGCTCCTGGGCAAGGTGCAGCACCAGGGAATGGGGTGGGCTGATGTTACACCTGGGATTTATTAAACTCAGCACTAACTAAACTCTAAATCCAGCCTGGGAAGTTAGATAGGCTTCTCTTATCCTTTTTTTTTTTTCCTTTTTTTTTGGCCACAGGTGGATGAGTGGACATTTCAAATGGATTTGCTGTGCGACACCAAAATCTGGGATGGTGCAGGCAAATGATGTTTTCCCTGAGAAATCCACATCTGGATGGGCAAGGAAGGGAAGGACAGAGGAAAAAACCTTTACGTTTCTCTCCCAGCAGTCACAGAAAATGAATTCTGTCCAGACAAGTGCATTTGGAGCTGATGTTTTGTCACGGGAGGAGCCGACTCTGAGTGGAGTCACCAAATTCGTCGGAATCCTTTGTGGGCAGTGTAAATACACTTCTCGTGAGTAACGCTTTAGTTTCCTTGTCTCTCGGTGCTTCCTGAGAAAAATGTTTTGCTGAAAACACATTGTATGAGGAACTTTTTTGTGCCTGCCCCTGCTGTCACCCCCTGGTGCCCTGAGGACTGGGAAGGAGCTGTGCCTTCACCTCTCACACCGAGGTGCAGCCCAGATCTGGGAAAGGACTTTTGGATGGGTTGTACAAACCCCTCTTTGTTTTATTTATTTTATTTATTTATTTTATTTATTTGTTTGATTTGTTTTATATTTGTTTTATATTTGTTTTATTTGTTTTATTTATTCATTTTATTTGTTTTAACCCCAACACTTACAGCTCTGGAGAGTTTTAATTGCCTGCGTTATTTCATTTTTTTCTGGGATTGAAGCTTCCAGCCCCACGCTCATCAGCTCTGGCAAGTTTTAATTGCCTTAGTTATTTAATTTTTTCCTGGGATTGAAGCTTCCAGCCCCACGCTCATCAGCTCTGGCAAGTTTTAATTGCCTGAGTTATTTAATTTTTCTCTGGGATGGAAGCTCCCAGCCCCTCGCTCATCAGCTCTGCCTCCAACACGTGTGAAATGGATCAGGGCAGTTCTGGGCTAACTCTGGTGGACATGGGAAAATAATGTTCCTGCTGGATCCTCTGAGCGCCTCTGTTCCTCCCCCCACCCTTTCCTGTATCATGCCTTGGCTCTTTGTCCTTCAGCACTCACTGTCATTTCCTGGTGTCTTCACAATATAAGAATTCCATGCCAAACGCAGCCGAGACAAAATTCCTGAAAATCAGCACCTTCAGGTGGAACAGCAAATTGCTTTTCCATAACCATCCTCCCACAGCGAATCAGATGTGCCACTGGGAGCCTTTTTGGCTTTCCCTGCTTTTTCCATGGAATAGCTTTTTGGGGGATTTTTGTTTATTCCCTGCATTGATCCTGGTCCTGTCCTTGACCCAGAGCAGAACCTGAGTGCAAAGAGCACCTCTGAAAAAGGACAGGCTGAGCCCAGTCCTTGTCACAGGAGCAGGGGGAGCATTTCCCTTTGCTTTATTGCCACAACACCGAGTCAGGAAAACCAGGGATCCTCATCCAGTGAGGTTTTATTCAAAAGTAAAAAATGTGATCGTTGTGCAGGGAGATTTAATTCAAACGTAAAAACTGAGGTCCTTGTGCAAGGAAATTTTATAAAAAAATTAAAACAGTGATCCTTGTCCAGTGAGGTTTTATTCAAAAGTAAAAACTGTGGTCCTTGTGCAGGGAGATTTTATTCAAATGTGAAAACAGTGATCCTCACCCAGTGAGGCTTTATTAAAAAATAAAAAACGTGATCCTTGTCCAGGGAGATTTTATTCAAATGTGAAAACAGTGATCCTTGTGCAGTGAGACTTTATTCGAATGTAAAACCAGAGATCATTGTGCAGTGAGATTTTATTCAAAGGTAAAAACAGTGACCCTCATCCAGTGTGGTTTAATTCAAAAGTAAAAAATGTGATCCTTGTCCAGGGAGATTTTATTCAAATGCAAAACCAGTAATCCTTGTGCAGTGAGATTTTATTCAAAAGTAAAAACTGTGATCCTCATCCAGTGAGATTTTATTGCCACTGGGGTTGGTGCAGAAGAGCTCTTAGAGAGGACTCACCCTCTTTCCAGCAGCATTTTCTTCCTTTTATCTCTGTTTTAGCATATTTGATAGTAAATCAGATGCTCCCACATTGCAATTAATGCCCGTGCCCTGCGATTTCTCATTTATTGTCGGCAATAAATGACTGCTGAGCCTCCAGGGTTTATTGCAATCCTCCTTTGGAGAGCTGCCTGCGAAAGGAGAATTTAGGGAATTATCTGAGAGGAGGTGGGAGGGTGGCTCTCACACACCTGGATGGGTGCAGAGGGCATTTTCACAGCTGGGTTGGTGCAAAGGGCATTTCCAGGGGTCCTGAGGAGTTCTGAGCAGCTCTGCTCTCCTGGGCAGGGTGCCCAGCCCTGGGAATCTGCCCCGTGATGATGTGAAACACATCCCAGAGCTCTGCTGACACAGGACACAGCCCAGGGCACTGCAAATCCCTGCCCCGGCCCCAAAAATGCAACCCCAGCCCTAAACCCAACCCTAAATATTGTGAGGAAAACAGGGGGGGAAGAAAAGTCACATTCCTCTTGTGACAGTGTTTGTGGATTCCCCTTCAGCAAGGGCGAAAGAAATAAAAACTCAGAACAATTCAAATATAGGTCTGTTGTTCACCTTTAATATTTCATTTCTGTTTGCTCCTCCAAAGTTTTTCAGTTACATAAAAATGCAATTAAAATATTACTCTTTCCTTTAGACTTAAATAAGTTCATTTGCTTTCCCATGTGGGGTTTTTTTTAAAGCTTTTATGATTGATTAATAAGAAAATAATTTCCCCCCCCCTCCCTTTGGTGAGCTGTGGTTGCTCTCACTGCCAGGATTTTCCTGAAAATGTATAAAGTCATCTCTGCAAACACTGCCCTGAAGAAACAAAAAAAATACAAATCTGCTAATAGGAAATCCTATTTCGGTGTGGCCAAAATCTAAAATCCTAAAAGAAGCTGTAATGTGTTATATGGCAAAGAAAAATGTAATGTCCCTCTTCAGAGGGAGAACTGGAATAATACAAGGAAATTCTATTTCCCAATGTATTTTCTGTAGTAGCTGGGTAAGATCTGAAGGAATTGGTTCAAATCACAATCTCCTTGGAAAAACGAAGAATCTTGCCCGTATGTGAATATTGCAGGTACGCTACTATAAAAAATTATATATATAAAAGAAATATATATTTCTATGTATATAAGAAAGAGCCATTTCTTGAGCTGTCCTGATTTATTAGGCAAATAACAACTCTAAAGGATCATCAGAGTCTCCTGCTTCGAAAGCAGCCCTCCAAAGAGAGGGAATTTCCAAGATGTGCCTCTGCTCCTCCCTGTCCCTCCCCAGCACATCACATCGGCCTCGGCATCCCCGCGAAGGATGAATAAATAACAGAGGAGCCCCACAGCCCCAGCAGGAGGTGGGGAAAGGAATCCAAGGTCCTCATCTGAAATGAGCTGGGAGATTCTGAAGGAAGGAGGGGATTTGGGTGCCCTTCCCTGCAGGGGATGGGCCAGGCGCTGCTCATTTGGGTGTGAGCGCTTTTTCCTTGATTTTTGTTGTACCTTCCGGTAGGACAATGTGGGATTAGAGGAATTATTCCACATTTTGCTGCTGGATTTGCAATGGGGAGTGTAAACATGCTTCAAACCAACCTTCCCAGGCACTTAGGAACAGAATCCTCTCGAAGGGTCTCTGCGCACTCCTCAAGGCTCCTTCCAGAGCTGGCTTAAAACCACAGAATAATCCAGCCTAACACCTTCTCTAAGTGTTCTGGCTCCTAAAACTGAATTTGCATTGTTTATCTCACAGCTCCTCTGAGTTCTGGCGGTTTGGGTTTCGTCGGAGCAGCACACAAGTCCTGGGTTAATTAATGTCTGGAGGAGGACAAGGCAATTCAGGAGAGGCTGAGACAACTGAGAACAACAAAACACAAACAAAGGGCCAGAAGGGTGAATGAGGTGAGAAAGTTCAGTGTTCCAGGGAGCTGAGGATGAAGGGCAGAGGGGTCAGCAGCAGGGCTGGGGACAGGGGGACGCTGGCCCCCGACCAGAGCACCGTGCGGTCCTGCAGGGGCTGTGCCGGCCGGAAATTCTCCATCATGGCCGTGGAGTTCTTCCCGTCAAAGTGCAGTGCTGAGAACTGGAACAGCTGCAAAACAGAGCAGATTGGTAAATCCTTCGTCCAGGGCACTCCGGGAGCTGCTGTGTCGCAAACCTCGCGGTGGTTCGGAGCAGGGGGAGTCGTGGATGAATTAAACCCGCAGGAAACGGCAGAGGTCAGCAAGGCATGGCTCCTTCCAGCCCTGGAAATCACGGGCATTTCCTTTGGGAGGGAGCCAAGTGCTCTGTGCGGCCCCAGGGCCTGGTTCCCCCCACGCTCCTGACGCACGCGGCCCTGTCGGCCATGTTGGCCATGTTGGCCTGGTCGGCCTTGTGGGCCTTGTGGGCCTCGGCACGGGGACAGCGGCCAGGGCACCGGGAATGCTGTCCTTGTTCCGAATTCCCAGTGCCCTGGGTGCCACTGTGTGTGATGGGGCACTGGGAGAGCACTGGGAATACAATGGGAGAGCACTGGGAGCACTGGGAGCACACTGGGAGCACTGGGAGCACACTGGGAGCACTGGGAGCACTCTGGGAGCACACTGGGAGCACTGGGAGCACACTGGGAGCACACTGGGAGCACTGGGAGCACTGGGAATAAGGCGCTGAGGCACAACCGCTGGCTCTGGGCCAGGCCGCGCCATCTCCGCACAATCCGCGTTTTTCCGAGCGCTCATTGCATCTCCTCTTCCTGCCTGCAGGTCAAAAATGAGCTCCTGCCTAAGGCTGACCTTCTGCCAGGGTGTGCACATTTGGAATTGCTCCGTTCTGCTGTCCCAGCGAGGGGGAGAAGCTGTGAAATTCGGGGTGAGCAGTTGCCAGCAGCGGTGATGCTGCTGAAATTCGGGGCGAGCAGGAGGCAGTGGCGATGCTGCTGAAATTCGGGGCGAGCAGGAGGCAGTGGCGATGCTGCTGAGCTCGCGCCCTGACCTGGGGGGGATTTCTTGGCTGTGTTTTCACGCCGTCATTTCCCCTTCCTGCCCCTTTCCTGCCATTTTCCGAGGGATGATTGAGCAGGGTCACTCAGCTGGCGCTGGGGAGAACGTTCAGGCTCCGAGGAGGGTGTGTGGGGAAGGAGCTGAGGTGTCGCACCGCAGGACAAAGCCCGAGGGACAAAGCCACCGTCACCAGAACCTATGGTTCTGTCCCTGCACCGCTCACCTGGGGCTGGCTGAGCTCGATGGGGGTCTCAAATACGGTCCAGATGACACCCTCGTGGCAGTCAGGGGTGGTGAGGGACCCCTCATAGCGATAGAACCTGCCCAGGTCTTCCTCAGGTGGGAGAAGAGAGCTCAGCGGCAAAGGATCGATCTGCGCCGACTGCCCTGCGAAAACCGCGGGGAAAAGTTCCTTGTGAGCCTTGTTTTGTTCACATTTACCTTCACCCCGCACAGCTTGTGAAACCCCTGCCACAAGTGTCTTACCTTTGTACTTAATATTCTCTAATTCGCTCAGTAGAGTTGCGTAGTTTTTATTTTCTTCATCGGCCTGAAAGGCAAATATTTTGATTCCAACATCATGCGTTTCTCAACGATTGCTTGTAATTTTTTTTTTAAAAGCACGATTGCTTTTAATTCGTGGCAAATGAAACAGAAAAGGACCACGAGGAAAAATAACAGCGAGCAGGATGTAGAAAAGGGTAGAGGAACTCTGAATGCCTGCAGGGGATAGGAGGCTCAGCTCGTGGGCTGATGGAATATTCACATAATCCCTCAGCCAAACTGCTGGCCACGATCCAAAAGGGGCAATTGGAAATTTCTCTGCCTACCTTGACGAAGAAGGCCAGCACAGCCAAACCATCCGGGTTTTGCTTGGCTTCAGTCACGTCTGCAGCATCTTCTCTTATGTGGACCACGTGAAGCTGGAACACAGCAGCCAAGGTGATTATTTCCACCCTCAGACTCCCCCAGGGGAGCTAGCCAGCAGTGATTGTGAGCAGAATCCCAAAAAACCAGAGTTCTGGGGTAAAATCCACGATCCCCACGCGGTCTCACCTACCTCCATGGGGTATTTCTCTCCATCTATGCTGTGCTCTGAGCCAGGGGTGTTTTGCTGCTCACCTGGGACTCCCCAGTGCAAATGGAATTCTACTGCCTTGTATTTTCTTCCCAGACCCCCTCCTCCGACTTTGGGGGATGCGTTCAGTGTCACTTTAACTGGGGGAAAAAAAACCATGAATTGTTTTAAAGGAGAAAAATCAGATCCTACATTAACAGTATGTGAGAGCGGAGATGTTCTTGAGATTCAAATTTATCCTAAAATTCTCGCTTGGCTTTTCAGACCGGGTGTTCCAGAAATTCAACTCTGCAGAAACGGAACTCTTACAAAATCACAGCTGAGTTTAATTGGAGATTAATTATAACCATTATGACCTCTGGAGTCAGAGCTTCTTATACCTCTCAGAAGACCCTGTATTCTTTTTTTTTTTTTTCCCCTAAAAACCCCCACTATCAAAGTCAATTTGATCCCAGTTTATTTGGGTTTAACCATCATTTTAATCTCCCGTTATCTGCACTGTAACATTTCCCTTGGGCAGGGTTTAAAGATATTCTGTTTTAATTTAGAGTAGCGCTGCAGTTTAAGCCTAAATCATACATCTTTGAGATATATTTTAAAATTTTATTTTTTTAAGACCGGCACTTTAAGCACAGCACTTTTCTTTGCATAGAAAAATTCTGGATTGGAGCCCCAGAGGAAAATTCTGGATTGCAGCCCCAGAGATTTCATTTCTGTTCTGAATTCCAAATGAACTTGGAGAGCGCATGAGTCATTTAGTTCCTTTGCTTTTTAATCTGTAAATGGATGAGTCAGATGTCTTTGTGGGCTTTGTTTATTTAGCTTAAGACCTTTGAGACAGCGACCTTTGCTCTGTGCCCATCACGGAACACGCGAGGCTCTAATCTCACCTGCAGCCTCTAATTGCAGCTGTAATTTCAGCAATAACCTCCTCATTTAGCACTGGAATTGGTTGTCCTCAGAAGGAAGAGGTTTTTAAAGCCCAGATTAAAGCCCTAATCTTTATGCATGGCTGGGGAAGAGGAGAGTCCTCAGCAATCCTCATAAATATTAATTTTTGTCTAAAAGGGGCTGTAAAATGGACAATCTGGAGTATCACCCTGCAATGGCAGAGTCATTAATCCATGTATTAGTGAAAACTCCAAACATTCCTTTTTCCTATGGCCTACCACAATATCAGTGTTTTAAATTAGAATCTCTGGCTGTTAAAATCTCCCTCCCGCTTTTCAAGCAGGAAATATTTGCCGCTCTCTGCTTTCTGCTCTAAGGGTTTGGCAGTTAAAATATCCCACCTAGGATTTTTTTAAAACACCTACAGGTAATTCTCAAAGAAAACAGACGCCAGGTTTCTTTTTAAGGTTGAAGTAATTGAAGATAATTTTGCTGGAGCAGCATCCTCGGTGCTATGAGGAAGGAGAAGGAAGGTGAAGAGGAACAATTCTGAATTTCTGTTCATTTATTCAGTGTTTGCTGATTCTCTAAGGAGCAGATCAACATCAGACAACTTCTGTGTGCACAGAAAACAGGTTTGAGTCTGAGATTTCAGCTCAGGATTTAAAGGACTAATAAGAGGCTTTTCCCACATGATACTTTTCTCCAGCAGAACTCTTGGTGCAGGAGCAGGAGTTGGGAAGGACAAGCCCAGGAATGAAGGGATTTCAGCAGAAAATGATCCAACTCTGCCCAAAATGATCCAAATCTGCCCAAAATGATCCAACTCTGCCCAAATCGCTGTCCTGGACCCCTCTGCCCACCTGCCCCCAGGCTGGGCTCTGTTTGGGGTGAGGGTTCTGTGCAGAGTTCCTGTGCCACCTTCAGCTCTGTTTCTGCACAGATCCAGTGCCTGCTGGGACAATCAGAACTGCTCCAGAACCCCAAAACTTCATCATTCCCACAAACTCCCCAGAGAGCTTCGGCTCCAGAGGCGTCCTGGGGGTTTCCCTCTGAAATAGAGGGGTGGGATCTTGTAGGATCGGGATCTGTAGGATTGCCGTCTGTGGTGCGGTTTGTTTCGGACGGTCAGGATGGAGACAGGAGAGACCTCTGGATTTTGGTCTTAGAGCATGAGGTTTATTGTAAAAATCGTAGGTGTAGGAGACCTGCTGGGAGCTGCCAGACACAGCTAGAGCAGGGCAGAGAGGGGAGAGAGAGAGAGAGGTACAGGATACAGAATACAGAATTCAGAATGCGGAATAGAAGTGGTGTGGTTGCCGTTTACAATACAATAAATCATCTTCTGTGCTGAATTTTCTAATTTTCACTAACCAATCTAGAACAAGCCACAAATCCTGCAGCATTTACACACAGCCTATGAGAGTCATTGCATTACCATACGGCGTTATATTTTAAACTCTAAAAACTGCTTTTTGGAGCCTCTGCCGAGTTGGCAGGGTCTGCTCTGCCCCTTGGAGCTGTCTGCAAGCAGAGGGGATTGTTTAATCCAAAGGGGATTGCCTTCAGTGGCCACACCATTGTTTTCCAGCTGTTCAGTACCTGGGGTTTGGTATCTCAAAGCTTGTCTTCATTTCAATCTCGCTGATAGTTTCCATATTCTCAGCATCTTTTGCCAGGGAATCATATTGATAAAGCTTTCCTATTTCATCCTCCCCAACAGGATCTCACCAGGGCTGCCCTGCTGCTCTCCAGGGACACAGAGGAGTGAGGGAAAGCCTCGCTCAGCCCCACAAGGACAGAGCAGGGCAGGATTTACCTGTATGGCCATTATTTTCCACGTTCCACTTCGCAGAGCCCTTCACGTCGTACCCTTCAAAGGTCAGGGGCGTGAGGCTCTTGCTGTAGAGCACATTTCGGGTGACGATGTTGACTGGGGACTGCTTCTTTCCACTGCAGGCTGCGTTTGTCTGGTGCCATTGAGTAGGATCTGTTTAAGGATGAAGAAAATTTATGTTTTGTTTCTACAGACAGCAAATCCTTGAGAAAGCCACACCACCCAACCAATATATCCTTGCTGGGGAAATTGGGGACATCACCCCGACTTGCTGGGGGGATTCCCTCTGGTGCACATTTTTACATTTATATTTTTACTTTTTTTGGTGTATTTTTCGTTACCCTTGGCTGAAACAAAACAGTTACCGCAAACACTGATGTGTACGAAACACCCCGTTCAGCACTGATATGTACAAATAATGGGACCAGGATGCATTAAAGGCTGAGCTCTGTGAATTTTTGCATCATTTCTCTCAGGAGCAAAACAGAGGAATCGTCAATGTGGTTATTGGAAAAATAACTTGCTTGGCAGTACCTTCACACTGCGGCAGCTCACACTTCTGGGACTGATAGCACCAGTGGCCTCCCACTAAAAAAAATTAAAAATTAGATAAAACCATCAGGAGAATGAAAAGTTGTACAAATTGTTCCCCCCAAAAGCAGCAGTGCAATGGACTGGCGGCTCTGCCCTCTCCAGATCCCCTCCTGGTCTTTCATAAATCACTTTATACCTGTTCATATCCCCCCAGAACAGTGCTGGCAGGAATCTTGAGCACTCCGGATCATCAGAATTCCGGATGGGCTGCAGCCCTAAAGAATTTGATTTTCAAACCTTGGCTTCCTCAGCTTCTTGAGGCAAAAGCTGCACATTTGAATATAGGCAGTGTTAAAATATATTTCCTTTTATCAGCTCTGCTCTTGCCAGCCATTCCCAGACTTGTAAATTCACTTATGCAAGAGGACTTATCTCACCCCGTTCCAGGAACTCTTTAAAGGTTATTGGTGCAGCGAGGAATTCTGAGAAATGAAGGATCCCACTTCCTGAAAAACCTGGAGGAGCTTTCGCCTAACTCAGCTGGGACCCACTCCACGTGGATGGGTGAAAAATCCTTCAGCAGAACACCTGAATTTCACTTTTTCATCATCAAAAGAAATACCAAATTCAGAGGAAGAGAGCTGATTTAACTTTGTGTGTTGATCTGGTCAGGAAAGTAGGGATTGTTCTGTTTATCCCAAGTTGCTCCAGTGGTTCTTTTTTTATTCTAAACTTTAAATTGACTTTGACAGGGGTGGTTGTCCTTGGCTATTTAACTTCAATCCATAACAATTCAAACCCTCTTATAATCATGATTAATACCACAGCTTCTGTTTGCTTGTGATTAGTAAATTATAGACATTTTAATAAATGGCTAATCAATTTTAAGGATAATTATGGAGGAGCCCTGTCACTTGACTGGTAATTACCTTAATTTGTAATTTATAACACACCTGATGGGAGGCTCAGAATGGCTTTAAACACCTTTATCTTGATATCAGTGGCATAACAATAAATCCATCTATTAAGGATTTAGAAGTTATAAATAGGGAATTGTTATAAAACACGAGCAGCTGGGACACAGAGGGAGAGCTGGTGGCAATTAATATAACCTTAAAAAATGATAGTTTCGGGTTTTCTTTCACAAAACTCAAATTTCTGCTGAAAACTACAAACAACTTGTCCTTCCCAATGTTGCCTCACTTTCTGGTTTGGCAAGATTGGGAAGAAAAGCAAACATTGCTTTTTTGTGTGGTAAGGACTGCGGGGATTTCTCTCTTGCTGTTCCATGAGTATTCCTTAGTATCCAAAAATCAGTTTTGACAAGGTTTTATTGTTTTGGAGGACTTCTAAACCCACACAAAACTTCACTTTCCAGCCCTGATTGTTGCTTTTTTTTTTTTTTTTTTCCCAGGGCAGAGGCCTGAGCTCCAGCAGCACCGAGATTTTCCTCATTCCTGCTGGGAATCAGCAGAAGCTCCGAGCGCAGGATGTCACCGAGTGCCTCCATCAATATTCGGATCAATAAATGCCCGCAGGATGCCAGGTGAGGTGCCTGGGCATGTTCCCTGCGTGCTTTTTTCATGGATGAAGGACTCCAGGTGTGCTTTTGGCAGCTGCTCTGGGGTCAGTGTGAACTTTAACAGTTCCAGAGCCCTGCCATTGGGGATTTCTTGGCAATTCACACATGAACGAGCCTTCAGGAGGAAAAAACTGGTGCCCAGCAGGAAAAACCTGGAAGGATTTGCTCTTAATCTTTGGGATCGAAGGCAGAGGGGGAAGCTCTCAGGTGAGGGCTCCAGGCTGGGCTATCCCAGGCTGGGGTTGCACAACCGTGTGGGAGCGTGGCCCGGACATCAAAGCATTTCTGGAGCACAAACCCAATTTTCCAGCCTGTCTGAGGCTCAGCTGGGAGCCAGGGCAGCAGGTCCTGGGGTTCAGGGCTGTGGAGCTTTTAAACCACAACACAGAACCACAAAAATCAAACAGAGCCACAGCAGACCCCGAGGGAAGGGGGAATATCCCCAGATTGTGCTGCTGGTGGTCATAAATCAGCGTCTGTGTGCCAGAGGGCAATGCGAATGGGTTATGGGAATGGGAATGGGAATGGGTTATGGGAATGGGAATGGGAATGGGAATGGGTTATGGGAATGGGAATAGGTAATGGGAATGGGGAATGGGAATGGGAATGGGTTATGGGAATGGGAATGGGAATGGG
>VZRL01001718.1:354801-365495 GCA_013397895.1 Origma solitaria | reverse complement strand
TATGGGAATGGGAATGGGCATGGGTTATGGGAATGGGAATGAGTTATGGGCATGGGTTATGGGAATGGGAATGAGTTATGGGAATGGGTTATGGGAATGGGAATGGGAATGGGTTATGGGAATGAGGAGTGGGAATGGGTAACGGGTTATGGGAATGAGAATGAGTTATGGAAATGGGTTATGGGAATGGGAATGGGTTATGGGAATGGGAATGGGAATGGGTTATGGGAATGGATTATGGGAATGGGAATGGGTTATGGGAATGGGGAATGGGAATGGATTATGGGAATGGGAACGGGAATGGGTTATAGGAATGGGAATGGGTTACGGAGTGTCCTTTCAGGGGCAAATCCACCCCTTTCAAACAAAGATTTACTGACTTTTAGCTGCCTGAACAGGTGTCTGGCAAATTCTCTCAAATAAACTTGTGGGTTTCAATCGCGGCTCAGTAAACTGACATGTGAGCACAGGAAAATTCTTCCAGCCTGGGCATCAAGAGGATGGGGAGAAAAAGTTTAATTAAATCAAATTAAATTTAAAAAATCCAGCTCTCGGGGGCTGCAGCAGCCTCACACCCAGCACTCAGGAGTGTTCATCCCTTCTGTCTAATCCCACCAAATAATCAGTGTCTCATTTTTCCCACCAAAATCCTAATGTCTCTGCACAAGGCAAGAATTGTGTTTTCTATCAAGTCCCTATCCCATTTGTGGTTGTGTGGTATCAGTGAAGTAGAACAGCACAGAAATTCAACATTTCATAGGAAAAGCGCCTCAAAGCTGTTAAACCTTAAAGAAGGAGCTAATTAAGCATTGCAGAGTGCCTGAGCAAACAGCGAATTCCTGTTTATTGTGAATTAGGGAGTTATTTTTGATTGGCGGGGTGGAACGTTGGGGATCAGGATCCTTTGTGTAGGTGCTGCTCAGGAGGAAACGCACAGCCCCTGAGGAGGAAAATTTGCATTTGGATTTTATCTGAGCCGGGTGTGATCCCTCCCTCCCTATAGGAACCTCGCATGACAATGGTTCTTTCTTCCCCTGAGCTTTGGGGCTTTCTTTCCGCGGCACAAAGGGAAGATCCCTGTCACATCCCCGAGGTTTTAGGCACGATTATGCCCTAAATTATATCGTCCAGGCCACTTTGAATTGTCTGAGCGGCTCCTGCCACTTCCCTTAGAAGACTTTTCCACAGTCTATTAGCCCACACTGTCAGGAAATGTTTCCTATTTAATAGCTTACATTTTCCACTTCCTTATCTGCATCCCATCACTCCTAGAAATATCACTGAACCACCCTAAACAATTCTTTTCCCTCCCTGGTGTTTACAGCATTCAAATAGTTCCTTCTTAATCTGTAATTCCTGTTCTGGCTTCATCCATCTCTTGTCCCATCTCTTGACAATGGTGCCCTTCACCTTCCCACCATCCCCACTGCAAAATCTCCCCTCTGAACCCCAATTTTTATAGGGCCTGGGGACCCCTCAGATCCCAGCCTCGCTGCTCTTTCAACCGAATCTCAGCGCCCACGTTCTCTTTCTTTTTGATTATTTTATTGCCTGGAGGAATGCAGCAGAAGGTGGGATTTTCTGTGTTTTAGGGGTTTTTTTTTGGTTTGTTTTTGTGGCTGAGGTGCTGAAATCGTTGCTGTGATATACAGACACAGATATACACACTTGGACTCTGTATTATCAATTATATCTTATATTTCATTATGGACCCTCTATTGAAGTGGTTCTGTTCCATACCATAAGTGTCCCAGTGACTTTATTTGGTTTAATTTCGAGTAGGGCTGCACTGGCCTGGCTCTTCCTCCACAGAGGTCAGGACAGTTAAATTTAGGGAGTCTCTCTTGGCACAAGCCCAGCCCCACTTATCTCTGCCTCTTCCTCCTCGAATTTACAACTTGTTTCCTGCCCAAAGCTGCTTCTTGGCACGGTGGGGAGCTGGAAAACAATACAATTACGTATTGTTTTCATTTCATTGTAAACGTTTTCGATTGTTTTAGCTATCAAGCGTCGTTCGGAAGCTCGAGGCAAAAAAAAAAAAAAAAAAAAAGAAAAGAAAATTCCTCCGGTTGAGAACTCCCTCTCCTGCCCACTGGGGCAGGACAGTGCTGCTGGCTGGGGGCCAGGCTGGACACAGCCCTGCCAAGGTGCTATTGTGTGATCTAGGAAAAGACCCTTCGGCTCTTTGGATCATGCTCAGATTGTCTGAATTCCGTAAAAATTCCGAAATCTGCTCCGTCTGCTCGTGCCCTGCTTGGAGCGCGGTGAGCTGGGGGTGCTGGGGGACAGGGGGTGCCAGCCCGGCTGGAAATGTCCTTTTCACCTGTCCGTGTGACTAAAAGGTCACCAAAACAGAGCCGAACAGACTGAATTTGTGCTTCTGACAAAGTGCCTGGAGTTTATTCATTTTATACATTGCCAGCCGCTTTTATGAACTCTGGAAGAGTGAATGACCTTTCTGCCACCAGCAGCAGGAAAATCCTGTGCTGCTTTTCAGTTCAAACCCCTTCTCTCTGCACCCTGAGCCCTTTGTTTGTCCCTCTGGTCACCCTTTGAGCCTCATCCTCCCTGAGCATTCCCAGTTTTCCTTGGGACACTCCCAGCGCTGCCCTTCCTAAAGCTCGGGATGTCCTCAGCTCTCAAATCCATCCCCAAAATCTGTCCTCACCTTTCCGTGAAAAAGGCACAAGCTGGGCTCGCATGGGATGTATTTTTGGGTTTGGCTCGTGTTGGGCTCATCCTATTTTTAGCTGGCTTTGTGAAACTTTCTATTTTTAGCGCAAAAGACAAAACAACTTAAAAGCAATTGTTATCTGAGGCTGTCTTTCTAATTAATGAGATTGCTGAGCACAAAGTGAGCATATATACATGAGGCTATTTATACATTCCTGAGCATTACACATCCTCAGGAAGCCCCAGGCAGCCGCTCGGACAGACAAAATCAGGTCCAAAAGTTCACTTCTGCATCTGTGTGTCTCTGCAAGTGTTTGTGGCCATTCGCTGCTCCTCACTTTGAACCTGGAATTTTATTTTTTGCCATGATCCACATCTTCATGCAGGAATATTCCAGGAGCTGATGGGGAGTTAGCCCTGAAAATCAGCTTTTTTGTAGGGGTGAAGCCTTGCAGATAAGCAGCTCAGATCAGTGTTTATAATTTGCACATTAGACATAAATCACAAGCTCAATGAGGACTCTAACACATACAAACTCCAGGAAAAATCCAAAGAGGCTCAGGGATTCTGGATATGCCCTATAAACATCTGCAAGGACTTCCTTTGTGTCAGAGAGCAGGGGAAGGTTTGGAGCTGTGACCTGAGCTCCTCTGTGCCCTCAGAAATGTCCTGTAGCAGACAGAAGCTGCTCTTGAACAAAAATGAGTATCCAGGGCTAAGGTGATTTCCATCTGTGAGGGATTTGGCCTGGCTTTGTTTAATAAAAATGCAGCTCTGAATTATTTTTTTAAAGTATATTTAAAATTTAATTCAAACAAATCACTTTGTGGCTTTGCTGTGCTTTTGCAGCCTTTTACGCCGAGCTTTTGATGACTGCTCCTGTGGCTAAAAATACGACTAAAAATCTAATAACAGGCCATTGGATATATTCTGCAGCACAGCAAAGCATCTCCTGCAATGCCGCGAGCAGGGAGAAGAGTGCATGGAGAGTTTGCCAGGGAGTCACAATGCTGTTCTTTGGGAATTTCAGGCAACCCACACCTCCCAAATCACCTATGGATCCCTGCCTAATGCACCTATGGCTCACTGCCTTTTCTCAGTGCTCCAGCTCTTACATTGCATTTATTATCCTTCTCTTCCCATCAGCTGAAAATGCACCTTTTCACCCCAGAGCGTGTCCAAGTGTACCAGCACCCCAAATTTTCCAATTTGCCAGCCCTAAAATGGATTTGGAGCCCAACCAGAAATCTGTGTGCAGTCCACACCACTGGAACTGGAAAGGGAAGAACTCACAGCATCTTTTTTTTTTTGTGTGGTTTTTTTTGTTTGTTTTTTTGTTTTGGTTTTTTTTGTTGTTGTTGTTTTTGTTTTTGTTTTTCTTTTTTTTTTTTAAGCTGCTGATGGAGCTTTCAGGGGTGTTTTGTACCTGAACAGCCCTGAGGAAACCCCAGAGTGAGAATTGATGCTGACGTCAATGTCCGCATGGTTATGTAAATGTGATGTTTGTGAGGGGTGAAAGCATGTGAGCAGAAATATAGAAAATTAGGGGAACCTAATCTAATCTTAATTAGAGGAATGTCCTATCAGGCATCAATCTTTGGGAGCACCCGAGCATGGACTGTGGGAGATCTGTCTCCTCATAAAGCAAAAGGTTAAAACGTGCTGGGGTTCATTCCGTTCCCCCTGAAGAAAATTAATTGTTCAGTAACACCTGGAGCTCGCTCTAACCCCACCCCAGAGCTGCTGGAGGGAGGGAGGGAGGAATGGATGGAGGGACGGAGGGACGGATGGAGGGATGGATGGAGGGATGGAGGGATGGAGGGATGGAGGGATGGAGGGATGGAGGGATGGAGGGATGGAGGGATGGAGGGATGGAGGGATGGAGGGATGGAGGGATGGAGGGATGGAGGGATGGAGGGATGGAGGGATGGAGGGATGGAGGGATGGAGGGATGGAGGGATGGAGGGATGGAGGGATGGAGGGATGGAGGGATGGAGGGATGGAGGGATGGAGGGATGGAGGGATGGAGGGATGGACGGAGGGATGGAGGGATGGATGGATGGAGAGGGATGGATGGACGGATGGATGGAGGGATGGATGGAGTGATGGATGGAGGGATGGGTGGATGGATGGAGGGAGGGAGGGATGGATGGGTGGATGGAGGGATGGACAGACAGATGGACGGACAGATGGACAGATGGATGGACAGACAGCTGGATGGACAGATGGATGGATACCCCTGCTCTCTGAAAAGCACTGGCCTGGGTCTACCATTAATAAAGCCTCACTCCCAAAAACATTTGGAATATCCCTGTTGGAAACTGCAGACATTTTGTTTCTCTTTTTCCCCAAAACAGCACCCGAGGGTCACTGATCTCTCGAAGGAATTCAACAAGAAGCCTGAGGAGGGTCAGTGCAGCTGTGGGTGGAAAACGTTGGGATGTGGATGAGCCAGAGGATGAGGGGCTGGGCACAGGTCTGAGGGTGACGTTTGATCCCCGGTGGGGGCTGCACCAGCGTGCCTCAGTTTCCCTCTCCCACAATCAGCATAACGACCCTTCCTTCCTTCGAAATCCCTCTAAGGACTGTTAACCCTAATTTTAAAACGCAGGTGCTTTGCTATGGAGAGGAGGCTGGCAGCAATTGCAAGATCAGCTGATAAAATCAGTCATTTGACTATTTCAGGGTGGTGAGCTCTGAAGTGCCCAGGTGGAGGTGGGTTAAATGAGCTGGGCAGTGCAGATCACTCGGGCTGCCTCTGAGAAGTGGCAAGATAGGAAGGAAATGGTTATTCCGTAAAAAAAAAAAAAAAAAAAAAAAAAAAAAAAAGAAAATAANNAAAAAAAAAAAAAAGATAACAAGAAGGAATATAGCAAGGAGGAATTTCAGCTGAATCTCAGAAGTGAAGTTTCTTGAAATGTTTAGGCTTAGCTTAATAAAAACGTATCCTGTGGGGCTTCTGCCGCAGGAAAAGTTTGGAGAAGAAAGTGATGAGAGCAAGTTTCTCGTGTGTTAATGACTGTGTAATTTGGTCCTCACTCAGGGAAAAAAATGTGTAAATAATCAGGGTTGGGGGGGGTAAAAAACGCCCACAAATTATCATCTATGCATTGCCTCTATCACTTCCTTCTGATAAAGCTGTAAGCCCTAGCTGTTAACCCTGATCTAACAAAGTCACAAAGGTTTTCTAGATAGCCCTCCAGGTTTCCCTAATTAATCCCCAATGGAGCAGCGAATTTAGCAAAGTGTTAATGGTGATCAATGGCAGGCAAACACGAGCTGCAGACTCTGGAAAAGCAAAGGCTCTTGGTGGTTCTGTTTACCTGCCCCAGGTGATGTGTGGGCAGACAGAGCACCCCTGGAGCAGGGCTGAGGGACAGGGAATCACAAATTCCAGGTGAGGAGCTGGGAAAGCCGAGCTGCTGAGGGATGCAGAATTCATTAAAAGTAGGGAAACAAACTCAGGGAAACTCTCAGTGCTCAGGCTGGGGAACTTTCTGAGCACCTCTGAACCTTGATCTGCTTTAAAACCATCTCCTTGAACAGCTCTCAGGGCAGCGCTTCCCCCGATAATGCTTTATCCCTTTTCTGCTCCCTGCACTCTGCTCTATTTCAGTGCAAACAATGCACCTCTCGGTACTTTTAACAGCTGCAGTGTTTCATTTCGGGGCTCTGTGCTGCTATTTGCATAGAAAAGAGGATTTATTCCACGGCGCAGCATTGCTGATTAAATTGAAGCAGGGAAAAAAAATACCTTCTGCATTTTTTCAATCCTAATTATAGATGGCTATTTAATTGAGCCATCCTAAGTGCACAGAGCACTTATAGTGCCCAGGGAGCAAAAATAGATGGGGCTGCTGGGCTGATGCAGCAAAGACATATTGTTCTTTCTCTCTCAGCAGAATTTCATCTTGGATCATGCACAGTGAAACAAAAGGAGCAGAAAATTCAAACAAGCGATTTCTTGTAAGTTTAGAGTGGAGTTTTAAAGATAAAGAAATTATGTTTTGGTGTTTTAAATGCACATGCATGATAAAATACAGAGATCGAGTCAGAGCTCATTGATTTTTCTTGGAGGAGGAAGGCAGATAGGATCTCTAAAGGTGAAAAGAAACCCCCAAAGCACTCATTCATTCGTGAGAAAAACCTATCCTTGATATTATACCACAAATAAAAAAAGGCAGAGAAATAAATAAATCATTCTTCATTTACCATAAAGAAGAAGCAGAGAGCCTGCACTGTGTGTCTTGATAGTCAGAAACAAATCAGAAATCAGAGTAACCTTCAGATGGGTTAGAAAGAGCAGGGAAGGACTTACCTACTGCCTCTGTCTTGAGAAGGTGCAGGGAGAACAGAGCAAGGAACAGCAATTCCATTCTCTATTTTAAATAGGCTCAGTGTTGAAACCAGAATTGATTAGACTCCTCGGGATGTGATCATATTTCTGCTCTCAGTTTTATACTGGAGTAAGTAGTCCAGGACAGACCTGAAAGCCATAGCAGGAAGGTGAACTCCTCCCCTTTGTAATTTCTCCAGATTTGCCCTGCTCCTGATTTGCCTAAATTTATTCATTCTCCAGAGTGAATGGCAAAAGGAGTGAGGCTTTCTGGCACTGAGCAAGGAGCCCTGAGTGAAAAACTGAGACTTTCCAACCTGCACAGGCTCAGCAGCCTCTGATTAAAATGCTGTATTTTCATTTACTGGGAGCTTTTCTCCTGGCAGTGCTCGTGACATTCAATTAATACTTTAATGTTAATGTTTCCTTTCGAAAAAACAGTGACACAAATCAAACCCCAACTCCCCCTCTTTTCTGCCCCACAGCTCTCCAAACAGGATCGGAGCTGATTTGTGGGACTGGAAAATGGGAATTCTGTGTTCAGCAACAGGAAATGTTTATTAGGTGACACAGAACACCTTGCGTATGTAATTAAGGAATGACACATTTTTTAATAATACTTTCCCTTAACTTTCCTCTTCTGTTTCTATAGTATTATATATTTATATAGATACTTTTTTTTTTGTCCCCTTGGTTTTTCCCCTCTAAATTTTTTAATTCTATGTGCCTGACTCAGCGGCAGCCCAGACTTTATGTTCAACAGTGACGCAGCTTTGTTATAGACACATTGTCATCTTCGGGATTTTTGGGAGTGGATTTTGATCCAAATGAGGAAAACAAAAGTCTGTGGGGTCCAACCCCAGGGCTGGGGTGGGTGAGAGCAGAGCAGGATGGCAGAGCTGGCTCTCCACGAGGGATGGAGGAGATTCCAGCGGATCTGACCCTGCACAGTCATCCAGCAGAGGCCAAATTCCACCAAAAGCAGCCAAGAAAATTCTCCTTGCCCTGCCCGGGCCCTGCTGCCCTCCCGGTGGGGTTCAGGGGCTCAGGAGGTGCAGTCTCAGCTGCCCCAGAGCTGCTCCTTTATTCATAAAAGCTTGGCTATAAATAACAGCCCAACAATGAGGAGTGTTTTTCCATGCTGCACTCGCAGCTCTCGCACACGGTGATGAGGTAAATAATCACTGCGGGGGAAGGAAGGACAAGGAGGGAATTTGGGGCATTTTTTCCCTTCTCCAGGTGGTGCTGAGCACGTAGGGACAGCAGGGCGGTGCCAACCTCCAAGGGCATCCCAGACACAGTTCCCTCTCTTGGGATGCTCCTCACTGGGGAGCTCAAACAGCAGCTTTGGGATTTTTTTCCCCTGCTCTGTTTCTGTGTAGCTCTCTGAAACCCTCTGTTCAGCACTGAAAACCTGAGGCTTAGAAATTTTGGTCTTGAAAAATCAGGATTTGTGATTTATTTCCTTTCCTTTTCATTTCTAAACTTTCCAGCCTGTCATTATTAAAGTGGTAATAAACTGCACTGCAGTCACATTAATTAAGCCTTTATTTGTGCTCAAAAGTGAAGGCACACTCAGGGAGAGACATTCTCTTTTACTTATAAATAAGCAGGGCAGGCATAATTTAATCTCCTTATTTTATTTATTTTTTTTTCTAAAGAAACTCACCTGACAGGTGCTTGGTTATCAGTTCTCGATGCCATTGTTGCACTTCAGGATAGTTCTGGCTCCTTTCAAAACCAAAACCATCCCAAGGTGCAATGATTGACATCAAGAATTGGGTGCATTGTACAGAAAGGATTTTGGTAATTGAACTTGAAGGCATGGGAGGGTTTTGGTCAGAGGAGATGACACAAAATTAAGCACATCACTGAATTCCACAATCAAAAAACCACTGCTTTTTCCTGGCAGGAGAATTGCAGTGTGTCCACTGTAATATCAAATATATCAATATATATAATATATATATTATATTATCAAATATCAAAATATATCAAATATCAAAACCAGTGAAAACTGCATTTATTTTGTATAAAAATTCCTCCAGGAGAGCAGCTGGGGGTGGGGAGGAGCAGAGCTCTCTGTTTTCCAAACAGCTCCAAAAAATCTTGGAAGGAGATCATACATCCCATTTGTGTCTTCCTCTCCAGAAAGGAAGACTTTAATCTGCATAAATCGAAACATAAATTGGATAAATAGGCTCCTTATTTGGATTACTCCCTTTTCCTCCTTCGCAGGCCTCGTGACGCCCATGGAGAGATGGATTTTCTGACCCCACAGCCACGGCAGCTCTGAGCTCAGGTGGGTGAATTTGGATTTTCCACAGCAGCCACAAAATTAAAAACTCAGCCTGAAGCCTCCCGTGCCTCCTCCTCAGTCTTTTCAACATGGTCAGGAATTATTGTCTTCTCCACAGGCACAACCATCAGATAATTCTGCAAAATTAGATTTTTTTTTACATTTCTTACACACATCCAAACAATTGGGACATCCAGATAAAGACGTGTAAAAACAATCACGGAACTAAAAGAAAAACAATCACAGAGCTAAAAAAAAAAAAAAAAAAGCTGCAGAAGGTGAACTCTGGGTAAATATAAATCAAAGGCTGCCCTCAGCAAGGTACAGTCAGTGTTTGAGGTGTCAGCCTGAGATCCTGGAGATTAGATTGAGTTCCCTGCAATTCTGTGTCATCTTAAACAAACAATGGGATTGTTCTTCTCCCATTTATAGGATACAGATAACAATTGCCTCACAAGTGCACAGCGAGGGTAAGTACCAGGAATGCTGCACAGTTCCTGGAACATGGCACTAGGAAAATGCCCTTGGATTGAGGTTGGGCTTTCAATTTAAAGTGTTTTCCATCTGGGTTTGGGAGCTCCAACTGTATCACAGAAGGGGATATAGTTTATATTTCAAACAAATCCGGGGGTTTCTGTATATTAAAGCCCACCAAAAAAAGCAGTTCCCACACTATCGTCTCCCTTAATCCAGCAACACTGTGCTAATTTTTATGCAATTCTCTTAGGGAAATCAGATGACAAATCTTTCGCGGAGAGCTATTTATACCACTTGATATTCCTTTAATTACATTCTGATCTTGCATTGTTTAGCGTTTCGTGCTCGAGCACCAAATTTTCAAATTAGAGCAATTTCAAGCAGCATTTTCAGGAATACCCAGAGCACTTTGGAGCCCAAATTCACAGCCAATTTATTTTTAGCACCCAGGATATTTTCAAAGCCGTTTTGCCTTGTGGCTATCCCGTTCATCACAGGCTCCCCGTGCCCCCCCTGGGCTGCGCTGCCACTTTTGCTGTGAATAAAAGGATTTGCAGGGCTGGCACCGAGAGGTGACAGAAATAGTGGGGCCCTTGTTCAGCAGCAACCTCACACCAGAGGTGTGGCTGCCAGATTGCAGAGGGTGCTTTATCTGGGACACCGGGAGAGGAGTATTCTATGGGATGGAGAGGAATATTTCATGGGATGGAGGGGAATATTCTATGGGATGGAGGGGAATATTCTATGGGATGGAGGGGAATATTCTATGGGATGGAGAGGAATATTTTATGGGATGGAGAGGAGTATTCTATGGGATGGAGGGGAATATTCTATGGGATGGAGGGGAATATTCTATGGGATGGAGAGGAGTATTCTATGGGATGGAGAGGAGTATTCTATGGGATGGAG
>VZRL01001718.1:331396-349988 GCA_013397895.1 Origma solitaria | reverse complement strand
ATATCTCTAAATATCTCTAGCTCCATAGAGCGCCCTGAGCCGGGCAGGGCTGCGCTCGGCGGTCGATGGAGCGCGCCTGGCTGGCGGCGCTCGGCGGTGGATTAGCCAGCCTGGGGGGTGGTGCGGAAGCGGAAGCGGAAGCGGAAGCGGCGGCGCGGCCATGCGAGCGCCGGGGCCGTGCGCGGTGTGTGGGGCCCGGGCCGCGGCTCGGTACCGCTGCCCGCGCTGCGGCACCGCTTAGTGAGCAGGGACGGGCGGGGAGGNNNAGGGGGGCGGCGGGCGGTGCGGGGCCGTGCCCCGCCGCTCGCGGCTCCTCTCACGCTGTTCTCCCCGCAGCTGCTCCGTGCCGTGCTGCCGGACCCACCGCGGTGAGTGCGGGACGGGCCGGGCCGGGCCGGGAGGGGCCGGGGCCGCCGCGGGACTAAGGCGGGACTAAGGCGGGTGTGTCCGCAGGGCACTGCGCCCCGGATTGCCAGCGGGAGAGCGGCGGGCAGGGCTCCATCCCGGCCCCGCCGGGCCCCGCTCACAGCCCCTGCTCCCTGGAGGACATCCTGAGCGAGGAGGACGAGCAGGACCGCGTCCCGCTGCAGAAACTCAGGCTCCTGGGTAAGGTGGGGAAGCAAGGCAGGGGTGTGGGGCTGGCGGCGCTTCTGCAGAGCCACCGGGAATAAAATTCCCAGGAGCTCTGCATGGAGCTGCAGCTTATCCCAGGCCTTAAAAAATTAAAAGTTAGAGATCTGTCCCTTTGAGAGTTTATTTGCAAAATAAGGGTGGTCTCAAGCATGTAACTAAGATTTTTCTTTTTTTCCCTTTTTAAAGGAGAATCAGAAGAACTGAGGGATTTGCTGCTGAACCCCCACCTCCGGCAGCTGCTGCTGACCATCGACCAGGCCCAGGACAAAAGCTCCCTCATGAGGAAGTTCATGCAGGAGCCCCTGTTCGTGGAGTTTGCAGACTGCTGCCTGAGAATTGTGGAGCCTCCTGAGAAGGAGAACATTCTTCCCGAGTGAGCTGCTTTGGGAATGGTTTTTTTCCCTTGAGGTTTTTTTGGTATTGGGTTTTTTTTTTTTTTTTTGAGATTTGCCAGCAGCCAGAGCTGCTCCATTGTGTGTCTTGGTCACTTTGCCCATGGATTTCAGTGCTCTGATTTCAGTTTAGAGCTCACAAACAGTGACAGGGTTGTGTTGCACAGATTTTTAAATGCTGGGGCTTGAACTTTATACTCTGTGGAATTCTTTCTGTTGGTATAGAAATGCTGGCAGCCATGGGAAATTTTGCTTCATGGTGACAATATTAAATACATTTGCATTTATTTTAATCCACGAGTACTCTGAAATGTTTTTGTTCGCTGAATGTTGTTGGGAAGGGTCAGACACCTTGACAAGGCATGGAGCAGTTTATTTTAAATGACATACACAGAGCAGCCGAACACTTTGAACATCCACGAGCAACAGAGGGACGGTACAGAGCACCTCTGGTAAGCCCCTGGGCAGGGTGCTGCTGCTCGGGGAGCTCTGGAGACACCTGGCAGCTGTGAGAGTTCACAGATTTTGGTTCTGTAGATAAAAGCAAGAGCCCAGCCTCGCTTTTCCCTGAGACATCTGCCCTTAGTGCTGCAGTTGGCTGCTCCTCACTCCCTCGGTCCCAGGGAACACTCGCACTCAGTCAGGACGGTTGCACCTCTGAGAATCCAGCAGGAATCAGGAATATTTACATTATTTGCTCTCTCATGACCAGCCTCTTGCTTGTCCAGGCAGTGCTCAGTTCAAGTATTTATTGTTTCAAGCACCTGATCTGTTTGGATTGATTTGTTCCCATAGCGTTGATATTTCCTGTAATGTGTGCCCGTGTGGGGGAGGAGGAGCTGCCCCCCCACGCTTTAAATTTAATGTATATCATAATGTATATTATATTCCATCATCTCTACGTACAAGGCAGCGCTGTGAAAGCTCTGAGGTAGCAGCAGGAATGGACTGTGAGTGATTTGGAAGCAGCAGCTTGCAGAGAGCCCTCCCTGAGGGCCAAGGACAGGGGCAGGGCCTATGTGGGCAGGAGTTCCTTTCTGTCCAGCAGGATCTGGTTGAATCCCGTGATGGAAAACGCTTCCGTGTGGGGGTTGACGTTGGCAAAATGCAGAGGGGACCTCCTGCAGTGGAACTTGACAGAGCCCTGCGGGGATGAGAGGGGGAGAGTTTCAAGGCAGATTTGCAGCTGGTTTTGTTATCCACACTTTGTGCTTGAGTATATGAACAACTGGTGGCTGTGGATGAGGAGAGACGAGTCCACTACAAATGGATTTAAGGGAAATGGTCACTACAAAAAACACCAGTACTGTAAATGGAACTGGAATTAGCTCAGACTCTGGAGATGGGAGTGTTTAGTGCTGATCCTGGCACAGTTTGGAGTGGCTGTGGCCAATTCTTGCACACAGAATTAGATGCAAACACAAAGTTCCCACCCAGACCTGAAGCTGATTAGTAACAGTGCCGTTTTTGAGGGAGGCCAGTGCCTGTAGCTTGGTGGGAAATGCTATCCCAGACCATTGCCAAGCTCATGGCAGCTCCCCTGTGCTGCAGACAGGAGTGTGAGGGTCCTTACCTGGGGCAGAGCTCTGATGGAGGCGATGCCACAGCCCAGGGAGGAGCTGTCCCCTCTGTCCTGGAGCCCCCTGAGGCAGCTGAGCAGCGCCAGGGCCCTGCGGGGCCCCGTGACGGTGGCAGGGGCAGCAGCCAGGACGAGGCCCAGGGGCCAGAACTGGATGATTCCCTGCAGAGGCCATGTTGTGTCCAAGGAACAGGGAGGTCTGGCCAAGGTAGCTCCAGGAGCTGGGAACTCCTTTCCTTCCCCCTCATCCAGTTCTGCTGCTGCGAACGCGGCCACTTTTGCCTAAAAAACACACAGAACAACATTCTCAAATGTCCTGGACGCAACTTAGGATTGCAAAACCAGGAGTCTAAAAAAGGAGTCTGGAAGGACAGCACAGCCCTGGGGACATTGCCATGCAGGTAAGGAATGAGTTTATTCTGCAGGATGAACTCCAAGCAGCTGTACAGGACTGGCATCTCCTCTGCTCTGTTTTCTGGAGCACTGACAGGGCTGGTTTGTAGTTCTAGCAGTCATTGCTCTTTCTCAGACACTAAAAAGCCTCAGTGGCTCCACTCAGTGCTGTCCTGTACCCCCAAGCTCACCTTCCATCTCCTCCAGCCACGTTGGATGACATCGGCAGCCCTGCGCATCCTCTGGAAGCGATTCTTGGCCAACCAGGAACGAACAGCTGGGGATTTAACGGAGAGAAATCTGAGTGCAAAGAACCTCAGCAGCTCTTGCACACAGCGTGAGAGATGGCACTCAGCCACTGGTGCCCCTGTAACCCCCCGGTGTAACTGGAAATGTCCCTTGCTCACCTGCTTGGATCAGAGTTGCAGAGCGTTTCTCCTTTGCTGCTTTCTTCTCTTTAAATCTTCTCCAACAGCACTGAATGCACAAGGCCTTCTCATTGAACACCTCTGCCCTCCTGGCTTCCAGGAGCTCCAGCTGCAGTGGGGACAGGAGCCTGCAGTTAGTACTCAGCGATGGAATTGTGCTCACAGCTCCTCTTTTACAGGCTCTTGGTGTTTGTCAGACTGCTGGATTAGGTTTGGGAAGGGACAGCACTTCACTAGTGCTTTTTAGATAACATGTGAATGAAAATGGAAGTTCTTGGGGGGAAAAGTGGAGCCTCCCAAAGTCACAGCAGCAGCAGGTTAATCAGCCCCACTGAACGGGCTTCTTACATTGCAGAAGTGCTTTGTCTCCTCCACCTCCTTGCCAAGGAAGCTGTGCAGGCTCTTGGAGTGGCCAGATCTGTCACATGAAGCTAAGGAAAGCTGCCACCTTTGCTGGGATTGTGACAGTTCTAGACCCAAGGGCAGCTCCTTGTCCACTGGCAACACAGAGGCCATTAAAGAAAGTGCTTTGGAGAGCTGGGTTCTGATGGGTGCTTGATGGAGTTTAATGATTTGATGGAAAATGCCCAATTTTGCTCGCGCTGGCTTGGCAGGAATTTTGCCTCTGCTGTCTGTGTCAGAATGCCCCTGGGGCAGGTGCCCTCCAGAACCATCACTCACCACGGAATTGGCCAGGAACACTTTGGTTTTGCCACAGTAGACTGAGGGGATTTCTGCTCCATCCCCTGTTTCCTGAGCAGGGGTCTGTCCCAGAACCACATCCCGAAGGATCTCCAGAGCAGCAGCCCGTGATGCTTTGTCACCATCCACCGCTGGGGTCTCACCTGGAATGAAGCATTGAGGAGGAGGTGTCACCAAACTCGGAAATGGAGACCAAGGAATTGTCCTGGCACTGAGATTTCTTGGCCATTTAAAGGGGAAACACCTGCAGCAAGAGGGGAGGAGGTGATGGCTCAGAGCAAGCAGAAAACCAGAGTGGGCTGCTTTAACTGGGCTCTAGTTGGGTGCTGCCTTGTCATCTGTTATAACCTTCATTATCCATGGGTAAAAATGGCATTTGGGGTAGATCTGGACCGGAACAGGAGGGCTCAGGTGTTCTCCCATTGTTAAAGAATCCCACATGCGAACACGAGAAAGCAGCAGCAATGCAATTAGGAAAAGACTGAGCAGCTCAGTCCTAAGAAATTCACATTAAATACTCCAAAGTCAAAGCTGTGGGAGCAAAGAACAAAAATCAAGGAGTTTTGATGCACTGAAAGGTGCAGGAAGGGGAAGCAAATTCCACCCAATTGTAGGGCTGTCCCAGGGCATTGGGAGCAGCTATGGGGTTGTGTACTGAGCAGGAATTTACCACAGCAACTGCAGGTTATTAAAGCCATTTCTGGGACACAGTGCACAATTTTTCACATTACAAACAGCTTAGCCAGATGAATCTCTTTGGAAATAGAAGCAGACTTCATTCAGACCTGTCCTTGAAAGAGATTGTTCCAGGCGCTGCTGCAGGAGTTCCTGCGTGCACAGTGCTGGATGGGTTTTGCATCATTCCATCCTGGATACTGTTTGCTTTTCTGCTATAAATATTTCCAAGGAGATGAGAGCATTTTAAGGTCCTGGAAGCAAATAGAAGCAATTCTTGCTGACAGGAAGACATCTGGTGGCTCTGATGGTGTTCATGGGGTTGGGCTGATAAGGGAACCAAAAGCTCATCCCTGTGTTTGGGCAATTGTTTTGCTTTGTTTGCAGCTTATTACCCCCTCAAGATAAAAAGGACTAAAAACCTATCGCAAAGAGGCTTTGCAGTTAATGGGTTTGTAATTGAGGGGGAAAGATCCAGTGTGTAAGTAATTCTCCAGCCTGCACTTCCTCACTTCACCCCATTTCCACACAGTGAGTAGATTTCCACCAATTTTACTCATCTGAACAGGCTGGTGCTTCCTGCTCCTGCTTCCCACAGCTGCTGGCTATTGAACAGACCCACTGGGTGAGGAGGGGATGAATTTGGGGGAGAAAAAGGGCCTGCAGTGACCTTCAATACTAAATGTAACCACGTGGTGAGCTCCTCCTTGCAGAGGTTTCATTACCTGTAGGCTGGATTGTGTTTTTTAAAGTCCATCCTCACTCTTGCTTAGAAAAAGAGAAGTTTGCAAAAGGTGGAAGAAGCAGCAGAGTCCAGGTAAGCTGGAAGGTCAGTGATTCAGCAAGGAAACAAAGAGGGGGAAAAAAAAGAAAGGAAGGAGAAGGAAGATAAGCCAAAAGGTAAGTGGTTTTCAGGTCTACTAAAAAATCAACTCTAAATCAAATGATATTGGGTGAGGGAAACCCGAGACACCACTGTAATTGTTCCACCCAGGAGGAACACAGAAAACCAGCAGTAAGAGGACAGATTTTAAATGTTAAGCAAATTAGAAGCTCAGGTTGGTGATAGGTTAAAGAAGTATTTTGAGAATAGTGGCAAATACAGTAATTATCTGATCTACATGACATCAGATGGGTGAAGTGACAATTTTCCTTAATGCCAGAGGGATTGCCTGAAGAAACTTACCTTTTTTCTCAGCAGGATGAGAGCTGCTTTTACCCCACACTCTTTTTTTACTGGAGCCCCAGGATTTTCTCAGTATTTCGTAGCGTTCAGTGAAACTTTGGAAAGGGATCCTGACAGACAAAAGTACAACGAATTCCAGGCAAGAGTCATTACTATATTGGTAAATACCTGATCCTTTTTGCTCTGTGGTGAATAATTCAAGAAGCTGGGCTTACCTGACTGGGAAACCTGCTGCACTGATGGTGATGGCTTCCACTATTCCACAGGCCTGGAGCTGGCTGAGAACCTGAGGCACAAATTGAGACGGTTGAGGCAACACTGACCCTGTGGAAGCTGCTCCTCGTGTGCCCTGTGCTGGGTATCCAAACCCAGCAGTGTGTGAAAAGCTGGGGTTGGGATTTCCATACCCGGGGTTGAGGTTTCCATACCCAGGGTTGGGATTTCGATACTCAGGGTTGGGGTTTCCATACTCAGGGTTGGGATTTCCATACTCAGGGTTGGGATTTCCATACTCAGGGTTGGGATTTCCATACTCAGGGTTGGGATTTCCATACTCAGGGTTGGGATTTCCATACTCAGGGTTGGGATTTCCATACTCAGGGTTGGGATTTCCATACTCAGGGTTGGGATTTCCATACTCAGGGTTGGGATTTCCATACTCAGGGTTGGGATTTCCATACTCAGGGTTGGGATTTCCATACTCAGGGTTGGGATTTCCATACTCAGGGTTGGGATTTCCATACTCAGGGTTGGGATTTCCATACTCAGGGTTGGGATTTCCATACTCAGGGTTGGGATTTCCATACTCAGGGTTGGGATTTCCATACTCAGGGTTGGGATTTCCATACTCAGGGTTGGGATTTCCATACTCAGGGTTGGGATTTCCATACTCAGGGTTGGGATTTCCATACTCAGGGTTGGGATTTCCATACTCAGGGTTGGGATTTCCATACTCAGGGTTGGGATTTCCATACTCAGGGTTGGGATTTCCATACTCAGGGTTGGGATTTCCATACTCAGGGTTGGGATTTCCATACTCAGGGTTGGGATTTCCATACTCAGGGTTGGGGTTTCCATACCCAGCAGATTCCGTGAGTGTTTAAAGCTTGGCTGCCCATCAGATGAGGTTCTCTCATTACAGCTTTAGCATCTGCTGCTCTGCTCCCAAAGCTTCTCAGCTTCCTGGGCTCCAGGAGCGAGCAGAGTTTGGTTCTGAAGGCACTTGTGTGCCCAGGGCTGCTCAGATCACCATTTGCAGCACCCCAAATAACCCCAGGAATAAGCCAGCTGCAGCTGGAAGAGCTGCTGTGCTTGGGAGCTCTGTTTTGGACAAGCAGCCTCCGTGACTGAAAGGATGCTCATCTCAAAGGAGAAAGAGCTTTTTCTAAATGTTCTGTGAAAAGAGCTTTGCAAGTGGCTCAAGATGCTAAGAAACCCAATGCAAAGCCCCACACATCTCTGGGAAGCTTCTGAGTGGGGAAAGGCTTTGGAAAAGTTACCTCTTCCCTTCTGAAAGTCATGGCCTTGCAGTCAGCATTAGGCTTGATGCAGCGGATGTAGTGGGGCGTGGTTCTGTTCAAAATCTCCATGAGATGTTCCAGGGAGCTCTGCAGGAAACAAACAGGAATTTTCTGGAATTCAGGAATCAGGAATTTTCTGTCCAACCCATGGTGCTGCTCTGGGCAAGGATGGCTTTACAGACTCAGTGTCAGAGCACCTCTGTGGGACAGCTTGCGCAAAAAAATCCACTCTGTGCATGCTTTCATCAAATTGTTGAGGGTAAATTCAGAAAGTTTCCAAAATGATAGCAGAAACCTGGATAGATGTACCTTGAACTTGGATACCACTGTAACGACAGCTGCTCTGTTCTGGGTTTTGGTGTTATTTTGGTTCTTTTCCATCACAGGAAATAATTTTTGAAGCAAAGGGTCCTTAGAGTTCTGCAAAACATGGAGCAGCTCTGGTGGAACAGCATCCTGCAAACACAGACATGGCTTGTTAGTACCTGGCCCTGGCAGGCACCTGCACCTCTGAAAATAACTAAAAACTCCACAGATAGAGATGGAACAGCATTTCTGATGCCAAATTCGGTGTAAGCACAGCTGCAGTCTCAAATCTGATGATGTACATTCATTCAGAGATTCAGGAACACAGAACAACGTTTGGCTGAACATTCAGCAAATCCAGTCAAACGCGCAACTGCTCCCAGCATTGTTCTGGTTACAGAGCCTGAGCGAGCTCCAGGCCTCAGGACTGGGTTAATCCCTGAAGGACAGTCGGCAGCAGACAGCAGAAATGTTCCTTTTAATTAAGAGATGGTGTTTTATTGCCTCCCCCAACAGCACTTGCCGAAATTGCTGGGGATGTCAGAGCTGAGAAGGGACCCTCAGGATATTTCACATTTCAATCGTTCCCTGGTGGCACAAAGAGGCCAAAATTTGAGTACTTTCAGTGCAGAGTCCGTGCTCTTGTTTTTCATAAACTTAATCGGAATTTTTGGGGGAACAAAGTGCTCTGTTCGTAGCTACAGAAATGCCCTGATGCCATTAACAGTTCTGCATCTCCCAGGAATGGAAGAAGCCCTGATTTGGTGATGGTCCAGCTCATCCTCAGCTCAAAGGTGTAACAAAGCACCTGCTCCTGCCAGTGATGGTTCGATGAGAATCAGAGCAAGAACATCACCCAATTTTATGTGGCCTGAAGGATTTTTTTGGAGCAAGGTATGTCCAGTACCCAGCACTGAATGTATTTGTTAGTGGTGCTTTGATTTAAATCACTTTAGCGCTGTAGGATATTTATTTTATTATTTTAAACAGCTCTTTCTGAAAACACCTACCTTATTTTTCTCCACCATCGCTGCCAGCTGATAGCAGACTTTGCCAGCATAATGTGAAATGATAAAGTTGGGCTTCTTATTGAACTTATCTCGACTTAAACACTGATTACTGGACAAAGCTTTCTCAATCCTGGTCTGGAACAGGTCAGCGTTGGAGGGTCTGTTCAGGCGACACTCCTGAAAAGGAGACACAGTGGCAGCATCTCTTATTTGTCACAGGGAACTGACTCTAAAAGCTACAACATTTAAAATTGAAATCGTAGCCGTTTTACCTTTAGAGCTGCTTTGAGTATGCAAGTCCTGAAATATTGGGAAGGAAGGGGGGGAAAGAAGTAATTGAGGCTTCATATTTGAATTAGAACATCCAGGATCAGAGGGAAAAACACAACTCAGAAGAGGAAGGAGCAGGGCCATGATTTTTCTGAAACCGAAGCTTGGCAGAAAGTTTATATCTGACAGGTTTTCTGCTAATTCACTGTCTGTGTTTTCTTTGGTGGTGTGAGACAAAAGCAGGAAACTGGGCCCAACAAATGAAGGGTTTAGATCTCACTTACCTCATTCAACAAGGCAAAAATGCTGAGAGGATTTCCCTCTATCAGCTCAAGGCAGTGCTGGTTGTCCTGGTAGTTTATGAATGACCACTGCAGGCCTTCAGCTGCGTATTCCTCCTGCAGGAAGAGGGAAGGTTATGCTGCAGCAGAGGGCACCAGAGCTCAGAGCTCTGTGCCTTGGGCAGCTGATGCAGCTCCTGTTCGAGGAGTTAATCCCAGTCAGCTCCAGGTCAACACCAAGCTTGAGAAAAAACCCCACACGAGGATATTCCACCCCAGGTAGGCTTTGGGTGTGGAGCAGAACCTGCTGGAACAATTGGTCTGAGGGTTTGGGAACTGCACGGATTTATCAGAGTGAGCTGCAAGGCTGCTTTAGAGAGTAAACAAAGGCTACAGTCACACAAAGCCTCTCCTGGCTGTGCTGAGATTTCCCCTGAAGGACAAGGAACACGCAGAACTCCTTCCCTGGACTGGGACACAGCCCTAACCCAACCTTTGTGTGCCAGACTTTACTAACTGGGCTCCATTTAAAGCAAAGCCTGAGCTGAAAGGAAGTGCAGAGAGATACTGGTTGAAATAATTGGTTCAATATTTATGCTGAATTACAGGACAAACTGTCAGCAGTGTTTAACAAGCACAAGCTCTGGGCAGTTATTTGAAAAGTCTCCTGCCAAAAGCTTGCTCAGCACAGCTACTAATGGCATTTAAGTGGTTTGGGGGACAGCCAGATCCAGAGGTAAGAGGGCAGGCAGTGAGTGGGAGGGGTGCTATAAACAGAGGTCATGGAGCTGTTTCAAGGAAAGCAATTGTGTGCTTGAACTTGGTTTCCATCTTCCCTGACCATTAACCCCTGGCACCCTGACCAGGGCAGGCAGGGAAAGCAGCCTGGGAACAGCAAAGCACAAATTGCAGTCAGAGAAACACTTCTCTCCTGAATAAATTGACAAAACCCTGCTGTGAGGCAGGAGGTGCCAGCACGCTGGTGCCATAAAGAGAATAATTTCCCCAATTCCAGTTAATGGCAAGGAGCATTTTGGTAATGGATCTGCAGTGGGGAGGGAGAGAGCAGCAGCCCTGGCAGGGACTCTGCACCTCGCAGGGCCCTCAGATGAGAGCTGGAATCAGCAGTGTGTGAGCAGTGAGGGACTGTGGGGTGCAAGCACCTTCTCTGCTGTGAAACAGCACCATTTGAGTCCCTCTGGAAAAAGCCACTGCTCCATCCCAGTGCCTTCTGTGGCATTAAGGACTGGGTGGAGGCTTCCATCTGACCATGGGCACAGCAATACAATAAAAGGGACAAAAAATGCTGTTTTAAATCAGATATTGAAGATGTGATTGTCAGGTTGGGGCATTACCTGCTGGGCCTTCAGGTAGTGAGCTACAAAGTGCTGCTGCAGTTTCTCATTGGCATAATTAATGCAGAGCTGCTCCAAGTTGTTTTCAGGGAAGGCTTCAAACCCATAAACATCCAACAAACCTGCAAGGAACGTGGGAGGACAGGGAGCTTTGGTTTAGGAGCAGCTTGGAGGGCTGATGGCCCCTCAGTTCAGCCAGGGAGGGCTCTCCATACCTATGAAGTTGGTCCACACTGAGGGATCTGTGTAGATGTTTTCATTTATGACCAAAACCAGCCACTCAAACAACCTGCAGACAACAACAGTGGCCTTAGATGGAACCTGCTTGTTTGAAACAATCACAGCAATTGCTTTTCCTGCTGTTTCTATCAGTGTCACTTGGAAGAAAGAGCAATTTCTGATGTGCTGCCATGGAATAGCAGCAAATAAATCCCTGTGGCCTCCCCACTCCCTCCCAAAAGTCACCAGGATTAGCGTGTCCTCACCTGGCATAGATGACTTTGGCCAGGCAGTCCCTCCTGGTCTCACACTCAGCTCTGGAGCATGGCTTCTTGAACACTTGCTGCTGTTTTCCAGCGGTGATTGTTCGAATCCTTAAAGATTCCAGGAGTTCCTCGGTGGGAATCTTGAGCAGATCCCCTGTGGTCTTCACAAAGTCTTGTTGAGGAGAACAAACAGTGCAAGGTTACCTGATATGTTCACACCTCTGAAGGCATGGAAGGGCTAGAAAATTGATTGTGTAGAAACAGATTCTGTAGAAAAACGACATCTCCATCAGCTCTCCAACTTCAATGTGGATTTTAGATCTTTTAACCCAAACTTGGGAGCAAGTTTTGCAAAGACCAGACTCTTAATTTGGATGTAGAGTGTCCCTAGGATATCAGATACTCCATTTAAAGATATTTAATAAGTAAATCTGAATTAACTAACTAACTAAAGGAAGTAATTCTCTACATTCTTTCCTTCCTCTAATCCTTTCCTTAGGCATCTGCACTGAACTAACAAGGCTCTGGAGCACAGCAGGGTTGTTGCCTCACCTTTGGTTTTGTCTTCCAGTTCACAAGGCTGAGATTCGTCCACTGGATTGGAGAACTGAACGTTCCCAAGGTGCAGAAGGCCTGATAACACCTGAAATACAATCAAGCAGGGAATTTTTTAGGACAGCTCCGAGGCAGTGCCCCTGAGCCTTCCTTCAGCCCCAGGAACTGCCCAGGTCAAAACATTTCTGCACAAAAGGCAGCAAACAGATCCCAAACTTCTGTAATTTGGGAATTACAAATTGCTGCAATTCGTATTGAATGCAATTCCCTAGTGCTGCAATTCCTGAAGGGAAACTGAATTCTGGTTCAGAGCTAGTATTTAGCTGTGCAGCCTGGTGTGGAGCTGAGGCCCTCCAGTGAGGAGCAGAGCTCTGCAGCACAGTGACATGGATTTACTCCATCCATCCCACCCTGGGAAGATCATTCCCAACCTCCTCAGCAGCCTCGTGGTGTCCCTGCTTTGCAGCTGACCTTGAAAATATTGTTCTGCGTGGCGCGGTCGATGCCCAGGTGGAACATTGCCCCTCGGGTCACCTCGAAGCAGTCCTCTGAAAAGCCAAACGGTGCTTTGAGAAAGCCATGCACACCACCACGGGCAAGCAGAACTTCCCAGCACATCAGGTGCAGCTGGAATTGTCCAAGGAGACCAGGCAAGCTGGATGCTGCTTGGCTAAATCCCACACACAAGCTGGAGAACCAACCCACGGATCTTTTCTGCCTCTGTCAGGTGAAGGATGTGCACAGACAAGAGAGTTTCTAAAAGCCACAGAGAGGCAAATTTGCCAGGCCAGAAGCAGCTGTTTTAAGCCAGGTGAGTGATTTTAAGCTTTAAGACTTAACAGTGCAAAGTGAAACTTAAAAAGAATCCCATTAATGCAAACTCCCGTGGGCTGACCAGGGGATTGAACAGGATATGTTTTTGCCTGCCTTCCTTTAAAGTTCCAGCCATTATTAATGGATTGATTAATTAATTTGTGGAGCTAATCTTTACCATCTAAGTTTCTTTCAGAGTTTGGCAGCCAGCGGTACTCGGCCCCTTCTGCAAGGTTCCACTCCAGCCTCTCCTCTGCTGTAGCACCTTTCGTGATCTGGAGACAGAAAACAAGGTAAAAATTGAATTCTGCCTTTGGTCTTTACAGCTCACAGTCAGTGAAGAATAACATACTGGGAGGATGATTTAATTTGGAAGCCCGGGAGACAGGGAAACTGATAATTATGAAAAGTTGCAACGGTGCTAAGTCTGGTGATTTCATCCCCACTGCATGTCAGAAATATCCAGCAAAATTAACTGAAGGCAAACCTGATAAAAAATATGGAAGTTTCTTTCATTGGGGGCCTGATAGGCAACTCTGGTCTTCTCCAGAAGGAAAGTCTGGATGGAAGCACCAGTCAGATGATGGAATCTAGAGAGGGAAAAAGAGCAAAGATTTCAACAAAACCTCCTCCCAGAATCCAAGAGGTGTTGTGTCATTCTGAAACCAACTGACTGTGAATGCTTTGCAGTTCACCTTCAGTTTTGTTCGTATTTCATTCAGAGTTCTTAACAGCATGTCTGTTTCTCCACTGCTTTCTTTTAGAGATCAGGGTGAGAGTTTGCACAAAAAGAGAAGAAAGGAAAATAGTAACAGTTTAAGCTGCCAGCAAACCAAAATATGCTCTAAAGACAGATAAAATACTCTATGGCAGATTTCAGCAATAAGCTTGTCAAGATTTAAAGGAACAAGACAATAGCTAAGGTTTTCCACAGTAATTATTACCTGTCTAGCTGGAGCTGGATGTATTTCCCAAACCTGCTGCTGTTGTTATTCCGCAGGGTGCAGGCATTCCCTGTGAAATTGCCAGTGGCAGACACAGAACAATCAGAGTGGTGCCACTCTCCATGCAGCACACACAGGTGTTAGGGGGATCTGTGAAAAGCTCCAGTATTTGAAGAGTTTGTTTTTGGGAGGACCACGAGATAGCTTAGACTTGTGTGCTGACAAAGGAAATCCCCACAGTGGCCATTACTTGTGTTTGTTGTTAAAAAAGCCACATTTACCAAATGCTTCCATGACGGGGTTGGAATCCAGCACTCTCTTCTCTATCCTTTCCACAGTTTCGTTGCCTTTTGGGGAGATCACCGAGGCAGCAACAGAGGCATAGAACTTCATAAGGCAGCGAGAGGTCCAGGTCTGCAAGAGAGAGGCCTGACAATGGCTCTTTGTCTTTACCACGTTATCAGTTGTGTCAGTGGAGCAGCGCTGCCTTCTGGAAATGCAGCGTGCAGCTGGAGAGGAGGCTGAAGAGAGGAACTGTGCCAGGTTTAGAGCTCTGCTTCAGTGAAACTCTCTGTGCCACAGACACACATTTCAGTGCTGCTGCAGTGGGAGTGCTCTGCTGAACAGCACTTCCGTCGAGGTGTCACCATCTGGAAGCTCAGGCAGAATTAACAGCTCCTGTCTTAGCGTGGAGTGAATGTAAATGGATTTTGAGTCATTACCATTCAGCAAAGCATCTTGTTCTTGGGCTTAAAAATACCCTCAGTATTGTCCTGAACAGGGATGGACCTTCACAGAAGGCCCAGGGCAGGATCTGAATTCACTGTACACAGGGTTTGCTGAGCCTCACACAAACTGAGGCACTAACTCAGGTGCAGTTCCTGCTGAATGATTCAAACCCAGCTCTCCAGAAATGACAGATGTCACCTGAAGAGCTGCTATATTAAGCAGAGTGTGTTTAACTGCAGCAATCACTTAATGCTTCACACACAGATTTCAAGAGAGTCGTGCTGGGTAGATTGGCTACGTGCTCTGTCAGAGGGCTTTTTGATTCATCTTTGCTCATTCACTGCACTGCTCTGCACTACAAATCACTGGCAGAGCTCAAAACTTGAGAGCAATGTCATAAAAAAAAAATTCCTTACCTTCCCGGCACCACTTTCTCCACTCACAATGATGGACTGGTTCACAGGGTCCATCTGCTTTTGGACATTTCTGTAGGTTTGCTCAGCCACTGCAAAGATGTGAGGTTTTAGATCCTGGCAGTGGAAGAGAATATTCATATTTAAGAGTACAGTAACCACACAGTTCAACAGCAATGGATAGCAAGGGTCATCTCACATTTATCTGAAAACAGCACTGCTCTTCTAACAGAACTAATATTTCACTTGAAATGCATTTTATCCTATAGGAGTATTTTGCTCATATAAATTTGGAGCAGTTTGACATCTGGGCTCTGCAGAAGGACAGTTATTTCAAACACAAGGGTTACCTGAGGACAAAGTGCAACGTGGTACTCCCTCATGAGCTCAGGTGAGTAGAGGCAGGAGACAGGCTGGAACGGATTTAAAGCCACCAGGCTGCAGCCTGCATTTGTGTAGAACAGGTTGACTCTGTACCTTGCTTGAAGACATTTCAGAACTGAAAGGCAACACCTTCTGTTAGCATCTTTTGCAAATTGCATTCTCTACCTGTTTGTAACCAAAGTCTGCAGCTTTGTTTTCTATCAGGTTTAGCAGAGAATGAGGTGATCGAGAGAGTGATGGAGGTCTAAAATAGGTAACTCCTGTGTTCATGGCATTGATGCAGTGAGAGCAGGAGCCCCACGTGTCAGGGCCTGCAGGGAAAGGGATCCCTCAGCACACACTGCCTGCCTGCTCACCTGTCCTGGTTGTCACCGGATTCACCTTCGTGAGGTCGTCAAAAAGATGCAGCTTCTCTTCATCGCTGAGAAAGGCTCGGACTTCTTCTTCAAATGATTCACTGAGGTCATTCTGGATGAGAGAATCTTCCCTTTGGCCATTTTCCTGGAGGGGACATCAGATCAGCACCAGTGAAAGGTGAAAAGCTGGACTTTCACCTCATGCCCTGTTCTAGCTCTTCTGCTGCTTCCAAGTCACTGGAGTTCGGTCTGAGCAGGAGCCAGACCTCAGCACGTCTGAGCTGCTCTTCTCCCACCTGCCCTCCTCCTGCTCTGATGTTACAGAAGGGTTCTGGCTGTGGTAAAAGCACTCAAGAGAACGTGGCCTTGGGCAGCTGCTGCAGCTCTGCAGCTTGCCCAGCACAGACTCACACCAGTTGTCATACCTGGCTCATTTCTGAGCCTCTGCATGTCGTGCGTTCAACCCAAGCACGGCCTCAGGCTCAGGGAAGCAGGAAGGACTGAGGGACAGCTGGAAGCCACTGCAGACCAACACAAATGCAGTTTTCCTAGCACAGACTTTAATTTTCAGAGAAAATTTAATTTTCAGTGAAAGCTGCAGAGTGCACGCATCACAGCCAGGGCAGAGAAATGGTGCTGGGGGCAGAGCTGGGCTGCATTAGCTGAGGGGTTCACCCTTTGAATCACCTAAAGTATTCAAATCTCAGCCTCTGGGCTCCCGTGTCCTTGCCGACATTATTTGGAAGGACACGTTTGTTGTATGTAATGGAAAACCAGCCTGAAGAGAGATTCCAGGTCCTGTTTGCCATTTCTGGGGACAGGAGACGCTAGAAAAGAAAACGAAGAATGGAAAAGATGGCAAGCCCTGATTTTTGCGTTTTATGTATTCCTTTTGCTCTCCTTCTCTTGAACAGAAAGTTGTCCAAGCTATCCCCACTCACCTGTACCACAGGTTAACCAAGTCAAGGAACAGCATCACCTTGTTTATCCAGAAAATGCTAAATTTAGTTAGCAGCATTCCTACTCCATGGCTGGGCTCATTAATAAAGGGGAAACATACTGCAAACCCCCATTAGCACGTTCCTAAAAAAACCCCAGAAGCTGCAATAATGTACTCATTTAGGGGCGTTATTATCTTTTGCAGACAGCATAAGTAGTTCATTTCCAGTAATACAGAATTTTACACAGTAAGGGGGAAAAAAAAGCTTAGCAACGCAGTAAAGCATTGCCACCCAAGTGATTTCTGTTATTCTCCTCTGAATAAGCATTAAGCAGCTTGCTGCTGTCAGAGAACAGACACCACAATTAGGGAACACTCCATGGACCTGAGGAGTTCCTGCCAATTCCCCTTTCTTCCCGTGCCCCCCAATGCTCCTGTATTACACTGGCACCAGGCAAGTTAAATCCAGAGATTTAAATCCTGTGAGGCTGCAGGACCCGAGGAAGGGCTTGGTTTTGCACCACGTCAGTTCAGACGATGATTGCTTAGCCAAAAGTAAAAGAATATTTGAAAATAAATCACAACTCTTGTGTCCATTCATCGTCCTGAACAAACACCCTTAGGATGTGCTTGCCTGCATTAGCACCAGCCCTGTTAGAGCCCAGGGCACAACAAAAATCACTGCCTGCTGTTACTAACACAGCTCAAACCCACAGTAAACAGGTCCAGTCAATTCGTGAAGCAGGGCTGAATATTCATTAGTAGTTACCTAATCTTGACTGCATGGAAATAAGCCAAGAATTCTCTCCTGGCAGTAAAATTTAATTAGCACACACAACTCCTGGTTTTGTTTTTACCTGCTTTGGCATCTTGTCCAGCCCTGTGGCCAGGAACGCTGGAGAGGGCCTTTACTTTAGGGTGCTTCATTCAAATCAGGCTGGAGAGTGCTTAAATAAAGAAAATAAAAAGGCATTTTGATCAAAATAACTCTGGATATGTCATTCTCCAGAGGGTTCCACAAGCCAAGCCCAAAGACTTCACACGAAATTACTGATCCCAGTGGGGTTCAAGTAGCAGTGGAGCTGGAAGGATTATCCAGAGTGAGGGCCATGTTCTGCTGCCCCTGCATATAAAGCTTATTTGGAAAGAATAATGTATCTTTCCTTACATCAGGAATAAAATGTTTTGCTTCACTTTAACAAAGCAAGTTTTCTTGGCAAGAAATTGCAACTCTTGGTTAAATTCCCCCTGTCTAGAGAAATAGGAAAGATCTGTGGGTCTGAGGCATCCAAGAAGCCAGAGCTTTTGGAAGGGGAGTGACTCAGAGAAGTTTGTCTTGCAGCAGAAACAACACAGGCTGCTGCTGTCCCCTTCCTGTTTCCTCTGAAAATCTCTGGGAGCCAGCCCAAGGTGAGTCAGGAATTTCTGTGATAAATGCTGAGGTTCCAGTCACACAGCCAGGAAGAATTCTGTCCTTCCTGCAGCCAAAGCTGCCATTACTTCCATTCTTTTTTCTATTCTAATTCTATTATATTCTGTTCTAATTCTGCTCTGATTCTATTATACTCTATTCTAATTCTATTCTAATTCTGTTTTAATTCTATTATATTCTATTCTAATTCTACTCTGTTCTTTTCTATCCTATTCCTAGTCCTATTCCTATTCCCATTCCCATTCCTATTCCTACTCCTAGTCCTATTCTTACTCCTATTCTTATTCCCATTCCTATTCCCATTCCCACTCCTATTCCTATTCCCATTCCCATTCCTATTCCCATTCCCACTCCTATTCCTATTCCTATTCCCATTCCTATTCCTATTCCTATTCCTACTCCTATTCCTATTCCTAGTCCTATTCCCATTCCTATTCCCATTCCATCCCTAATTTCGTTCTTACCCGGCACAAAAACACCACTTAAGAGTCAGTCTGGAGCCCTGGGCACGCTCCCAAATCCCCAAACCCGTCTCCGATCCATCCCTCCTTCCCGGTGCCCGCAGATCCCGGGACACGCGGGGAACACAGGGACACGCGGGGACACACTGGGACACGCGGGGACACACTGGGACACGCGGGGACAGGCGGGGACACACGGGGGATACACGAGGGACACGCGGGGACACACGGTGACACGCGGGCCGTGGCAGCTCCCGCAGCCGCTCCCGGGCGGGACCCCAAGGTCGCGGGGCGGGCGCGGTGTGCCCTCAGGGCCGCGCGTCGCGGGGCGGGCGCGGGGCCGCGGCTGA
>VZRL01001718.1:306965-324311 GCA_013397895.1 Origma solitaria | reverse complement strand
GGTGTTTCCCTCCGGCCGGGGCCGCCCGCAGGCTGGAGCGGGGAGGAAGCAGCAGCAGCAGCAGCGATGGCGCGGCTGGTGGCGGTGTGCCGGGACGGCGAGGAGGAGTTCCCGTTCGAGAAGAGGCAGATTCCCCTCTACATCGATGACACCCTCACGGTGAGTCCCTCGGGCCCGTCCCGCTGCCCCGGCGCCTCCCGCGTGTTGCAATTCCCAGGCAGGCCGGGCCTTTCCTCCTGCCGGGCCTCGCTGGCTCCTCCTCGGGCTCCTGCAGCGTTAATCTGTGGGACTTTGCAACACTTGGGTTTAACAGAGCTCAATGTGGCAACTTTTGTTATCTGATGGCCGGCTCTGAAAGCGGCCGAACCGCAGAACGAGGGAGTTACCGCCGTGCCGGGGCCTGTGCACAACTTGTGCCGGAGCCACGAGCCACGCTCGGTGCTCAAGGGTGGAGCAAAGCCATTTTTCAGCTGGGAAGGAAGGGAGCCATGTTAACGTTAAACCCCGGCTTAAAACCGAGTGGTTTTTCTGCTCTTAAAAAGGCTAAAAGCGTTTTTGAACGCTTTGGGGTAAAGTCGGGGTTGTCGAGTGTGCAGGAATGTAAGAAATCTGAGAGTTGCCGTTTCAGGGTGTTGCTCTGCGTTGGAAAACGTGGTGGTTTTGCCGTTTCCAGAAGATTCAGTGGAAAAATCAACTAAATGCAGCTTGGAGGCTTTCTGCTCCTTCTCTTGAGTTTAGAGGAAGGTTCAAAAACTGCATTGTAGGAGAACACAGGGCAAATAGAAAAAAATTCTCTTAAGTAGCCAGTTGTTGTTTAATCAATTCTTATGGCATGAAAATGCTGGATTGAAAATAATATTGCACTTAGATAGTATGCTTTGGTATCTTAATGATTCATATTTGATTTCTTTTGCTGTCAATGTGACAGTAACTGTTGTTACTTTAAATGGTGTAAAATGTGGGTGATTTAAATTCCTAATCTTACGTTTAGGATGGAAGAATCCCTGAGTTTCATCAGCTCAGAAAGGTGTCCCTGCTCACAGCAGGGGGATGGAACTGGATGGTCTTCAAGGTCTTTTCCAACCCAAACCATTATTCCACATTCCAGCACAAAACATTTAAATATCTTCAGACAGGCCCCATCTGGATTTGCTGCATTTGAAGAAAGTCCTATTGCTGTATTTTATTTTTGATCAATTTGAATGGTGGCATATTATTAATTTACCAAGTATCATCACTATTTTTGGCTTCTCTCATTAACTGTGTCCATATGTTGGGTAAAGTTTCCTCTAAAGTTGTCCAAAGCAGTGTCTGCCTCTCCTAGAGGGGCTGATGACCTGGAAAAAGCAGCACTGTGCAGAAATAGTGTAAGTTTGAGTTTTTTGGTGTCTTGGCCACACCTTGAAAGTTATTTTGCCCTTTTAATATTCCATGTGGTTTTAACTCTTGGGTTTCTCTCTCTCTCTTTTTTTTTTTTTTCATTTTTTTCCCCTTCCTGGGCTCCCTATAAAAATTATCCATGAGTTTCTGTCATGTAGATTTGCCATGCTCTTTTAGTTTTTGTTGTGTGTAATAGGCTGCAAGTGAAAATTCAGCTATATTCCACCTGGTATAGCTGAATTTAAATTCAGCAGACCTAAAATTCCATTTGTGGTTTAGTCCCAGAATTTAACACCAGGCCCAAACTTTGTGCAAATGCACTGTGTTGTTGCTGTCCTTCTGCTTTTTACACCATCCTCATGATTGAAAGGGTCCTCTAGCTGTAAATCAGTTTTATGCCCATCTGGAGGAAAGGCATTTATGCAAGTGCAAGTCATCCTCACCATAAAGAAATCTTATCTTGGGTCTGTTTTTTTTTTTTGCCCATTCTGTGACTGTTGTTATAAAGCACTTGAATTTCTAGGTGGTTTCTGGAGGCTTTTATTAAAAAAATCTGCAGAAACAAATGAATGAACTCTGAGCTTCCTTGTCTGTCATCTATAATTTATTTTTTAAATACTTAATGAGAGCTATTACAAGACATGCAGCTGTCTTTGAAACAGAATTTTACATCTGCAGCACTATCTTTAAAAAATAATGGTGGTTATTGATAGTAACTGGCTTCTGTTGACCTCTTAAAACTCAAATTTTAAATATAATGGGACTGTTAGTCAGCTGGAAGAGTTAATCTGTGCCTCAAATCTAGAATCAGTGAATTAGTGATGGCAAATTAGGAATGAATGGCCCATGTGCTCTTGATCTGAGCTCCTTTGTAGTAGCCCAGGAAGCAGCTCAGGTGCAGGGAGATGCTGCTGCCCTGAGTGGATTATTCACCACCACACTTCCCTGCTCCTTCTGTCTCAGCTAGAAATTAAAGGAGGTTTCAATATTGAACCCTTTTCATTTCTTAAGCAGCTTTTATGGTTTCTAGAAGGCATTCCATTTGATGTGGTATTACAGGATTTTTTTTTTTTTCCTTCCAGTACAGGGTGTGATGGTGGTTGATGTTTAACCACTTAATAAAATCTCATCAGACACATGAATTAATATAGTCTTTGATTCTTTTGCTCTATTGTACAAAATACCTCAGGGTGTTGTCTGATAGTGGGAGATGAAGGTGAGGGGGGGAAAAATAGGCAGATTTATCTCTTGTCTCTGTTATTAGCAGATAGAGCTTTTACTTTTCCTTGTAGCTCCTTACCCACAGAAACACCAAATTAGTGATGTAGGAAACTTGTAAATCTGCAGCAGAAACTGGTGCAGCTGCTTGGGGTGGATGGATTGGGGTGAGGGAAGCTGGAAAAGGAGCTCAGGGTTAGGATTGGCAGTGGCTGTGCACAAAGATAAGGCAGCTGTGCTAATGCTCACTTTGGGGCACACGGGCGAGCAAAATAGTGCCTTGTTCCCAGAGAAATGTTTATTTTGGAGTGGTGCTCAGTGCCTGGAAAAGTGAGTGTGTGAGTTCTCTGGAGGTAGTGTTGGCAATTAGGCAGACAGGGAATTCTGCCTTCCCTAGACAGCTGAGGGAAGGTGGAAGGAGGAGAAAGGATGAATCAGACAGTTTTATTTGGTGTTCATTTGCATTAGAGTTATTAGCCGAAGTTGTTATTTTGTCTTTCGGATTTTGAAGTGAACTTTCAGTATTCATATTGACAAATTCCCTATTTCTCAGTTTGGACAAAGAAGAGAACTGAGCCAGGCTTTACCCATTTTCCTAGTTGCTTTCATTTTACTCCATGGTTGCACAGTTGGATTTTTGGCTGAAAGTTACTTTCCTGATTTCTGCCCCTTCCCAAGAAATTGCCCTCTTTGTTTCTCAGTAATTTGATAAGAAACGTTATTAATTACTTACAAGTAATCACATTGTTCTGTAGGCTTAACATTTTGCTTTGAGCCTCTTGAGAGTTGCAGCTGCAATCACACAAAACAAACTATGCCTTGGAGTACCTTGTTGGGTTAATATGGTTTGAAATTAGCCTTTGGAGGAGTCGACTCTGTCATTAAACTGTTGTGACTGTTTCCTCAGAGCTTTATAAATTGAGTTAAGCTGTTGGGTCTGCTTGGATCTCAGTGTGTTGAAGAATATATATATATTTTTTTTTTTTTTAGACTGAAGCAGTGTCTCAAGTCATATAGGTGATAATATAAATACTGATGGTCCATTTCGCAACTTTTGCTTTCTCCATAGCAGCTATTTAAGAGTTGCCATTTACAAACTGCCTCTAGAACATTATATTACTCTGCTGAAACATTCACTGTCTGAAACAGTTACCTTTATCCTTTCCCAAGCTCCTGTAATTATGTGAAAAGGATGAGCGTTTAACATAATTCCAGTCTTATTTCCCCCAAGAAAGTAAACCGACTAATGCTCTGTTTGGCTTTTGTCTTGTCTGAAAGCCCCTCTTTAAATTGTTTTTCCTCTCTTGTATAGATGGTGATGGAATTTCCTGATAATGTGCTGAACCTCGATGGACATCAGAATAACAGTGCACAATTGAAACAGTTCATTCAGGTAAATAATGCTTTCTAAGAAGTCAGGTTTTTGCTTCTCCACGAGGTTGTGACTCCTGGAATGCCTCAGACACGTCAGCACCTGGGAGCAGTCACACATTGGTACCAAAGTGCACCGGGTTCCGTTGTGCTCTGGATTCCACAGCATTTATTGCACATTGTCTTGTCAGGAGGCGATTGCTGCATGTCTGCTTAGAGCTCAAAACTTACAGTGGAAACTACACTTTAAATACATTTTGATTTTTATTTTTCTAAACAGCTTTGAGCTGCCTTTTCAAGTGGATTAAGTAAGCGTGGATTGCGTAAGGTTGGGTTGTTGTGCTTTAGTGCCCATGCCAGGGTAGAATTTGTGTGCCAATTTATAGATTATGCATAGTTTAGTGATGAGAGTTGGTTTTGTGGTACCCCAGAAACTTTAATCATAGAAACTGATGTGCCAAATTCTGGCAGACAACTGTAGCACTGGAACACCTGTAGCAGCAGCAAATTCGTGCCACTCGATGTCCAAAGGGACACTTTGCTGCTCTGCAGTGGCACAGCCTCACTCAGGGTTGACAGCAGCAGTGCAGACACGTGCTGCATCTCAAGTGTAGCTGGGCTTTGAAAATAGCTCGTTCCTGCTTTGCTCTGACTCCTGCAATTAATTACAGGAAGGAGGGTTATTGCTGAGTGATATTGCTTGTCAGGTGATTTAATGGGCCTTCCTCTAAGAGCACAAATGTTAAATGTTACCTGATGGTAGCTCCACTTTTCATAACATACATTGCATAGAAGGAGCTGAAAATATTTTCTCTTTCCAGTTGATGTTTTGATGAGTTTTGCTGTACTGTGTGGTCTTTCCTTCCTTTCCCCAGAAGTTGTGACAAGTCCTTTGTGCATTAGGAGTGTTTGAGTGGTGTGATGTGACAATAATACAGAAAATACTATCGTGGCGTGGCATGACATTCCCTGTGCAGATACAACTGAAGCTGTGCTCTGTGTGACCAGGGCAGAGTGAGCCTCCCTCAGTGGTGCTGATGTCCCAAGTGTGGCTTTGTGTGCTGGGCTCTGCTGGTGGCACTCCAGTGCTGCTGAGAGCCAAGCCAGTAACTGAGCAGTGAGAAGGACTAGAAGGCTGTGTGCTTTTTGTGAGGATGTATGCCTGGATGTGTTTGACAGAGGGGCCAGGAGACACATCTACAATTGTTTATTGATGTAAGCAATATTAGAAGGTGTTCTCATTAATATTCTATTAATAGCAGCCTTTGGATGTTCACTACTGAAGTCGAAGGCTTCACCCTGAGTTGTAATGTGTATTTCTTTAATTCCAGCTAGTAGGATTGTGCTGGGAAATGGCATTTATCCTTCCAGGAGAAATATTGTTAAATTGTCACGGTCTGAGCAGAATAAGTTGGTTGTAAATGAGATTTCCATAAATGCCAACAAGCGTTCATGAATTTCCTTTTCATGTGCCAAAGATAAAATGAGTGTGAGTAGAAGATGAAAACTTGCAGTTTGTGTGTGAGACCTTTTCCTACAACATCTGTGCTGAGGTGGAGAAAAAGCGTTTCCTGAGCAGGACGTTTATTCCGAAACAGCATTTCTGGTAGAAGAAGGGAACGAGAGGAGAAAACCACTTACCCTCTGTTTCTAACGCTTTAATTTTTGGGTTTTTTTTCCAGAGACACAGCATGCTGAAGCAGCAGGACCTGAACATTGCCATGATGGTGACGTCGCGGGAGGTGCTGAGCGCGCTGTCGCAGCTGGTGCCGTGCGTGGGCTGCCGGCGCAGCGTGGAGCGCCTGTTCTCCCAGCTGGTGGAGTCGGGGAACCCTGCCCTGGAGCCCCTCACCGTGGGGCCCAAGGGGGTGCTCTCCGTCACCCGCAGCTGCATGACTGATGCCAAGAAGCTTTACACACTCTTCTACGTGCATGGGTCAGTGGCTGAGAGCTGCTCACACAGTTCCTGCTCTCTGTGTTTGCCTTCTGGGGGTACTGAGTTGGCACAAGTTGGAGTCTTAAAGTCTTAAAGTTGGAGTCTTCTCCTCTTTAACATCTGTGTTTCACAACTAAATACAACTACTTGTTGCCCAAACTGGGAAAAAAGCAAACCCCATCTTTGATATCACCAGTTGCAGTGCCACGATGGCCAATATTTAATATTCAGTCATTCATCTGACACAGGCACTGGGGTTTTTTGGCCTCTGGAAGAAGAGTGTTTGCCTCACTGCTTGACATGTAAAAAGTGAAATAAATTAATCTGTCCACCAAAGTTTTCTGCTCTTGTGTAGAAAGGTAACACTCAGAAAGTGAAACCTGCTGGGCTTGGTGAGCACAATAAATACCCCAGTGCCATTAGCTCCTCAGCTGTCAGCAGAGCAAACAGTGAGTGCTCAGCACAGTGTGCCTTGGCCTTCCAGTTGGCTTCAGCTCATTCTTCTTGCTCCAGTTAGCAGGAAAAGTAGGGAAGGTTACTGCACAGTTGAGGAGGCTGAGATTGGGAGAGTGAGGTAGTGTAACCTGATCCAGTGGTTTTCAGAATATGAAGTTCCTCACTTTTTTTTTCCTACAGGTCCAAACTGAATGATATGATTGATGCAATTCCCAAAAGCAAGAAGAACAAGAGGTGTCAACTGCACTCCCTGGACACACACAAACCAAAACCTTTGGGGTAAGTCTATGTTAACATGCACAATTCAAATATTTTAAGGAAGCAAAGTATTGGAACTAATTTGTTTTTAAGCATTGAGATCAATTTTTATGCTCTGATCTGTTTGCCAGAGTAGTAATTTCCAAGATAGTTGGATTATAGCAGACCTAAAATAATGCTGAGGAGAGGAAGAGAAGCACCAGGAGTTTTGGGCATGCTCAGGGCATGGATGGCTTCTGCACTGTGATATGAGCAATGCTCTAGAAAGACAAACTGGTTTTTATGCTCTAGACCACAAGGATTGCTCAGCAGATTTTCTCACATTGAGGTCAAAGGGTACGAAATGCTAAATAAATATACATCATTTTGCTTGGGATTATTAAAAATGCCTTGCACAACTGTTAATCAAGTGCTTTATTGTGGTTGCATGCAGGGTTAAAACTGGAACTCCATAAAATGCATTTTCTCAAAATGTGACAGCATGTTTTGAATACACCACTGAACAATATGCATATATGCCTCTGTCTTGAAGTTGAAATTATTTATTCCAGCTGGTTAAGCAGAAAAACACTCCCTGTAAATCTCCTGTGGATTTTGGGGAGGTTTCTTGTTTGTGGGTGGTTCCTTTTAATTTTTTTTTTTCAGATGATGACCAATGAATTGGTCTCTTGGGCTTAATTGGAGTGTCTGGACCCTTTTTACTCAGCTGTATTTTGCTCTGGTTAAGCATCCAACCTGTGAAAGCTTGCTCATGGTTTCCAGTTACAGGACATGCATTTTTCTATGCAGATTGGAGTCTCTCTGGGTTTAGTTAAATCCCCTGGGATACCAGGCATGTGGAATGTGACACTTGATTTTTGCTTGTGCTGCTTAAGGATAGTGGGAACTCATCATTATCTTCTATTATATTTTGGTTACAGCCCTTTCATAAAATTAATTTAAAGCTTATGTTACACAGGGTCATGAGGCTGTAGGGGTGTATATACATATATATATATTTTAAAATTTAAATAAAGCAAATTCATAGCATTATGAAAGTGAGTTTGGGGATTTTTTTATATTTAGCAAGCTTAATCTTTTCTGTGTGAGAACATATGCTGTGGAACTTGCAGTTAGCATTTTGGCAGGGTAGAACAATTCTGAAGCTGAATGAATAGAGAGGGAAATGCTGCTTTTATTTCCTCAGTTCATGCTGGAATAAATCCCCTTAGTATTTTGGGTGCTGGCAGATGAACAGGGAACATGTGGAAGAGCAGTGTTTTGTACACTGCAGGTAAAACTTTGGGTTATCAGCTTGTGGGCAAGCAGTGTGGTTTGCTAAAGAAACAGGACTTGCACTCCCTTCCTCAGCTGAAAAACCTTTGTTCTGCACGCAGGTGACCAGAGTGTATCAGTGTTGATATAAACCCAAATAAATCTGCCTGCAGTGGGCACTGACAGGCCCTGGCTGGGCTGGGGAGGCATCCAAGGGAATTGTCACAGAACAAACTTCATTTACCAGCCTAGAGCTCCTGCTCCACTTTACAAGAACTCCTTCAGAGGAGTTGCATCTGTTGGGCATTTCCTCCACACAAAAAAGGCTTGGAGTTGGAGCTGTGTGTTTAATTAGAGGAGTTATGTAAGCAGCTAATGCCACTTGAGGGTTACTTGATGTCCTCACTCTGTGCTGGCTTTTGGCTACTCAGCTCCGTTTGGGGCTCAGGAGCATTTTAAACTCTCCTAAACGCAAGCCCTATGACCTGGCAAACTGCTTAATGCCATATATAACTATTCTAATTGGGAAATAGAGCTGCTTCTTCCCATTTTCCTGCTCCGTTGTATCTGTAACACAGAAATAACCATTCTGGTAAAGTGTGAAGTGTAGAGCAGCCTGTAAGTAAACGTGACTTGGTATTTCAAGTCTGGTTTTTGCTCTCTAATGCACTTTTAGCATATGCAAATATGTGTTGTAAAGTACTTTGATGTTCTTCAAACAAATTTTTGAAATTTGAGGTAGGATGCTTCATGTTTTTTTATGGTAAAAGTTGTTCGGGGTTTTTTTGGTTTTTTTCTTTTGTTATTTTAGTCAATTGTTCTTCAGCTGACGGAAGTATTAAAACTTGCATGTCTTGATACTAAAAGTAATATTCTGAAAATCACTACTGGTTTTCAGCTGTAACATTAAAAAGTCATGATGAGTCTGGGTTATAAACAAGAACAGCAACATTTGCATCTCAGGCCTGACCCAAACTTCCATAGATGTTAAGGCTTAACCTATAAAGAATTCAAATTAAATTAAGGAACAGAGCAGCATTTTCCATAGGATTTGTTTAGGAAAAATAACTAGCTGATAATATATATGTTATAGGTCTGAAAAATGTTTGGTAATACTGTGTGACAGTGAAGGGAGCAGTAGCAGAATCAGTTCAAAGAAATTAAGAGCAGTTAAGAAAAATAGAGAAGACAGGAAGAGGAAAGAGAACAAGTGTAGCATCATTTTCTGCTACGGACCTTCCCAGGGAGCAGTCAGGTAAAGAATGAGGCTCTGCTGGGCTCTGTCCTGAGCCCCAGCAGGATAATGGAGAGTTTGTTTCTGCTTTTCTCGCAGGGGCTGCTGGATGGATGTATGGGAGCTCATGTCCCAGGAATGCAGGGATGAAGTGGTTCTGATCGACTCTAGCTGTCTTCTAGAAACATTAGAAACCTACCTACGAAAACACAGGTATGTGACGGGAGCAGGTCACACCTTCCTTTTGAGAAGCAGATGTTTTGATGTGATCAAAATGTTCCACATGCAGAGGGTTTTTTCTTGTAAAGCTAAAAGTCTTGGCTTGGTGGTGATGGGGGACTTTGCCAGGCTGCACTGGGATGGTCAGTGAGACAAAAGTGGTGAAATACTCTGTGTTTTGTGGTAGGGAAAATGTGGAGACCTCTGATGAAGTCATAGCTAATTAATTTCTTTAGCCAGGATTAAATTATGATTTACAGTTTAAAGTATTCAAACTGTGTATACTCATTCACTCTTTCACAAGTAGCCTGCTCTTGGGCTGTGCCTGTTTTCAGGCTTTCTGGGAATATGTGCCTTTTCAAAATCACGTGCCCTGCCCCAGTGGAAGCAGACTTCAGGCTTGGTGTTGCAGTGTTTTAAACCACTTGTTTATGCCTCGTGCTGTGGAGTCTCTCTTGCAGGGCAGAAACAAGCCACTAAATTATAGTTGCACAGGAGCTGCTGTGCTGATTGAAAATTTTAATTTCCAGCAGTCTCAAGGTTCTGATATGAACTGTGGGGGCACAGATGGGCGCGGGGGTGGCGGTGCTGTGGAAATAACACTTTGGAAACAAAATAACTTTAATCTCCTGTGACATTAAACACTGCCTTGGCTGCGTTCCTGGTGCTAACCTGCAATAATACTGCTGTTTTCTCTCCTTCCACGGCAGAAACCAGCCAGGTATCGTAGTTCTAGCAGCAAAATATGTTTGACTTAGTGCTGTCAAGTGGCTGGAGACACTAGGAAAAGGAAAAACAGCATCCAGAGCTGGCATGGAGAGCCAGCTTTCTTGAGCTGAAGTGTGAGCAGCTTGTCTGACTTGCATTTTTAGAGTCATACAGCAAGAGGTCTTGTGGCCTCCTGAAGGTTACTCCTCTTATGACACAGAATGAGCTTAATTTGCTTGTATTTTAATTATAGGTATACTCTTGTTACACAGGAGCTGTCACATGTTTAAAATGAATATGTTGTGTTATAAATAAACTTCATTTGGCCATCAGCACGGCAGTCTAATAATTCAAAATATGTTTGTAGTGGAAACAAAGATCGCTCTTGTACAACAGGCACCAGAGAAAACTTCTCCTTATTTCTTATCAGTCACTTGAGTACACTTTAAAGAATTGCTATTAGGTGATGTGGTGTGTGTTACTTGAGAGGGGTTTTGCCCTGGTTTGCACTGTTTGCTCACTGTCGAGATTGAGTTGAATTCTTTGCAGGAATTTTGAAGAAATCAACAATTTTCACTTTGGAGGGTGGAAGTTGATGTGCAGGGTTTTAATGCAGGGTAGGTGGGATAATTCATAGAGTCAGCTTAGGTGGGATGAATTGTGGTCAATTTAAGTGGATAATATGACAAATATGACCGAATTATTACAGTTACTGTATTTTTTGAAGCACCAGAGCCCTCCCGTGCCCCAGTTCAGACACGGCACCGCTCACCCAGCGCGTTGGGGCCAACTGGGCCTGATTTTTTCCATCCCCCAGGTTCTGCACCGACTGCAAGAACAAAGTGCTGCGTGCTTACAACATCCTGATCGGGGAGCTGGACTGCAGCAAGGAGAAGGGCTACTGCGCCGCCCTGTACGAGGGGCTGCGCTGCTGCCCCCACGAGCGCCACATCCACGTGTGCTGCGAGACCGACTTCATCGCACACCTCTTGGGCCGGGCCGAGCCCGAGTTCGCAGGAGGGTATGAGTATGTAATTGGCTAGAGTGGGCTATCTAGCGCTTTGCTTCTTTATTTGACTCTTCACTGTCTTTGCCCTGAGTGGCTTTTTGCCTCTTTGCTGTGTGATGGACTCGTGACTGTGGATATCTGTACTGATGGAGGCGCGGAGAGAGCGCTTCCCCAGGGTTCACCTGTGCTGTTGGAGTGCTTCGGAAGGAAAAAGTCACCAAATGTCTTCCAGTTCGTTGTTCACTCCCTAGAGCTGCCTGCTTGTCCACTGAGGTGTTCAGATATGCGAAATAGAAAGAGAGCCTTGGTTGAGTTTTGCCAAATGCCAAGTGTTCAAATTAGTTTTGTTGCCTTTTGTGTATTTCTGAAGCTTTTTTAAGCATCTTAAAACCTTCCAATGAAAAGTACAATTCTGAGCTCAGTATCATAGAATGGGTTGGAAGGGATATTAAAGATCATCTAGTTCCAACCTCAGTACCTTTTGAGCTCAATCATAACTGTTTAATGAGGAAGGTAAATCCTTTTATAATGGTTTTCCCTTAATAGATTGAATAGATTGATTGATAATTGATTATAATGAACAGATTAATACTGAAATGCTTTCACTCTGCACGGTAAGTAATAATGTATAAAATTGTCTGTGTGTTTATTCAGCTTGAGCTAACTGATGGTGAAATAATTGCTGTGAACTCCAGCAAGTTTTAGGACATGAAAGAATGCATCTCTGGCATTAAAGCTCTTGATCCCTCCTAGGGAGAGCAGGGTGTGCGTGACACCTGAATCAGAGGTGGCAAGGCACAGTGCTGCCTAGCAGTGGTGGCTTTGACCTGGTCCTTTCTATTTTGCATCTGCATGCAGCACAGCAGAGCCCTGCCAGGCTGCTCATGCAAACACAGCTGCAGCTGTACCTGCAGAGAACACGTCAGCCCTGCTTTGATGCCATGCTTGGCTTGCAGCTGCTCTAACTTTGCTGTGCCCTGCTTCCCTCTTCCCCCAGACGGAGAGAGAGGCACGCCAAGACAATAGACATAGCCCAGGAGGAGGTTCTCACCTGCCTGGGCATCCACCTCTACGAGAGGTTGCACCGGATCTGGCAGAAGCTGCGGGCTGAGGAGCAGACGTGGCAGATGCTCTTCTACCTGGGGGTCGATGCTTTACGCAAGAGCTTTGAGGTAAAAACATCGAGTTTTGTCCAAGTTGTGTTTGAATTGCTGCATTGACTGGGCCCATTGTCACTATAATTAATTTTCTGCTTTCTACCACGGGGCTGGAAGGAGTGTCAAGGGTGTTGTAGCCAATCCTTGTTCAGTTGTGTGATATCCTTGCACAGCACAACTGAATGTGTTCCCAGGTGGAATAAACTGGAATGTAAAAGATTGAGGTTTGCTTTTATTTTCAAGCTTCACGTTTCCTTCTGTGTTATTAATTCACAGTTATTTCTGGGTTTCTACCTGATTGCAGTTAAAGCCGCTGAGGCTACAACAGTTTTTGTTTGGTTTATGAGTAAAAACGGAGGATGTGCTTTTGAATGACAGAAGTGGTGGTTAACTTGCTTAAAATGTGTTCCAAATGCACTGTGATCCTGTGGGGTCTTGAGCTTCAGACAGAGCTCCGCGTGGCTCCTTTAACAGACACCAATACTTAATTATTAAGTATTATTATTAAGTTTATATGACATGGGTCTTTTTAGTTATGTTTATCCTCCATTCATAATGACTGTGCTCTCTAAAAACTTCTAAAACACCAGAGAAGGAGGAGGAAAATCACTTTGGGAAAGATCATAGTGGAACCTTGAGCTGGTTAGTTCTTGGAGTTTTTTTACTCCCGTGGGATCTGAGTATCTAGCATGTTAAACAGATCCAACTATGCTCTAAAATCTGCAAGTCTTCACTAGAAATTGTGAATCTGGGCCATAGGTGGAACACGAAGCTCCCCCAGACGTGAGTTTCCAGCAATCCAAACTGAGTGGCCACATCTGGGGTGGGCGTTTTTCTTCTGTAGTCAGTCGTTGTGTTACTGGGATTTCGTTACTGTTTTCCTTCTCCTTTTTTATAAATGTAAAAAGCTCGAATTGTGATAACTTCTATAAATAGACCTAACCTCTCGTGAACAGATGGCTGTGGAAAAAGTGCAGGGCATTAGTCGATTGGAACAGCTCTGTGAAGAGTTTTCAGAAGAAGAAAGAGTGAGAGAGCTTAAACAAGAGAAGAAACGCCAAAAGCGGAAGAACAGACGGAAAAATAAATGTGTGTGTGAGATCCCTGCTCCTCTGCAGGCAGCAGAGGAGAAGGAAATCAATCAAGCAAAGGTAAATGTGGATAGCAGGGGCTTTGGGGGGCTTCATCCATCAGCTCACTGTTCCATGGCAGAATTTTTGAAGGATTTTACTGTATTTTTGTCAGTGGTGGAATTTAATACTTTTTCAGATGAGCAGAGTCTTTGTAAAGTAGTTACCTGGAACTCCTCAGCTTTTGGGGGTTTGGTGGGTTTTTTTTTTTTTTAATCCTAAATCTGAGGTTCAGGTTATGCCAGACTATTTTTCAACTACCATTTCTTAAAGATCACTTAAAACCTGGGGATTCAAATGCTGCTTGTAGACAATTACCATTGAATTTTTGGAGAGGGGCAATCTTTACGTGCAATTATTGTCCAGGATCTCTTGGCTGAACTTAATGGGCTGTGACTGCAGGTCAAGGTAAATTGGTTGGGGTTTTGTTTAGTTGTCTTGTACTTGTGAAGAATTCCAAGCAATGCTGTTATCAGTCAGTGTCAGCTGGTTTTTCTCATGGGAAGAGCATCTTTAACAAAAATGCTGGCTGAGCTGCTTTCAGTGCCTGCAAGTGTTTTTTGTTTCTGTTGTTTGAAGGAGAACTCCAACTTCACGGAAAGCAGCTGCAAAGCCTGTGGTAGCACCGAGGAAGCCAACAACTGTGTAGAAGTAATTGTTACTAATGAAAGCAGTTCTTGCACTTGTCCTAGTAGTGGTACCCTATTAGGCTCACCTAAAATCAAGAAAGGTATGTTAAATGTTACTATTTTTCATTTTTAAAAAGCCATTTGCCATTTTTGGGGTGGCCTCCTATTTTTAAAAAGGTGTCCCTGCCATGAGTGGAAGTGGGAGTGGAATTGAGGTGATTTTTAAGGACTCTTCCAACCCAAACCGGTCTGGGGTTCTCTGAATTCTTTCTTGTTAGAGGCATAAGTAAAGAATGTGCAGCAGTTCCTACAGATGGCAGTAATTTTGGCCTCTGTCTCAGGTTTATCTCCACACTGTACTGGCAGCGACTGTGGCTATTCCTCGAGCATGGAGGGCAGCGAAACGGGGTCCCGGGAGGGCTCGGACGTGGCCTGCACTGAGGGCATCTGCAACCATGATGAAAATGGTAGGTTTGGGAAGCAGATAATAATGCTTTAATACCCCCAAAGCTGCAGCGTCTCAGAAGGAACTCGGCTGTGTTTTGCAGGGGACGATGCCTGTGTCCATCGCTGCGACGACAAGGAGGAGGATGGAGATAGCTGCGTGGAGTGCTGGGCTAATGCAGAGGAGAGTAACACAAAAGGCAAAAACAAAAAGAAGAAAAAGAAAAGTAAAGCTTTGAAGTGTGAGAATGACCACGTAAGGAACATGGCTCTGCCGGCTGCTTCTCTAAATACTTATATTTGAAAGTAGTCACAGGAGGATTTTAAATTTTGATTGAGGCTAATGCTGGAAATGGCGTAACAGGGATCTCCTGTTCTAAATTGTCACCCAAGTTTTGGAATTGAGTTCCTTGCTGTTGTGGTGGAGTCTCTTCTATGTTCCTGAGCATGTGCACTTTTACTCACTCTCAGTGAATGAATGTGTCACCCCCAGCTCCCCAAGCACGCGTTTAAAAATAAATATCTGCCCTTGCTCTCCTTTGAACTTTCCCCTTTTCCCTCTGCTTCCAGCTAAAACTTGAATATTCCATATTAAGCACCCCTGTCAGTTTATTCCGGGCTCTTTTCTGTTTCAGATTCAGAAACTGGGAAGCTGTCTGGCAGATGCAGGTAGCAGAGAGACCTCAGGAAATCTCACGCACACAGAGTTTCACCGTGACAAGACCAAAGACACACACGCTGAGAGCTGCTGTAGCGCAGACAAAAGCGGCCAGCAGTTGCCTTGGTTTGAGCATATGAAAAATGTGTCACAGTTTGCAGAACCTACAGAAATGTCACTTGTCCCTGATACTGGAAAAGGTGCCAAAAGCTTAGTGGAACTCCTGGTAAGTAACTGCAGCGTTTGAATTTTAGGTTGTAGCATCCTGCTTTAATCTTTGGGGCTGGGAACTCAAATCCCAGTGAGGAATTGAGTCCCAGTGTTCAGTTGTTGTGCTTGTGCATGTTCCCTGAGAAGTTTATAATTGAATGCTTTGCAGAGGAGGGGAAATTGTCACTGGAATGCAGTGACAGAACTTGTGTTGTAAGTGCTCATTGTCGAGGATTGCATTATTCCGTAACATGAATTGGGCATTATTGCTGCCTTCAGGCCTCAAATGTTCCTTCCCACTGCAGGCTCCTTGGGCAGCTGTCTTCTCTCTCTCCTTCCACTTGGTCACATCCTTTCCTCTTTCTTTCCCCACTTTTTCATTTTTCTTCTTTTTTTTCCATTTTCCTTTCCCCTTCTCTCCCACCCCTCCTTTTTTTTCCCCCTTTTTCTTTCCCCGCCTTTTTCTCCAAAACCCTCTAATAAAAGCCACCCTCTCCCCACGGGAACGTGCCGAGGCTGAAGCTGATTTGGATCCATTTCATGACTGAATTGGCTGCTTCTCACCCCAAACCCTGCATGTGACAGCAGGGCTGGGGACGGATGTGCCGCAGCTCTGAAATCGCTGTTCTCCTTGCAGGATGAGTCGGAATGCACTTCCGACGAGGAACTGTTCATCTCCCAGGATGAAATCCAGTCCTTCATGGCGAACAACAAGTCTTTCTACAGCAACCGGGAGCAGTACCGGCAGCACCTGAAGGAGAAGTTCAACAAGTACTGTCGCCTCAACGATCACAAGGGGCCCGTCTGCAACAGCTGGCTGGCAACAGCTGGAGCCAACTGAACCCAATCCAACTCTGTCTGTCACTGAAACTCGAGATGACTACTGCGCCTTCTCCTTCCAAACTTAATTTAGTGACTTACGGCAAAATTTTCTCTTAAATTAATGTGATTCTTTTTTTTTCTTGGTTTTTTTTTCGGGGGGAGGCTGGTGGAGGTGATTTCCTTAATTTTGTTCTTTCTCCAGGCTTGTATCTTTAGTTGAGTAGCTGTGCAAGCCTCTCTTCTAATTTAAGCCATCTCTTTTCATTCAATGTTTCTCTTCCTGTGAGACTTACAAAAAGCAAACTAGTGGCAAAGTAATGTTGTACCTATAATTCTGTACAGAATGACAAGGAGCTGAATATAAGATTTTACAAAGTAGACATCCATTTGCAAAATGTTTTGGATGTAATATGTTAAAGCGCAATGTGCAAAAATTTAAATAAAGAATATTTATTAATATGCATAGTTAAAGGTGGGTGTCAATGTTTGTGCGTGGAGTTCTGAATTCCTGCGGTGGAGGTGGGGGTGAGGAAACGTGGCCTGGGAAAGGACAGATCCTTGAGAACCAGGGATGTGTTTTGGGGATGGTGGCGTCGCTGCCAGCCCGGCGGGGACCGTGATGGCCTGGCTGTGTTGGTGGCACGGTGCCAAGCTGGCACTGCTCGGCATCAGGCGCCTGTTCCGCTTCCAGGAGCTGGCACGGATCGGCCTGGAGCTGGCAGGGGCTCCGCTCTGGAAATCCTGGCGTGAGCTGTGCCTGGGGCAGCACGGTTTGGGGAGGGGTGGGATGGGGAGGGTGCTCACCAACAGAGGATTGTTAAATCCCCCCCTTTTCTTTCCTCAAATACCTGTACTTCCGCCTCTTCTGTTTCAACTAATCCATTCTTCACACACTTCTGGGTATTATTTGAGCATCCTTGCTCCAGGGGCGGGGGGCTAACAGCCCCTTCCCCACCCTGCTCTCTCCTTCCCCATTTTCTCCCTCCCACACCCTTGCTGGGTCGCTGTTCCATCCCTCCCAGGCCTCTTCAGGCTGTGCAGCCCCGGATGGAGCGTCCCGGGGAGGGCAAACCCCAGCCCCGCTCCCCTCGGGGGCGCGGGCTGGGCGTGGCCGGGACAGGGCGTGGTCACGGTGGGCATGTCCAAGGGTAGGCGTGGCCGTAGTGGGCGTGGCCATAGCTGGGCGTGGCCCGGTGGGCGTGTCGCGGGGCGGGGCCGGCGGCGGGCGGCGCTTTGTGCGCGGCGGCGGCGGC
>VZRL01001718.1:285156-305293 GCA_013397895.1 Origma solitaria | reverse complement strand
AAAAAAAAAAAAAGGAAGATATTCAGGCTTGGAACTATCGAGAGTGGTGTGGATTTGAGGGGTGCTCTGATTTGGGGAAGCATCCAGGGCTGGAGTGTGGCGATGGAGGGAGGGGAGAAGAGGAATGGGAAGGAGCTGAGGGTTTGGTGTTTCCACAGCATCACAGCTGTGGTTCACAGAGTCATGGAATCCCAGCCTGGGTTGGGCCAAAGGGACCTCACAGACCATCCCATTCCAGCCCTCTATCTTCCACGGGAGTCCAATGGATTTCCAGCTTGAAATGGAACGACGGTGTAAAACCTAGAGTGCAGAGCTCACTTTGTAGCACAAAACCATCAGGTTTCGTTAAAGTTCATGAAAGTCACCGATTTTCAGGCTGGAAGCCCTCTGTGAGGTGGTTTTGTAACCTCCAGCTCCCTGGTGACTGAAAGAGCAGGTTGTCTGCTGGGGATTTAGCTCGGGCAATAAATGCTATGTCAAGATTTCTTAATCTCTTGGAAAATCAGATAAGGGCTTGAGGCAACATAACGAAGGATTTGCAAAGTTGCGTGTTTGGCATTAAACCCGTGTCACAACTCCAGTGGTCTTTATTTGACTTTTGAAATAAAAACGTTAATGGCTCACAAAAGAAAGAAAAAACCCAAATCCCAAAAAACCCCACAAACAACAAAAAAAACCCCTGCAGAAGGTTTTTTTTTTCATTCTTTTTTTTCCATTCAGTGGCTCCACTGGCCGTGTTTCCCTCTCTGCTCCCGAGCAGCCCCACTCGTGCTGCTTCTGCGACCGGAGACGCTTCATGTGGGTCATCAAACAGTAACTCTACCAGTCAGACATCGAGGAATAAAATATAATTAAACTGGCTTTATTTTCCTTTTGCATGCCAGGAGGTAATTCAGGTTGAAGGCTTGTTTTAAATGCAGAGCCTGGGGGTACTAACAGCTGTCAAGGACTTTTTGGCGTGTGCTCAGCGAGTGTTTGCTGCTCTCCAGACACCGCCACGCGTTCCAAGTCAGGAGCTTTCGTGAGGCAGCCAAGCGTTTTCAGCAGCTTGGAAGACCAAGCTTTAGGGGGAAAATGCTCCTTGGGAGATGATGGCCCTCACAGGGACCCCTTGCTGCTCCTGGGGTCTGCAGGGTGCTGAGATTTACAGCCACAGCCTCTCCAGGTGCTCTTCGACTTCCCTGCTCCTCAGTTTTCCAGGAATTTGTATTTCGTGTCTGACTTTTTGCAGCAGCAGGAAAAAGGGGAGAATTTGTAAATACACAGGGCAAATGTTCCCCCCACCCCTGGCTGGCAAACTCCTCTATGGTCTTTTTTTCAGCGAGATGTGTGAGTTTTATTTAGCAGGGTTATTCCTTGGCGTGGGGGAGGAATTGGGAAGGTTTGTGGCAAGTGTGGGGTCTGGCTTGGAGGTGGAAGCTGAAGTCACTGGGGGACTCTGCAGCTTTTCTCCTGCAGGGCAGAAAGGGAGCTGTTTCCAGTGGATTTGTTATTTTTTATAATTAAAATGAATTTATTTTGTATTTATAGAGAATGGCAGAAGTGCTGGCGGGTTCTCTCCCTCCATCCACGGTGTCAGAGCCCTGCATGGGCTGGGATTGTCCCTAAGGACAGTCCCACCTGCCCCAGGCCACCAGAAATCTCCCAGCAGCTCCTTCACCCCTCGGACACCGCGGATGTCGTGTTCCAAAAGAAATCCATTTTGTTTCTGTCTCTGCCGGAGCGCTGAGAGCAGAGCCCTGCAGGAAGCAATAAACGTGGCTTAAGAGACAAGGTTTAGCCAATTAATTCCAATGCATTTGTGACAGGTATTGATCAAAGGTAACATTTATAACCAGGGCCTGCTTTGTCAAGGTTAGATGTGGCTCAGGAAACAGCCTTTGATAAGCTGAGCAATTGCAGCTTGGAGCAGCCCAAGCTCTGAGGAGCTCCTGCTCTCCTCCCTGCGAGGAGGAGGAAGGAGCTGAGCCTTCCTCGTGGCATCTGAGCATCCATTTGTGAGCTCTCCTGTCACCTCCATGATCCCTGCCCAGCCCTAAGCTGCAGGGAGGCTCTGGTGAGTGCTCTGAGAGGGGTAATTAACAGCTAATTGTTGCATAGCACCTGAATGTGGTATTTAATTACTCTAAGGCAGATCAAGTTATGGTTTGGAGGTCACCTGGTGCTGTTTTGGCCTCCCCGGGGCTGTCTGTCTGTCCCTGGGGTGTCCCTGCTGGCTCTGGCATGGGTTCCATGGGTGTCCCCAACACCTCAGTCTGAATGCAGGAGGAGCAGCCTCGGGCAGGACAATCCCCAGGCATGGTCCCTGTGGAATGGTTGACCTTCAGAATCTCCTTGGCCTCTGCGAGGGCTGGTTTTGTGTTTGGCCAAGGCTCTGCCGCGGGGCTGGTGGGTGCCCAAGGCCTCTGGAGTGCTTTTATTGCCACTTGTCCCTGAGCAGATCCTCTCCTGAAAAACAGCACAGATCCCATAATCGCTGCCCACAGTGGGGGGACAAATGCTGTCCCCATGGCTCTCCCCAGCCCTGAAGCTCAGGGGGCTCGAACCAGGTTGGATTCCTCCTCTTTCTCCCCCAAAATGTGCTTTAGGAATGTCTCTGTGGCAGTCCCTTCCCTGCTGCTCCTCTGCTCCCTTGGGCTCTGCAATGGAGCACCAATACCACGCTCAGAGCCCTAAAAAAATAACAGCGGAGCCTTCGCTGGGGTTTTGGAGCTGGCGTGGGGTGTGTGTGCTGCAGGGAAGGTCAGGTGGCTGTGCCGTGCCTCAGTTTCCCTCTGTAAAACCTGGCAGCTGTCCTGGGAAGGTGCGAGGGCTGTCCTGGAGCAGCACTGGACACTGAGGGGACTTTGTGGCTGGTTTTGGGTTTATGGAGAGTGGGCAGCCCTGGGTGGGTTTGTGCCCCTGGTTCTGTGAAATGTCAGATTTCTGTCCTGGGTGGGTTTGTGCCCCAGCTCTGTGACATGCCAGATTTCTGTCCCCGCTCGGCCGCAGCTCTGCCCAGCTTAGCTGGGATTAGGCTGGCGTGGCCCGAGCGGCGCTGGCGTCGCTGCAGATGTTGGATCAACATCCCAGATGTTTTCCTCGGGCTGGGGATGTGCTGCTTTCCACGGAGCTCCATCGCACCTTGAATTTCCAGGGCATCTCAGACCTTCCCTGCTGCACGGTGAGGTGGGGTTTGATTTAATTAAACAATTTTTCCAGGAGATGACACAGGAGGGATGTGAGGGTGTGAGGCAGAGGCTCTGCCCTCCGAGCTGGGTGTTTGTGGGTTGCCTTGGGAATCCACTGGCAGAGTGACCCCAGCCCCGGCAGTGACCCCAACCCTGGCTGTGACCCCAACCCTGGCTGTGACCCCAATCCCAGCAGTGACCCCAACCCTGGCAGCGATTCCAACCCCGGCAGTGACCCCAACCCCAGCAGCAATCCCAACCCTGACAGTGATCCCAAGCCCAGCAGTGACCCCAGCCCTGGCAGTGACCCCAGCCCTGGCAGTGACTCCAATCCCAGCAGTGACCCCAACCCCGACGGTGACCCCAATCCCAGCAGTGACCCCAGCCCTGGCAGTGACACAACCCTGGCAGCAATCCCAACCCCAGCAGCGATCCCAATCCCAGCAGTGACCCCAACCCCAGCAGCAATCTCAAACCCTGCAGCGATCCCAACCCCAGCAGTGATCCCAACCCCAGAAGCAATCCCAACCCCAGCAGTGGCCCCAATCCCGGCAGTGATCCCAGCCCCGGCAGGACCCCAACCCCAGCAGCAATCCCAATCCCAGCGGTGACCCCAAACCCAGCAGTGACCCCAATCTCAGCAGGACCCCAACCCCAGCGGTGACCCCAGCCCCAGCGGTGACCCCAACCCCAGCGCTGACCCCGCTGGAGCCGCAGCTCCGCTCGGCTCTGGAGGCTGCCCAGCGCTGCTGGAGCTCCATGGGCAGCCAGACAGCAGCTTCAGCCCAGCCTCGGTGCTGGGTGCTCGGGGAGGGTCTCGGTGGAGCGGGGCTGAGCTGGGGGGCAGGCAGGCTCTGTGGGGCCGCGTTTAGGACGGGCACAGCTCACAGGGAAGCAGAGATATTGCTCTAATGAGCTGTCACGGTGACAGCAGTGTCTCCTCCTCCCCCACGCCAGCCTGGAGCGAGCAGGGAAAACCAAAAGTGCCTTGACGTGAGGAGGGACTGTGCGAGTGCCTGGAGGTGGCAGGGACCTCCAGGGCTCGCGTGTGACACTGGAATTGGAAATTAAGCGAGCTGGGAAAAACATATCCTGGGATGTGGAACTGCTGGGGAAGCGCAGGAGAGGGCTTGGGAAGAGCAGCGTGGCTCTGGAGCAGTCTGGGGGGACAGCTCCGGCTCTGGGAAGGTGTGAAAAGTTAGCCCAGCCTGGCGCCAGTGACTGGGAAGAAATGTAATATTTATCCTTGGATCGTGTGGGCCAAGGCTGCTCAGTGTGGTTCTCTCCATCTCACAGTGGGGACACAGCTCTGAATCTTGTTTGTGGCCACAGAGCACTGTGGAAATAAATAAATAAACCTCACTCCAGTGCTTTAGTCACTGTACATCTCTATTATGCTGTTGTACTGTTATTAAATCTTAATTAAAAGCAGCTTCAGACTTGCCAATCAGTGGAATGAAAGGGTTGGTAAGCCCCTGGTTTCCTTTCACAGCTGTGATGCTGTTTGTTAGAATTTTTCTCCTTTATTTCCTTCAGATAGCAAAAGTAATTGGGGTGACTTGGGTGCTTTTCCAGTTGGTTTTTGGTGCAGTTCTGTATTTAAGCACGAGCTCAGTCAGTAGGACACAAGTAGCTGTGATGAATGGCAGGTTAGATTAAAAATTACCTAATGGCTTCTTCTGGCTTTAATCTCTGAACTAAATGTGTCTGAAGTTAATGGGATGGTTTGCCAAATAAAGCCCTATGTGACTCTTTTTTTTTTTTCCCCCCTCCCCTTAAGAGTCCCTTAACATTTTTTTCTATCAATTAGTTCTGTAAAACCATTTTACCAGGACTGAATGTTAATGCACGAGGAGCATTAACCCCTTCAGGGGAGAACTGATGGTTTCTCAGCATAGCAAACCCACCCCATAAATGTGAGGCATCCCTTCAACACCCAGAGGTAAGGATGTGGTTCAGAGATGCTGCAGGTGCCCAAGGACAGGCCTTGGAGCACCCTGGGATAGCTGAAGGTGTCCCTGCTCATGGCAGGGGGTGGAACTGGATGATCTTTAAGTCTTCCAACCCAAATAATTCTTATTTCAGATTTTCACTTCCAGCTGCTGAACTTTCACCAGCCTTGTCTGTATTGCTGTTGCATTACCTGGTCACTCTTCAAATTGTTTATGAAATCTTTTTTCAGCTTTTTCCTTTTTCTTTCTTCTCAAAACGGAATGAGCATCACTTGAGTGACTTAATGGATGCTCTGAAAAAAATCCTGCGAGCTCCATCGCTCCGAGAGTTGCTTTTCAAAAGTCTCCTGCAAACTTGCCCGCAGTTGATGTTGCTTTGAAGAGTCTGTGATGGCTCTTCATCTGTAGATGGTTGAAGCACGTTCAGCCCTGCCTGGATGTCAGCACTTGCTTTTCAAAGAGAATTTGTGAGCGCAAGTGCAGCCTGGGAGATGAAAGGCTCCGCGTTGAGTCTCGTTGGAGGCTGCAGACACCAGGCAGGGAGAGAGAGGTTTGGAGAGAGATTTGATTTCCCTGGTCAGTGGTGTCAGGGGAGCTGTTCTCCCAGGGAGAAAGTCCTTTCTCTTGGTGCTCCTGGAGCCTGAGTGGGGAGAGAGGATGGGCAGCTCCAGCCCCGGAGGCACTGCTGTCCAGAGCCCACAGCGTGTCCCTCCTGCTTTGGGACATTCCTCCCAACCCTTGTGCTGTGTTCCTCTCCTCTGAACATCTCTGGCGCTGCCTGGTTCTCACTCTCCTCATCAGTCTGTGGTCCCTCTCCCCTGCTGTACCTTTGCCCCATCCCTGGAGCAGTTCAGAACTTTCCAGCAGCCCTCCATGCTGCCTTCAATTTTCTAAACGCTGCTCTTGCAGATTTTTTCCCCCCCTCAACTGTTCCGTCAAGTGTGCGCTCCGGTGGTGAAAAGGAATATATTTTTCCACTGCTCTCAGCACATCATCAGCGAGGTTGGCTGCATGGCAAAGTGCAGGCAGCCCCAGGAGGGCACACGGAGGTAAGATTCAGTCCCAGGGGCACCTTTGTTCGGGCAGAGCGTTGTCAGCCCAGCCCGGCAGGGCTCTCCAGGGATGCTGATGCTGCTGGGGTATCGATCTGGGGCTGAACTCTCACAGCCCAGTGCTGTGAGAGCAATAATAATCATTCTTGTGTTGCTGCAATGCCTTCCCCGAGCTGGGAGCCAGGCAGGAGAGCTGCAGCCCCGGCGTGTGCTCCGTGGGAGCTGCTGGGAAAGGTAAAGCAAAGCAAAGCAAAACTCCCTGCTCGGGAGTGGTGGGCTCAGCTATTGGGAAACCCAAAAATCATTTCCCAACCAGACCCACTTGCCCTGGAGTGCTTCAGATGAGGGTGCTTGGGGTGCAGGGAGGTGCTGGCATTGGTCCCGTGGCAGGGCAGGGACTCTGAGCTCCGTGTGCATCACATCCAGGAGATTCCTGCGCTGGGCCTCGCTCGAAAGGCTGGGAATTGCATCCCTGGAATGCAGGGAGGAGCAGTGGGAAGGCTGCCCGTGGCAGGAGCAGGGTTTTATGGCACCCGCTGCCGTGTCCCTGTGGTGCCACCGCCGCCGGCGTCATTTGGTGGCCGTCTGTGGGCAGAGTCCATGTCCCCGCAGGAGCCAGACATCATGTGGCTCCTGCCTGGCGCTGCGAGCTGTCACTGTCCCTGTCACTGCTGGGACACATCACGGAGGAGCTGCTGCTTCTCATTAGTGTCAGGGCTAAAGGGTGTCCTCGGCAGGGTGGTGGCAGCAGCTCCTGGCCTTGCCTTGGCTTTGTGTCACCCAGCCTGACAAAGATCGGCGTCTTTGGGGGAATGGTTGGTCGTGGCCAACGAGGAATTGTCAGTCGTGGCTAATGAGGAATTGTCAGGCCCATCCTTTGCCAGCTTCCTGGCAGGATTTATTTGTGTTTTGCCAGCGCTGCTCACCTTGAGCAGCACTGCCCTGATGGACTGAGAGCATCCTCACGTCCAATAACTTAAAGGCTGGAGTGCTCAGCCTCTTGCGGACATCGATATCTCCTTTTTCTTAATTAGCATCACACTGATTCTTCCCCAGTGCCTGCTTTTCCAGCCCTGAGATGTGTTTTTTTGGAAAATGGCTGGATAAGCTGCTCCACGGGGACAGGGGGCTGATGGCTGCATTTTTCCTCCCCAGTGCTCTTTCCCCCCCTCTCTGATGGCTATTTCCCCTGTCCCCGATGCTGTTTCCCCCTCCTTAATGCTGTTTCCCCCTCCCCGATGCTATTTCCCCCTCCCTGATGGCTATTTCCCTCCTCCCCAATACTGTTTCCCCCCTCTCTGATGGCTATTTCCCCCATCCCTGATGCTGTTTCCCCCCTCCCTGATGCTCTTTCCCCCTCCCTGATGGCTCTGTCCCCTCCTGTCCCCCCAGAAGCTGGCAGCCGAGTGCCAGAGCGCCGGCTACCCGGGCACGCTGATCCCGTACAAGTGTGACCTGTCCAACCAGGAGNTTCTTCCCCAGTGCCTGCTTTTCCAGCCCTGAGATGTGTTTTTTTGGAAAATGGCTGGATAAGCTGCTCCACGGGGACAGGGGGCTGATGGCTGCATTTTTCCTCCCCAGTGCTCTTTCCCCCCCTCTCTGATGGCTATTTCCCCTGTCCCCGATGCTGTTTCCCCCTCCTTAATGCTGTTTCCCCCTCCCCGATGCTATTTCCCCCTCCCTGATGGCTATTTCCCTCCTCCCCAATACTGTTTCCCCCCTCTCTGATGGCTATTTCCCCCATCCCTGATGCTGGTTCCCCCCTCCCTGATGGCTCTTTCCCCCTCCCCAATGCTATTTCCCCCTCCCTGATGGCTCTGTCCCCTCCTGTCCCCCCAGAAGCTGGCAGCCGAGTGCCAGAGCGCCGGCTACCCGGGCACGCTGATCCCGTACAAGTGTGACCTGTCCAACGAGGAGGAGATCCTGTCCATGTTCTCGGCCATCAAGACCCTTCACCAGGGCGTGGACGTGTGCATCAACAACGCGGGGCTGGCCCGGCCCGAGCCGCTGCTCTCGGGGAAGACCGAGGGCTGGAGGACCATGATAGACGTGAGTATCCCCCACGGGGAGCAGGGGCTGTGCCACTTTCCTGTTTCCTCTGCCCACCAGCACCTTTGTCCCCATCTGCATCGTGTCATCTGCGTGTCCCAGGCTGCTCTGACGTGGCCCAGGTTTGCTGCTTGGGGGGTGGAGAGCATCCTGCCCTGCTGGGCCCTCACCTCGGAGGATGGAAACACTCAGTACCTCCAGCAGCATTTTCCCTTTAGCCATTTCTGAAGGGTGGAGAGCCTCGCTTTTTTTTTTTTTTTTCTTCAATAAAACAGGAAATCGAATGCCAAGTGCTGGCTTCTGCAGCTAATCCTGTTAGTCGTGGCAGTGGGTTGTAAAAATGGGCAGATTCTTTTTGGCTTAGAAAGCTGTAATGCTTTTTTGTCTTTATAGCTTAATTTTCTGCCCGTAATCTGGTTAGGGCTGGGTGTGAATGGGAGCGTTTCTTGTGCCGAAATGGGAGTTGTGCACGTGGCCCTTCCCATTTACAGCTCCTCCCTGGCTCCTCCTGTCCTGAGGCGCTGCTGGGCATCTTTCTGTGACTTCACCATTTTTTGTCATTATGTGAGGGCTGTTTTCTGGTCTGGGTGTCCTTGCAATGTCCCTTCCTGCAGCTCTGGCCGGGGAGGTGCTGATCCAGGAGCTTTTTATGGAGTGAATTCCCCTCCCGTGCCACCTTTTGTGCATGGGAATGTTTTCCTCACGGGAACAGGAGTGGGACTCGTGGCTCTGAGTAATCCCTGTGGCTCCTCCAGCAGCTCTCAGAGCTTGTCCTGCTGAAGGGAAGGACACGTTTGAAAAGCTGCTGGAAGCTGTGGGCTCAGGGCTGCTGTACCCAACAGCAGAGTCAGCTGGGACACGTCAGCTCCCCTGGCTGCTCCTCCAGAGTGGGCTCAGGGGCTGCGCAGAGCAAGACAGAGAAGCACATTGAGGCTTCAGACTCCTGCTGCCAGGGCAAGAGCTGCCATATCCTGGCTAATTAAGTTCTTGTTAGGATTTTGGCCCGACTGCTGGCTGCTGTGACTGCAGCCAAAGCGAGCTCAGCTCAGCTTTGTGTGCACAGCCAGGCTTTTGTGGGCTCCCAGCCTGGGTCACTGCACAGCCGCATCTCCCCGGCCCCGGTTGCCATGGAGGCTTTAAAGAAAATGAAGTGAAGTGGAGCTGAGGCTGAGCTGGTGTTCAGCAGGGCCCTGCCTGGCCCTGGGGGTCACCTGGGCCGTGTCACCTCCTTGTCCTGGTCCCTGGGACCGTGTCGTGCGTGGGTCCCTCCAGGGACGCTGCGTGTCCCTCGTGCTCCTTTGTTCTTTGTCAGGTGGGCAGGCTGGGGGGCCTTGTGGCTTTTTGCAGCTGAAGGCCCTTCCCCTGTTGATATTCCCTTCCCCATTGATATTCCCTTCCCCAGTCCATTTTCTCTTCCCCACTGATATTCCCTTCCCCATTGATATTCCCTTCCCCAGTCCATTTTCCCTTCCCCATTGATATTCCCTTCCCCAGTCCATTTTCCCTTCCCCGGTCGATATTCCCGTCCCCAGTCCACATTCCCCTCCCTGGCTGCTCAGCTGGAAGTGCTTCCTCTATCCCACCTTGCACCCCCTCCAGGGAGGAGGATTTTGGAGCAGGGATTGTCCCGTGTGAGACGCTCCCGTGTTGGTGCTCACGGTGGCTCCACGTTTGGCAGCCTGTGGGGTCCCCCTGCTCGTGGGTGCCGCTTTGGGGTGATGGATGGTGGCAGGAGGGGCAGGCTGGTGACCCCACAGGGGCAGCATGAGGAATCCAGGCTTGGGGAATGTTTTTTTCCCGGGGGTGATCCTTACGGCTCTCGCTGCTTGGCAAAAACGCTGTTGTAGCGCCGGGAGCAGCCTGAGACACCCAAGCTTTCTCCCTGTGCTGGCAGATATTTTCCTCTCACCATCCTCCCAGCAGCTGCTGGCTTGGCTCCTGATTTCTGTGTTAATTGAGGAACCCTCCCACCCTCACCGTAAAGGCACAGCCCTGCGATGCTCCGGAGCCAAGCGCTTCACCCGCCCCAGCCCGGGCAGCCCGACAAGCCTGGGCTCTGCTTTTTGTGCTGCTGCTGAGGGGCAGGAATAGCTCCGTGGAGTTTTCCCTTTTGTTCTGTGCCCCCGTTTGGTGGCTGCAGCCTCCCCTCTTGGAAATGCCTCTTGGAAATATCTCTTGGAAGTGTCTGTGTCCCTGGGCAGTGCAGGCGCCGTGGCAGGGTCTGGGGGGGCTCTGCAGGGCCAGCCCCCCCTGCATGGCACCCCAGGCCCCTCTCCCTGGCAGGGTCGGGGCAGGGAACGCTGCCAGCACCTCTCACGGGCCACTGGGCTTTGCCGAGCTGTGTGGGAGCAGGGAGGCTCCTTCCCAAGCTCCCTTGGCACGCTGTGAGATGCTGGGGGAGAGTTCCAGGGCTCCAGGATGGGAAAAGTTTCCAAACAGCCATCGATCCATCGATTTAGGAGGCATTAGGGCCTTAAATTAAAGGCATTTTTTTCCTTTTTGGCAAATTGATTTTTGCTTCCATGCATTTTTTATGAGCTTTGAGGCTCTGTGTCCTTCCAGATTCCCGTCTCGGTATCCTTCTTCTTGCTATATATCCAACAGTCAAAACCACGTTATCATTTACTTATTCCTCTTCTTTTTTTAATGTTCCCGTTCTTTATTTCCTGGTGTTTATTCCCAGGCTGGGAGCTGCAGGAGGCTGATGTTTGGATGTGTTTAGAGCCCCACAAAGCTCTGCCTCGCCAGCACATCTGCTGTGGGTGCAGGAGGGAGGGAAGGAAGGAAGGTGTCACCTCGGGCGGGTTCTGAGCCCATCCTCCCCTGGTTCACAGCTTCCCCCATCCTCTCCGTACTCCGTGAGGCTGGAGCAAAGTCCTGATGTGCAGGAGGAGCTGGGGCTGTGTACACACCGAGCCGGGCTCTGGGGCTGCAGCAGCTCCTTCGCGTTTCACCCACTGACCTTTCCAGCCGCGAATTCCGGCTGAACTCCCCTTTCTCCCAGCTCAGGGCACCGAGGGCTGCAGCACACGTCCTCTCGCTCCTGCACGCACGGAATGGGTTTGATTCTTGGCATTATCCAGTGACAAGCCAGGCTCTGTTCTTCTTGCTTTTCTAAGCCATCTGTGCGGGGATATGTTTGCTGTAACCTGCCTTTCCATATGTGCTTTGGAGCTGTTTGGATGCCTCGGAAAAGGCTGCTTCTGGGAAGGGAAATGCTGAGCACTTCTAGGAACAGGGGCTTTCATGTTCCCTGCTCTGGCAATCGGAGCTCATTAATTCCTGGGAAATGTGGTTTGTGTCCCAGAGCTCTGCCTGCCCAGGTGTGTTGGCCATCCTTGCCAAGGGACCTTTGAACCTTTTTTCCTTAAAATAGGAACGAGGCAGAAAAATGTCTTCTGTGGATATTTGTGACAACAGCCTTGGAGTGATACAGGCTTGCTCATTTTTCGGGCAGGTTTTTAGGTTCCTCAGTGCCTGCTCCACGTTTTGAAATGGGATCTCTCCCCAAAATCCAGCCTGTGCTAGTGGGAAAAGGCAGTCCCAGCTCAGCTGCCTTCCAGCCAGTTGTTCTGTGGGGTTTTATCACCGGGCTCTGGACTTTCCCGTGTGGCTGCTGACTGGGCCCTTGCTTTGCCAGGAGCTGTCAAAGCGCTGTACCTCTGCCCACGCCGGAACGGCTGCTCGGGCTGGAGCCAGCCTTTGGGATGATGTTACCCTCTAGTGGCCTTGGCACATGGAGTTGGCTCCAAAAATGAGCTGGGGCAGGGAGGGAGGCAGGGATGGTGCTTGGCAAGAAGGGTTTTTACAGCAATAGCTTGATCCGTGTCCCCAAGGACTGGATCCGTGTCCCCAAGGACTGGATCCATGTCCCCAAGGACTGGATCAGGCTGGAGCGGGTGACTCCTGCTTCCCCTGACCCTCTTGCTGAGCAATCCCAAATCCTGCCCATCCCTCTGGGCTTCCCTCCATGCTCAGGGCCCCTCCTGCTGCCCTCTCTGCNGCAAGAAGGGTTTTTACAGCAATAGCTTGATCCGTGTCCCCAAGGACTGGATCCATGTCCCCAAGGACTGGATCAGGCTGGAGCGGGTGACTCCTGCTTCCCCTGACCCTCTTGCTGAGCAATCCCAAATCCTGCCCATCCCTCTGGGCTTCCCTCCATGCTCAGGGCCCCTCCTGCTGCCCTCTCTGCTCATTTTCCTCCTTGCCGAGCCCAGGTGAGTTCCCTGCACCAGGTTAAAGATTTATCTCCGCGGTTGCAGGTGTGAGGTGCCCAGCGGTGACTGTGCTCGGCCAAAGGGCACTTGGAGGGGGTGACAGCTCCACTGGTGTTGCCTGGCTGCTCCCACGGTCAGATGAACGCCCTGTTTATTATCTCTGGCCAAGACAAAACCCTCGGGGACGGCCCCTGGGAATGAATGGGGAAGAAGGACTGAGACAAAAGCAGTGACCGGAAGATCCTTGAGCTGACCCTGCTCCTCTTTGTGCTGCTCAGTAATTGCATCTGCCAGCTCTGTCCCTTTCTCCAAACCAGTGGCCCTCTCCTGCTTGTCCTTTTGTGCAAGTCCTAGTGATTCTGCCCCGTTCTCGTGCGTTATTTTCCCAGCGATGATCCCCAGCCCTCTCCCATCTCCGTCCCTCGCTGTCCACATGGCCTCGCTCCTGCTGCTCCACCCATTTATAGTGGCACCTGCCTTCTGATTCACCAGAAAATCACTTCTTCCTGGAGATACCCCTCACTGCAGCGTGTTCAGACCCTTCTGTCCTGCTCATTCAGCTGGCAAAGTGACATAACCTGCGACAGGACCTGCCAGGGGCTGGTCACACCCTTCCTGGAGGCCTTCAGCCTTCCAAATCTCAGCCACCCCAGCAATCAGCACTGCTGCTGAGATTTTTGCTCATCGGTCCTGCACGTCCCTCTGGGCCCTTTGTATTCCAGAGGGGAGAATTTCCTTATCTTTATCTCCCTGGGAGCTCTGACTGTGTTTTATGGCCAGGGGTGCATTAATGGCTGTGGAGGTGATAGGGCTGAGTTTAACCAAGCCAGGGCACACTGGGGAGTGCTGGTGCAAAGAGCAGGAGCCTGGAAAGCCCTGGATCCCAAAGGAGTGGTGAATTGCCAGTTAGGGCTGAGGGAAATGTCAGCAGGCAGTGACAGCTCGGGGATCTGCCCACTCTGGTGTCCCTGTGGCACAAAGTGATCTTTGGTTCGTGTGCCCTGGGAGCTCTTTGGTGCCTCCTCTGAGCCCTTGGCGCTCTGACAGGCGGGATCTGGGGATTTCCTCGTTAACGAGCTGACCTAATTACCTGCAGTGAGTGCCCTGCCACCTGCCCAAACCCTGTGTGTTCAGTGCAGGACAGAACCACCAGCTCTGTCTCCTCTCCCTTAATCTGGGCTTTCCCCTCCCACTTGTCCCGAAAACAATCAAATCTATTAATTTCTGCTCTCTCTGGGTGTCTGTGCCCCCCTGTCCGTGTGACTGCAGCCCCCAGCTCAGGTGTGGGGTGTGAGTACGAGCAATTCCCTCTCGGTGTTCCTGGGAATTGTCGTGGGACGGGGACTGAGCTGATTCCCCAGGCTTTGGGCACACGAGGGGCGAGTCAAGGGGTGCCAGGCTGGGCTCAATTTCTTCTTTTTTCCCCCCTCAGGTCAACGTGATGGCTGTGAGCATCTGCACCCGCGAGGCCTATCAGTCCATGAAGGAGAGGAACATCGACGATGGGCACATAATTAACATTAACAGGTGAGCACAGGGGGTTGTGGGGGCAGCCTGGGGGCTCCCTGCTCTTCCCTGCAGCATGGAGAGGATTTAAGCATGGTGGGATCAGCCATGGGGGCTTCCTCCTCCTCCCTGCCTCGTAGGAAGGATTTCAGCGCTGGAGTTTCACCCTTGCTGTGGTGCTGATGGCGTTTTCCAAGGATTGCAGTGGGGGATACTCCAAATTTAATCTTCGCTGGTCTAAAGCAAGGATAATACCAAACCAGGGAGAAAAGGATAATACCAAACCAGGGAGAAAAGGATAATGCCAAAACAGGGGAAAAAGAATAAAACCAAACTGGGGAGAAAAGGAAAATACCAAATGAGGGAGAAAAGGATAATACCAAACCAGGGAGAAAAGGATAATAAATACCAAACCAGGGAGAAAAGGATAATACCAAACCAGGGAGAGAAGGATAATACCAAACCGGGGAGAAAAGAATAATAAATACCAAACCGGGGAGAAAAAGGTAATACCAAACCAGGGAGAGAAGGATACCAAACCAGGGAGAAAAGGTAATACCAAACCAGGGGGAAAAGGATAATACCAAATGAGGGAGAAAAGGATAATACCAAACCAGGGAGAAAATGGTAATACCAAACCAGGGAGAGAAGAATAATACCAAATCAGGGAGAGAAGGATGATACCAAACCAGGGAGAAAAGGAAAATACCAAATGAGGGAGAAAAGGATAATACCAAACCAGGGAGAGAAGGACAATACCAAACCAGGCAGAAAAGGTTAATATCAACCACATCAAGAAGTTTGGGCTGCGCTGAGAGGAGCCTGTGGTGCCCATCCCCTGCTGCAGGCCCACGGCAGCCTCTCCGTGGGTTCATTGTGACACCCTGAGTCCCCTGCTGGTCCCTGGCAGCCTCCAGCGCTGTCCCTGTGCTCTGTCCCTAGCATGAACGGGCACAGTGTGGTGCCCCAGTCCGTGGTGCACTTTTACAGTGCCACCAAGTATGCGGTGACGGCGCTGACCGAGGGGCTGCGGCAGGAGCTGCGCGAGGCCAAGACCCACATCCGAGCCACAGTGAGTGCCCGGGGCTCCTCCTGCCCTCTTTTCTTCCATTTCCCTTTGGGAGAGAGCCGAGGGGGTGCGAAAATGGTGCTCAGCACGCTGGGAATGGTCAGGAAATGCTGTGTCAGATTGTGCTCTGTGCTCAAGATGTGGGATTGCTCTGGGGAGGGATTTTTTTTGGGTGGGCAGCTGGGGGTCACATCGGCAGAGGGAGGCAATCAGTGGGGCTCTTGGCTCTCAGGCAGAGCTTCTCTGGGGTGTTCTTTGCTCCTCTGTCCCTCTGGGGTGTGGAGAGGGACAGACCCACCAGACGTACCTGCCACAACAATCATTAAGGCAAAATCGGCTCACTTCAGCTGTTCCCTTAAAAAATGGGTGGGAAAGGAGAGTAACAGAAAAAGGGATGGGATTTTTTTTTTTCTGCTTTTTCAGTGCTAAGAAAGTTTTCTCTCTTTTTTTTTTTTTTGCTTTTTTTTATTTTTTAAATTCTTTTGCTGAAGGGGAATTACAAGTCCTATTAGGATGTGCTCTGCTTTTTTCCAGTGTATATCTCCGGGACTGGTGGAAACAGGATTTGCTTTTAAACTTCATGATAACGACCCCGAGAGAGCTGCTGCCACCTATGAGAGCATTCGGGTAGGACTTGGAGGAATGGAAACAGAGGGAAGTGGCTCTGGTTATAACTGAACAGTCTCTCTCCTGGCTAATGGTTCCAGAGAATGCTCTCAAATCCCTGCCCCCAAACCTCAAATTTTGCACTGATACTTACACACCATGTAGGTTTTCATTTGGGGTCAGTTTCCAACTCCTCGTATTTTTCCTTTTATTTGGATGCTCCTGTAAATAAGTCTCAGTCAGCTTTGACATTTTGCAGGCTGTGCCTTCTTTATTGCAGGGAAGATGTGACAAGGGAAGATGTGACAAGGGAAGATGTGACAAGCAGAAGTGCCAGCCTGAGGAGAAGTGTCTTGCAGGTGGCACAGGATTCCCTGGGGGAATTCCTGATGAGGATGGCAGTACCCACCCTGGCAGAATTACCGTGCCAGCAGTGAGATTATTCCCAGCAATCGGAGAATGACCAGCACCAGACACATCCTTTGTTAGGTTTTTAACGGACTGGGCATTTCCTGCTTGCTTGCACTTTCTGGACACGCCCCAGTGACACTGTCCAAGCTCATTATCGATGGGCAGGAGAGGAGGAATCCTGTGGGGAACTTTTTGTGTTGCCCTTTGACCGAGGCCCCTTTGCTGTCGTTGCAGTGTCTCAAAGCTGAAGACATGGCTAACGCTGTCATCTATGTCCTCAGTGCCCCGCCCCACGTGCAGGTAGGCTGGGGCTGGGGCCGGGGGGGTGCCCTGCCCAGCTGATCCACCACTGGATCAGCTGGGAGCTTAGGGAGCCTGCCTGGGGATTAGCGGGGATCACGTTTGTTTACACTTCCCGAGTGGCAGCTCTGGGATGGCGCTGGGATGGCACTGCTGGGGTCTGGGATGGCACTGGGATTGCTCAGGGTGTGGGATGGCACTGGGATGGCACTGCTGGGCTCTGGGATGGCACTGCTGGGCTCTGGGATTGCTCAGGGTGTGGGGTGGCACTGCTGGGGCTCTGGGGTGGCTCTGGGATGGCACTGCTCAGACTCTTCACACCCCTGCAGATCCAGCAAAAGCTGAGCTGGCTCTGCGTCTCCCCTAGAGGGTGGTGAGAAGTGCCCAGGGCAGGATTCCAATGCAGGACTCCAGTGCAGGACTCCAGTGCAGGACTCCAGTGCAGGATTCCAGAGCACGACTCCAGTGCAGGATTCCCATGAAGGATTCCCATGCAGGATTCCAGAGCAGGATTCCAGAGCAGGATTCCAGTGCAGGATTCCAGTGCAGGATTCCAGTGCAGGATTCCAGAGCAGGACTCCAGTGTAGGATTCCCGTGCAGGATTCCAGAGCAATCCCACGTTGGTCTCTTGCAGATCGGGGATATCCAGATGAGACCCACGGAGCAGATCTCGTAGCAGGGGAGGAGGATGAGGAGGATCATGAGCAGCACCGTGTCCACTCCACTTGGAACCCTCTGGCAGCCCAGGGTTCCCTCGGCTGGCTGGCAACGTTTTAATCAAGTACCAAGGATCATGTTTGAAGAATTATTTTTCTCTCCCTCTCTCTGAGCTGGTGCTGGTGCTGAGCCAGTTTGAAAAAAAAAAACAACCACAAACTCGTAGTGGGTCTCTTTCTCCCCTACTCCTTTCTGAAACTGCTTAAGAGTAAAAATGTATTTGAAAATAATGCAGGGAAGTGGTTTGTGGAAGATCGTTTGTCTCCAGGCTGGTTTATTCTTCCTTTTGCTTTCTTTTCAAGGTTTGTTTGATCTTAGTTGCTGATGCTGTGTGTGGAGCTAGGTGAAGTGGCACAAGATGTTTGCCAGCTTCAGTGTGCTTAGGGTTTGAGATTTTCAGTGGATGTCATACATGGATCCATCTAATATTTTGGGTTTATTTTCATCAGGTTGATTACTGATGGTAATGATGCATGTGATATTTTCTATTTCTTTTGTATTCCACTGCCCTAACCCCAGTGTACCTCCTTTCCCCTTCACATGAATCTCGCCTGCCAAGTTTGAGGAAGTATAAATGTGTGTGCTTGATATTTCTCTTTTTTTCTAGGTAGGTAAATAGTTGGAGGAAAAGCACCTGTCCTTGTGCAGGTTGGATAAGTGGCATAGTTACAGTAAGAGTGAGTTGTTGGGTATTTTTAAAAAAACTAAACGTGTGCTGTCTTGTGATCACCTCTATCCTTGGTATCATCTCCCAGCACTCTCGATGTTCTGTATGTGATATTTGCATGCATTGACACTTTTCTGGAAACGTGGATTCTCTGGTGCTGTTGAAATGCTGGTGCTGAGGAGCTGGAAATGGTAAATGGTGGAAGTTTATTTCTGTGTAGAGACACAAATTCGGAGAGAGGGAGAGAGAGAGAGAGAGAGAGGGTGGAACGAGCCGTGCCGAAGGTGTCTGGAATGAGGAGAGATTTGTGGGGCATTTTGGCTACGAAAAGCAGCAGGTGAAAGGTCTGGGTGAGATCTCGTGTTGGTGCAGCCCCAGTGCTTGGCTCTGGGGTGAGGGAGAAGAGAATTGGCCCCGAAGCAGAGCTGGAGTTGTGTCGAAACTCTTTGCAGGGTGGTCTGTGTGTGTCCAGCTCTCTGCAGAGCCCTGGACACGTTGCCTTAAGATTGCAGACCCTGTCCGGCTCCTCTGGACTGCAGGCAGCGTTTCAGAAGGTCAGCTGAGCTATGGTCAGTTGGTTGGAGCAGAGGACGGAGAGTCTGGGGAATAATTCGGGTTGGATTGTTCGGCTGACACCCTGGGAGTTCATCTGTGTCACCCCACGGCGAGGGAGAGCAGAGTTGGGCCACCGAGACACGACTTCAACTCCCTGTGCAGCCTCGGGCAAGTCACTTTACCTCTCTGCCTCAGTTTCCCCATCTGGAAAATGGGGATAATGACACTCACCTACCTCACAGGGGTGTTGTGAGGACTCACAAGCTTTTGTAAAGCACTTTGAGCACGACAGGCGCTGCGTAAGTGCTGAGTGTTGACATTGAAGTATTGCTATGAATTAAATCTCATGATACCTGGAATTCCTTGTGCCAAAGGCGAGCAGCTGTAGGAGGATACAAGGAGTAAAACTGGCAAAATGTTCCTTCATAATGGCAAAAACAAAAGGCAATTTGCTCCTTTTTTTCCTCTTTATTAACAGAGTTCTGCTTGTTCTGTCCGTTCCTCATCTGCCACCTGTTCCTACTGACGAGTGCACCTGGATTTGGCTTTTTAATTTATTGTGAGTGAAATTCCTGCCCCTTGGGAAGTGCCAAGGTGGTGCCTTTGAGTGGATTCCCAGGAGGTGCCCTGGGCAGTGTGTTCCATCTTTAAAAGAAGGTGGCCGAACTACTAAAGAGGCCAAAAAAACCCCAAAAATTTGACAAACTGGGAACTTCTGAGCGGAAAAAAACGGAGCAGGGATGTGGTGAAACGTTGAATTGTGGCAGCAAGTGTGTGCAAAGTTCAGCAGATGTTGAAATGTGTGGCTGAGGAGGGGCTTCACACCTCCCTGCTCTGCGAGAGGAGGATTTGGAGAGAATTGCTTAAGGTGCAGAACCTCGACAAAGGGTTTGGCTCCCTGCAAATACAACCTGGCTGTCCTGCAGCCCTGGAATTTTTCTTTTTTTCCCCGCAAGAACATTCCTAAGTCTCTAAAGTAACTCGGAAATGATGTGCAGTATATATTTCCATTTGCAGTGTGGTTTTAGGGGGTCACCCCTGCCCCCCGTTAGCCTCCCCCGTGAAGCCTGGCCGCGGAGGGCTCGGTGTGGCTTCTGTGACCTCGGTGGCACCTCCTGCCACCTTCCTGGGATGAGATGGGACACGACTCCGAGGCAGTGAAACCCCAAAAACGGGAGGATCAGTGAGCTGTGTAATTTATCAGTAGGTTTCTAATTGTGAACTGTAAAATAAAGAATAAAAAGAGAGGCACACTGTGGTTGGTTTGTGGTGCGTTTTTGTTATTTTTGTGCTAAAACAGAACAGGCTTTTTGCCTTTCACAGCCAAACCTTTGTTTGGTGAACAGAATCCTTCACTTTTGGGTCTTTACGAGGAAAAACAGATTTTCTTTGCAGAGCTGGACAGCATCCACTTGTCTCGGGAATAACCGGGGGAGGTTGGGCTCACCTGTCCCTGTTCGAATGAAGCCACCCCCAGGTGGGAGGGTGGGAAAAAAGAGCTTGGAAAAACTGTCTGGCCTTCCCGGGCTCTGTCCGGGGGCTCTGGGATTCCCCATTCCCGGGAGTCTGTCCGGGGTCACTGGGATGCTCCGTTCCCATTCCCGGGATCTGTCCGGGGCTCTGGAATTCCCCGTTCCCGGTGTCCCGGGGTCTGTCCGGGGGCTCTGCGATGCTCCGCTCCCGTTCCCATTCCCGGGGTCTGTCCGGGGTCACTGGGATTCCCCGTTCCCGGTGCCCGGGGGGTCTGTCCGGGGGCTCAGGGATTCCCCGTTCCCATTCCCGGTGTCCCGGGCTCTGTCCGGGGCTCTGCGATGCTCCGTTCCCGTTCCCGGGACCCCCGCCCGCCGCCAGGGGGCGCTGCCGCG
>VZRL01001718.1:266409-280132 GCA_013397895.1 Origma solitaria | reverse complement strand
GCGGTGTTGGGAGCGGTGTTTGGGGCGGTGTTGGGAGCGGTGTTGGGAGCGGTGTTTGGAGCGGTGTTGGGAGCGGTGTTTGGAGCAGTGTTTGCCCGTCCCTGCAGCCGTGGGCTGCCTGTGCAGCTCTGAATAACCAGGCTGGAAGGGATCTTTGGGGAGCCGGGCGGGCTGGGAGGTCCTGGCCCTCTGCGTTTCCCCTTGTCTGCACACAGCATCACTTAAAGCCTCTCGCTTCCCATTTCCCTTTGTGACAGTGCGAGTCAAACAACTCCTAATGACCTGGGATAGATTTCAACTCTGTTTCACCAGTGTATCAGCCCAAACACATCAGGGCTGCTGCATGGTTTAACAACTAATCAATTGAAGCCTCTGGTTAAACTGTCTGCATGCACAAGTTGTGTGTGTGTGTGTGTGTGTGTGTGCTGGGAGGGCTGGAGCTGTCCCTGGCAATAGGGATTTGGGATTTGCTGGCCCAGGGCAGGCCCGTGGCCCCTTGGCTGCCTTGTCCCAGTGGCCACAGGGAGCTCTCTGCTCCCGTGGGGAGCTTTGTGCTCTGTGCCTCTGCGGCTGTGCTGCACAGATATTCCTCAAGAACACTTCAGATGCTGGAGAAGAGATCCAGGGAGGCAGGGAAGGGAGGGAGAGGAGGGCAGGAAGGTGCTTGGCTCCCCTCTGGTGCTGTGTGGGAGCTGCTGAGGTCGCTGAGCTCAGGGCCAGAGTCTCAGAGAGTCAAAGCACAAACCAGAGCTGCACTGCAAGGGGGAAAGGACGTGCTGGGAGCTGAGCTGAGCAGTGTCCTTGTCCTGCAGGGAGTGAAGGGGAGGGCATTTCCCTGGAGACACAGCTGCAGTGCCATCGGATGCTGGCCATCCCCCCCGGCAGGGTGCTGCACCCTGGCATCGAGTCCCTCAACGTCTCCGTGGCTACAGGTGAGAGCAGCTCTGAGCACCAAACCTGTGCAGTTAAAAATCCAGGCCCACTGAATGATTTTCTTGTGGTTTAAAAAACAATAAAATCCCTTAATATTTATTTGGTTTTGCTTTCCGACAGGTATCCTCCTGCACTCCATCTGCAGCCAGAAACAGAGGCACGGAGATTGAAATCTTCTTTATTTGGTGGAGAAAGCTGCTCGGTGTGGATATGGAAATGCTCTTCCCAAGGTCTCCACCATCACTGTGAGCTCCAGGGAGAGCCCCAGTGACCTGAGCTGCATTTTGGCTGCTGCAGGAGCCCCCAGATCCTGACTTAACACCGAAGGCAGACCCCTGATGCCGTAGGTAACACCTGGCAGGAGCAACTGTGGGAAGGCAGACAGGTCTGGAAGGAGCCAATTTTGGCAGGAAAACACCCAGGGATGGCTGCCAGCTCCATGCTTGTGCCCAGGGGATTTTGTGCTTTACTTGGACTGCGGGGAGAATTTGGGCTGTGGGTGACAGTGCCCCTGAGAGAGCATCTGTGCTTGGGAACCTCTGGGGTTGGTTTTTCTGTGTTTGGGTGTAAGCAGGTGTGCAGCCCTGCCAAGGAATGGACAGGAGCTGTTGGAGTGGGGAAAAATGCGGCCTGTGGGAATAAAGCTTTTGTAAAGATTGGCTGTAGTCTGAAATCAATCCTTTTTGTGTCTTGTGTAAATCCAGAGTGTGATTAGTCTTTCAGAAGGGAAGAGGGCTCCGGAGCTCGTTTCCTTCCGGGAAAGTTTCCTTTCCAAGCTGGGCTGGTCCCACTGGAGGCTGAGCTGCCCCAGCACCACTGTCCTGCTGATGGCATTGGGGTGGCTTCATTTGCAGCTCTCCTAGTTGAAAAACCAGGCTGGCAAAATTATTGAGAGCCAAAAGAATGTTATCACTTAGCACCTTAATTATTTTATTTAGCTACTGTGGCCCTTTGCATAGGATTCCTCATTAACACTTAATTTACAGTGCCCTTTAGGGATAATTTCAAACAATTCCGCTTAGTCTGCCCCCTCCTCCCTTCCAAATGAATAAGTAAATCACTCGGAGTGACTAATTAGGACTTCCCTTTGAGCTAAATGAAGTCTGTAAACCTTGGTCTGGGGGTGTGGGGTGTTCATGTGTGTCCCCGGGAGGGTCTGGCTGGTGCCACTGGGGACACTCCAGGGATGGGGGACAGACATGGCACTCCTGAAAGGTGTCCAGGACTCCCTTCTGTGGCTGTGAGGGAGGGGATGGTGCCTGGGCTGGGGACACGTCCCCTGAGCTGTGTGCTGTGGACAAGGACAAATCCCAAATCCCTCTGAAATGGTGTCATGCAGACAGGGCTGTGTTACCCTGATCCACAGGGAGCTGAAGAGCCCTGAGCTGGTGCCTTGTGGGGTGAGAGCAGGTGCATTTTGGGGGCTGAATTTGGCCTTTTTAAAGCTGAAAGGAAAAGGCTGCAGGCCCAGAGGCCTCAGCCAGCCCCGTGGAGCTGCTCAGCCCCAGCAGAGGGTGCCCGTGGCTCAGATTTGCTCATTTTCTAGAGCAAAGATTCGAAGATTCTGCACTTGGCTAACTGAACCCTTCCTCTGGAGCAGCAGCGATCAGGCTAAAGCCATTTCTTCATTCTTGACCTACAGGTAAGTGTATTTATTTTCCATCTCATAGGAAATTCTGTTTCTCCCTTTTTATTTCTTTTTTTTTTTCAGTTTGTTTCAGCAATGGGGAGACACCTCCTGGCGTTGTGTGGCTGGGAAAGCCGGGCACGGCCAGGCTGTGCTTGGCCATCTGCTCAGCCCCTCTAAGCAGGAGCAGCTGAGGAGCCCTGGAGCAGCTCCTTTCCTTCTGGAAGGCTCCCAAAAAGCTTTGGCACCTCCGTGTCTGCAGCGCTCTGCCGGAGTGAGAGACGTTCCTGCTTGGCCATCCCCTGAGAGTCCCCACTCCTGTGCCACGGAACACCTTCCTCTGGCTCTGGGGCAGCACACAAGGCTTTTTTTGGGAGCTGCCTGAGTTGAGCTTTAGGATTAGAGTGCCTAACTCAGGCTGCAGCTCGGATTGTGCTGCTCCGGAGGGCACTGAACTCCACTCTGGATGGTTCTGCTGTTCCCACTGATCCCATTTCCCTCCAGGGTAAGTTTTAGCCCCATTTTTTTCTGCTGGGATCCGCCTCGGGTGACTTTAGGATGGAGCTGATGCTTTGTCCTCCTGCCCCAGCCCCATCCTGAGACCCTTGAGGAGCACAGGGACCTCTGCACTCTCCCACCTTTGGAGCTGGAGCTTTGTGCTGTGCCATTTGGCCCTCATCTAATAAATGCAATCCATTAATTGGATCATTGCCTGCTTCTCCAGTTAATTTCCTGGATATTTTTAAATGTTAAAATGTAGTTTTTATAGTCTTTCATTATTTTTAGCCCTAAGCTTGACTATAATCGTCCCTGTAATGTAACTGTAAAAAACTCCCAGCTTTATATCATAAATGGGGACATTAATTGTCATTTTTTGTGTACATCAGCAAGATCAAAACACGTTTCCTGATTACTTCTGTTTGTACATAGAGTCTCTTTGATATTTAGATATGAATAAAGTGTGTGTGTGTGTAATTTGAAAGTCAATTCTTCCCTCCCTGCTGCTTGTCATGGATTCCTTTCAGAGGCTTATTTACCAAATTGATTTTAAAATTTACTAATTGCCCTTCCAGAATGATTTCTCAATAATCAAAGTGTCTCTAAGCACAGTGGCAAAATATTTGTCCTCCTTGATTCAGAAGCCAAGTTCAGCGCCAGCGCTGCCTTATCTCCAGCCAGGGAAGAACACAGATCTTCCCATCTCCCAAAATCCACCCCGGGGCAGCTCTGGCTGTGAGAGCAGCTCAGCTCCTGCCCCACATTTCCCTTTTGTGCTCAGAGGGTCACCACCACTGGAAAAACCCCGTTCCACCCAATCCAAGGACTGGAAAATCCCAATCCACGCACTCCAGTGCTGGCTCCTGGTGAGGGTTTGGAGGCTGGGAGGGCTCTGGGACAGGGAACAGCTTTCCCTCTGCAAAGCCCAGTGGTGGAAGGGGGAGGGAGCAGCCTGGGGAGCTGCTGGAGCTGGGAATGTTCCTGGAGCTGGGAATACTCCTGGAGCTGGGGATGCTCCTGGAGCTGGAGCTGCTCCTGGAGCTGGGAATGTTCCTGGAGCTGGGAATGTTCCTGGGGCTGGGAGTGCTCCTGGAGCTGGGAGTGTTCCTGGAGCTGGGAGTGCTCCTGGAATTGGGAATGTTCCTGGAGCTGGGAATTCTCCTGGAGCTGGGCGTGCTCCTGGAGCTGGGAGTGCTCCTGGAGCTGGGAATGTTCCTGGAGCTGGGAATTCTCCTGGAGCTGGGAGTGCTGCCCACGGGGCACCTCCGGAACGCGCAGCCCCGATCCCGGTTTGTAAATGTAATCAACCTTGAGGTCTTGTTACTTCCACAGGTGCAATTAACATTACCATCTGCTAATCCGTGATTAACGATGTTTACAAATATGCTACAACATGTTCAAATGTGCTGGCACTCTTTGGGTTTTTTTCCCTTTATTTTTTTTCTCTCCCTGCTCCAGCACGGGAGCCGTGCACAGGAGGGATTTCCCCATGGAATGCTCCCCCTACCCCACCATTAATTCACAGCCATTTTATATTTTCCTTATTTAAAAGTGCTGTTAAAACTCCAAACCAGCTGCAGGAATGACAAGTTCAAATCAGAAGGTCAGTGCTGCTAAATGGGATTTAATTGCACGGGGGTTGAGGTACAAACTGAAGAATCTGAATAATAAAACTTTGTGGGGAGCAACATATGGTGCAGTTTAAAGTAAATCTTTATCGATCATCCCAGAACTGATGTGTTAATGGGATGGCAGCCTTTGCTATGGGTTTGATATCGACGTGGAGTTTTAATAGTGTCACACAGGAATATTGTGGAGGGGTTTATAATTTAAAATTTAAAAAAAAAAAGTGTTTTCTATTAACTGCCTTTTTCTTTTCCAGGAGAGAGGAATACATTACAAGGCTGCCGTGTGTCCTCCAGATCTAGGTTACATGTAATTGCTCAGTAATTGGTAGAACCATGTAAAAGCCATGGTATTTGCCAGTAAACCCTCCTAAGTTACCATGAAATTGAAGTGTGATATTTATTCTCTCCCAACCCTGCTGCCCGAGTGTTGGGTGGGATGTGTTTGGTCAGTGCAGGGGACAGTGACAGTCAGTGACACCGAGGTCACCCCGGGGCTGGGGCTGGCCAGGGGCTGAGGGGTTCTTGTGCTGCCAGGGGCGATCCTTTCACCTTTGCAGTTTTGGGATTATCCACAGAATCATGGAATGGTTTGGTGGGAAAGGATCTTAAAGCTCAGCCAGTGCCACCCCTGCCATGGACACCTCCCACTGTCCCAGGCTGCTCCAGCCTGGCCTGGGACGCTGCCAGGGATCCAGGGGCAGCCACAGCTGCTCTGGGCACCTGTGCCAGGGCCTCAAACCCTCCCCGGGAGGATTTCTTCCCCATATTCCATCTAAAAGACAGCTGTTAATAATCTCATATAGAGAGATTTAAAATAATAATAATAATAATCTAATAATCCTCTAATTATTACAGCTGTTTCAAGGCCTGACTCAACATGATGGAAGTTTGGAGGGAGCTGAAGTTCTCATGTTTTCAGTGGAGAGAAATTACACTAACGATGTTTTTGGAGATAAAATATTTATCAGTGTGATCCTGCACATCTCCGGGATCCATCCCCGACTCCACCACGCCGAGAGCACACCTAAACCAGGTATGGGATGGGATCATAATTAATATGATCTATTAATAATCTAATATAGAGAGATTTAAAATAATAATAATAATAACCTAATAATCCTCTAATTATTACAGCTGTTTCAAGGCCCAACTCAACATGATGGAAGTTTGGAGGGAGCTGAAGTTCTCATGTTTTCAGTGGACAGGAATTACACTAACGATGTTTTTTGGATCCATCCCACCCTGCACATCCCCAGGATCCATTCCCGACTCCACCACGCCGAGGGCACACCCAAACCAGGTATGGGATGTGATCACATGTGAAATGTGTGTGACACAGAGCCACGTGGAGCAGGGACAGTCACCCCTTTTCCTCCTGGGACCATCCCTGCAGCACCAGCCCTGTCCCAGCAGCAGCATTTGGGGCAGCCAGGCAGTTTCCATCCCTGCTCCGAGCTGGGGCACAGCCTCAGCCCTTCTGCTGAGCACAGAGCGAGGCAGGGCCATAAAAACACCTGGAGCTGAGCCTGGGTGGGCACCTGAGCACCCAGAGAGGGTGGGAAGGGGGGAATAGCTCCAGATCAGGGCTGGATTCCCTGGCAGGATAAAGGAGGGTTGGCTCTGCCTCGCAGCTTTGCCAGCCCTCGTTAGCACCTCCCAGCTTATCCCAACCGCATCCCCAGCCTGCTGCTGCAGGCTGCATCTGTGCCTAATATGCATTTTTATATAAACAAGGCTACTAAATGGCCTTTCACTTCCCTCCGTAATGTCTTTTTTAATGGAAGGTCCTGAATTAAGAACATATATATATGACTCGAAGAATTTTCTAAGTGATATTGAAAACCTATTGTAAAGTAGGATTTCTCCTTGCAAAATTATTTTAATGAGGTTCCAGTTTATTTTCTGGCTATATTTTACTTATTTAATCCTCCAGAGGGGCTTTTCAGAGGCAGCATCTCATTTTCAATGCAACTATTCTTAACATTAGGGAAAACTACCTTTCTGAAATGCATGAAGGGAAAAAAAAACCCCGAACCAGAGGAAGATGTACGAGATAAGAATAAACTTGAAAAGCTTTGAGGTGGTTTATGGCTTCTCTGGAAAGAATAACAGTTCATGTATTTTTGTTATGGTGTGGTTTAATGATGCTTGCAGAAAAAAGATAAGGTAGAAATGGAAATATAAAATTAAACCAGCAAAGTGAATGTGATTATTTTAGTTACCAGTATTACCTGGGGAAAACGCTCTGGGGGTTTTTTATCTAGACTAAATATTTGCTTTTCTGAGAGGGAAGGGCCTCTGCATCTCCTGGCACAAGGGTGGGAAGGGGAATTTTCCTGTGCCAGTGCAGGTGTCCTGGGGCTGGGGCTGGCACGGGGCTGGTGTGGCCAGGGATGAGGAGAGGAGGTGACCCCAAAAGGATTTCCCAGCCTCACCCTGTGCCACCCCGAGCACGATGGGGGTAGGGAAGGCACATGGGATGTGCCTGATGGGAGCATCCTGGTTCCTCTGACTCTCCAGCCGTGGAAAGGCTCCTCAGGACACAGGTGGAATGAAAAGGTAAAAGCAGCTTTTTCTCACCCTGCTGGCTGTGGGAAGGGCTGTGGCTCCCCTGGGATCCAGGCGAGGCTCATTCCCTGCGAGACACAGGTTCCCATGAGCTGAGCCCGGCTGGGATGTGCAGTTTGGGGAGGGATCTACAGGATCTGCCCATTTGGAGTCACCTGGGGCACCCCAGGCATGACCCCACTCCTGAGCATCCCAACTCCAGCCCCTGGGCCATGAGAGGTAAACCTGAATTGAGCCTGATGTGTGGCCTTGAGCCTCCCCGCATACTTAATTTTTCAGTTTCTTCCATGGATCCGGAAGAGCAAAAAGTTTGTTTATAATTAAAGTACTTGGAGATTTATACTTTAATTCAAATAGCTGAAAAGAAGCAGTTTCTATGTAGGTTTCTTCACTATCAGAATCTAAACCAGATTATTATGTAAATTTTCTCGATCCTAAATTCATTATAATATTCAATTTCAGGAAATGCTCTTGACCATCTGCTGCTGCTCCAAGAAATGAGTCTTGGAGATTGTTTACTACCAGAAATATTGTAGGTATTTAGGGTAGATGGGAGTGTAAGGGCAATGTTCTGATTTCTGAGCCTGGTTACATAAACCACGAGCCACGAGCTGAGCGCGTTGGGAAGTGCAACAGCAGCTCCTGTGCCACTGTCCTGGTGTCACCCCCTGTCCCCACCCATGGCAGTGCCCCATCCGCGAGCAGAGGGTTCTGCTCCTTCTCTGTCCCTCTGTGCATTAATTAATTAATTAATTAATTAATTAATTAATCCTACTCTCAATAGGATCCCTGGGATGGAAAGCACAATTTGCTGTTGGTTGGAACCCCCAGACTCGCCCGGAGCAGGCTGGCGCTGGCCCCAGCTTTGGCTGGGGGTGATGGCAGGGAGGGAGGGAGGTGACCCCCGGGTGTGGAGGTGTCCCCAGCCCTGCGGAGCTTCCATCGGGATTTTCCCGAGTGTTTCACAGCAGAGCTCCTGTGGTAGCGGAGGTGACTCCCGAGCGGTGCCAGGGCCGGGCTGGCATCCCGGGGCTCACCCCAGCTCCCGTTCCTGCCCTTCCCCAGCCCCTGCAGGGCACCGAGAGGTTCCGCTGCCCCCCGAGCCTCCGGGGCTGCCTTAGCGAGGCCAAGGAGTGTGTTCGGGGCGCTTTCCGCCCCTGCCAGAACAGCCTCGCTCAACAAGTGCGGCACCCCCGGGGCCGCTCCTGCCCCTCCCGGCCACCGGCACCGGCCGAGGGAGCGGGGCCGGGCTGGGAAGCAGCGGCTGCTGCCAGGGAACGGACGGGGGCACGGCTGGAGCTTCCCCAGGGCGCTGCTCCCGCGGGACGGCCACCCGAGCATCCCCCGGGCATCCCCCGAGCATCCCTTGAGCGTCATCCCCTGAGCGCCACCCGAGTGCTACTGGAGCATCACCCGAGCATCCCCCGAACATCATCATCCCCCGAGCATCCCCCAAGCATCCCCTGAGCATTATCATCCGAGCATCCCCCGAGCATCCCCCAAGCATCACCCGAGCATCCCCCGAGGATCCCCCGAGCATCCTCCCGGTGCGGAGCCGGGGCTGCTCAGGGAACGCTCATCAATCCTGAATTCCGGGCAGGATTTGGGAAGAGGAGCTGGGGTCTGTCTGGGGGCAGCCTTTGTGCACAGGGGGTCCCCACGAGTGGCGGCAGAGGTGATGTGGGGGTCTGGAGGAGCATCTCCAAGGGCTCGTGGCATCACTCTGGGGAGGAACCTTGCAGCACGGCCTGAGGTTGGCTTTTGCAGCCCTGGTTTCACCAAAGGCTTAGCAGCAGTGTGGAGGAAGAGTATCAGTGTGGATGGATGGGACAGGGATGTTCAGCAGTGCTGGGATGGATATCGGAACATGGAAAATGATGGCGAGGGGTTTTTTCCTGTTCCTCGTTCATGGACAAACTGAAACCAACGTTTGCTTATCTGGAGCTGTCCCAGGCTCCAGCATTCCAACCCCAGCCATCACTAATCTCTTTATTTCCCCTCTTTCAGGGAGATTTTAACTCGTCCTCTGCTGCAGAATAGATCCTTTAGCCAGTAATAACGTGAGACAGAGGAAATGAGTAGCCCGTGCCTCCCCCCAGCTGAAAACCACAGAAGAATTCTGGGAAAGCATTAAAAAGGTACAAATCTGCATTCACTGATGCCCCTGCTGATGAAGGGTTTGGTTTTAGTGGGTGCAAGGGAATCTTGTGCCCTCTCCGAGCCCCCAGCAGCTCCTGTGCCTGCAGGTTTGGCTCTGGGGCCAGGGGATCACCCCGGGATTGCCCAGGATGGGATCCCTGCTGCCCACGGCCGCTCCCAGGGCTCCTTCCCCACGGAATGTCCCCAGGGCTGAGGGGATGAGGAGGGTGGGGATGCAGTGCTGGGGTGTCACTCCAGAGGGGGGACATGGGGACCGGGGCCACAGTGGCCTTTGTGTGCCTGTGCCAAACAGATGTGAACAAACCCGAGTTCGATTGCCGAGACCGCCTGGGGAATATCGCTAACTAATTATAGAAAACAGAAGATGCGCTCCCCTCCTCTTGCATTTTTTGATAAACATTGTCTCCTCTCAACAGCTGAGTATTTAATTAGTGTTGATTGTTGTTCCCGTGTTCAATAACCACTCATCAGGAGGGGGGTGTCCGCTGGGGCGGCGTGGCCTGGAGCACAGCGGAGCCGAGGGTGTTCATAATTAAGGATGCAATTTATTTGAGCAAGTCATGTGTACAGCACCCTGTGTTTTAGGTTAATTTTCAAGGTTAAAGGGGAAAAAAAAAAGAACCAAACTTGCAACTTCGGAGGGCGAGGAGCGACGGCTGGAAATTCAGCAGTGAAAACTGCAGGGAGGGATAAACACACAAATATATCTGTGTGTACTTAAAGACATCCATGGGACATCCAAGCCCTTTCTGTGTGTGTGTGAATGCTCCCTTGGGCACCACCGAGTGCTTCCCATCCTCTTTTCCTCGCCCACTGGGCCTCTTCCCCAACTTCTGCCTGGAAAATGCTGCCACGTGGAGCTGGACCCTCCAGCTGTGGGAAGGCTCCTCAGGACACAGGTGGAATGAAAAGGTAAAAGCAGCTTTTTCTCGGGAAGGGCTGAGGTTCCCCAGCAGCGTGGGTTTATCAATTCCTGGCTGAGGTTCCCCAGCAGCGTGGGTTTATCAATTCCTGTGTTTGCCAAAGGAATGAGTGTCCCTGTGTGCCAGGCAGGGTTTGTGTGCGGGGAGGGGAGCAGAAGGTAAAACCCCAAACGAGCAAATGCCTGTGTGGGTGCCCTGCCTTTATTTCCGTTTTTTTCCTGCCGTGGCCCTGCCAGCAGTGCTGGAGCTGTCATGTTTGGTGGCCATGGGCTCGTGTCCAGCACCTGTCCCTGTGTAATCCCTGCGCTCGCGGCGGGACCCACACACCACCCCCAGCTGCACAAAGTGGGCAGGAAAATCAAATATAATTACATGCCATTGATTAATTTCCAAATTTCCTTCTAATACACTTTTTGACTGTTCCTTGATCTTTTCTATTTTTTTATTAATTTTTTTCCCCCCGCTTTTCCTTTCCCTTCATCTCACAGCTCCTCCCGGGAAGTGAGCCCTGCAGTCCCTGCACTGGATCTGCCGGGGCAGGCAGGAGATCCGAGACCAGAGGGGCTTTTTTGGCTCTTCAGAGGTGGTGGGGATGATCTGCCTCTTCCTAAGGCACAGGTAGGACCATTCAGCTTCTCCTTCGCTTTTTCCTTTCCCTCTCTGCCTGTTTGCAGTGCCAACACTGTTGACCACCAGCAGCTCCCCCAGCTCCCTGAGTGCCCAGGGGGGCTGGGGTGGGCATTTGGGGGGCTGGTGATGGTGGGTGAGGTGGCCAGGTGTCCCCAGCTGCAGGGACAGCTTTGCTGGGTGGCACAGAGCCCCGGTGTGAGCCATGGGCAGCAGCTGAAGGGTTAAAGGGACGCAGAGGCACAGGTCACTCCCTGGAGCTGTCCCTCGGCCATCGATATATTGAATATCCGCTAATCTGGATCAGTGGGGGCCGGGATGAGCAGGGGACAGTCACAGCTCCCCGTCCTGGGGCAGCTCTGCCCGGGGATGAGGGACGTGGGACACTCCTCACCCTCCTCCCTCCCTGGCTGCAGTCTGAGCCACCGCCTGCAAATCGGAAAATCCTAAAAATGTCATCAGCTCTGAAAACTAGGGAAAGAAATCCGAAAGAGAGAAAATCCCAAAGATTTTTCCATCCCTTCCTTCTGAGGGGGACCTCGGGGCCGTGTCCTGACCGTGCCCCCAGTGTCCCCAGTGTCCCCCCAGTGTCCCCAGTGCCAGGGGGTCCATCCCACACCCATGGGGCCCTTCAGAGCACTGGCCCCCACGAGAGGCCAGATTTATAGCACGGGGAGATGTATTTAGGCTCAAGGCAGTTCAGTTGTGTTAATTACGAAAATCTAAAGATAATCTATATTTAATGTCAAATTTTTCTCAAATTTGCTAAAGGAGGAGGAGAATATATGCACATGATGACATTTAAATGAAGAACAAGGTGCAATTAAACTCTGAAACGTACAGTAGACTAATTGGGGAGAGGATGACAAATATAGTTATCATCAGCAACTAATTAGGGCCCTGCTTTAGCTTTCCCTGCTTGATTAATCTTGACTAGGTGTTAATAAGTTCCGTGGGCCCGGCCGGCAGTCGGGGCCAGGCTGTTTGTTGCTCCGTCTGGCGTGGCAGGGATGCGGTGCTGTGCCAGGAGGGATGCTGGACTGTGAGCAAAGCTTTTTAAGTGGGTTGGGTTTATTTTGGGAGGGGATCAGAGAAGGTTTGGGTGGTGGAATTGTCCCCATAGAGCATGGGAGGGAATCGTCCCCAGGTAGGAGGAGCACCCGGAGCCGGCCCCGCGCGCCAGGAGCGCTGCCGACACCTCCCTTGTCTCCCAGATTTACACTCTTATCTTTTTGCATTGAAAGGTAAGAATAATAGTAAAATGTTAATGCTGTGCTCTACATATAACACTGCCTGTAAACGGGGACATGACACGGCTGGCAGATAAATCAGCGCCGAGCTCACGCAATCATCTCCGGCAGACAGAACAGCACAGGAGCTCTCTCAGCGCAGGAATGTGCTCGGGAAAATGGGGGGTCACAGCCCAAACCCCTCTGGTTTGCACTGATTCGTTGCTAAGAGTTTGGTTTTATAAAATTAGAGATATTTTAAAATTTGCCGCTCTCTGCTCACGCCGGGCTCGGCGCTGGAGAATCCTGGGAGTGCTTGCAGGTGAATGGCCCTGGGGACCTCATTCCCATGAGGATGAACTTGAGCTGAAACAGGGAGGAAAAGAGGCTTGGGCCAGAAACCATCCAGGGGTGCATCCCTGGTGAGTTTGCAGTTTGTTGCTGTTCTCCAGGGGAGATGAAGCCCTGCAGAGCCCTGGCTCCAGCGTGGGAAGGTGAGGGGGGAAAATCCCCGCGGCGTGGCCAGGTGGGGATGGGATGGATGGGGTTCTGCGACCACCCTACAGAGGTTCTACAACACCCCACAACTGTCCTACAATGCCCTAAAACTGTCCTACAATGCCCTAAAACTGTCCTACAATGCCCTACACAGGGTTTACAACACCCCACAACTGTTCTACAATGCCCTACAACTATCCTACAATGCCCTAAAATTGTCCTACAATGCCCTACAAAGGGTTTACAACACCCTACAGCTGTCCTACAACACCCTACAACCATCCTACAATGCCCTACAACTGTTCTATAACACCTACAACTGTCCTACAACACCCTACAATTATCCTACAACACCCTACGAAGGTCCTACAACACCCCACAACTGCCCTACAGCACCCTACAAAGGTCCTACAACACCCTACAGCTGCCCTACAACACCCTACAACTGTCTTACAACACCCTACAGCTGTCCTACAATGCCCTACAACTGTCTTACAACAGCCTACAACTGGTCCTGCTCCCTGAGCGCTGTTCCCATGTGAAGAACACGCGGAGGGTGCCCTGCCACAAGGGGGGACAGTGCCACCGGTGCCCTCCGGACATGGCACCTGTGCCCACTGCCCCTGCAAGGGCCCGGGGGTTTCTCCCAGTGGGATGCAGCGAGGGGACGCCGCTGACAGATCGAAGGCTGTTTTTTCCCAAGAAACAATCCCGACGGAGGTGGGAGAGCAAAGCCATTACCGTGGAGGATGAACTTGGCTCAGTCGCCATGGAAACGCTGGCCGGACCCGGCACCGCTCGCGTGCGCACGAGGCCCGTTGACCTCACTTAGAATTATTACCTTTAGCCAAATAAAATAATTTGTGTTAATAAAGAGACCATTTTCTCTCGGCTTCCAAGCGAGCCTTCCCCAGAAGGCAGAGTGACTCCTTAATTACACTTTTACTGCAAGGTGATTAATGTTCAATATGTGATACTCCGTTTAAATAAGTCGCTTATTAACACCTTTAATATGTTTTAATTTTTTTTTTT
>VZRL01001718.1:235106-259794 GCA_013397895.1 Origma solitaria | reverse complement strand
GGGTGGGGGGGGGGTGTGGAATTGTTCTGCGTGTGAGCGTGTTGTAAAATATTTGGATTGTTAGATTTATTTGCTTACACAACCTATATTTGTGCTGATTTTATTGTATTGACTGTATGCATTTTTTTCCTCCCGTTCTACAGTTTTATTGTGCCTTGGTCATATGCATACATCACCCTCATTGTTCTCCAGGAAATTTATTCCACCTTTCAGCCTGCTCTTGATAGGACTTATTGCATTACTAGTTAAGTGCTGAGATTTGCTACTACAAAGATTTGAAACAGCCTCTTGTAATGTTTATTTGCCAGACATGGCTGAGATCATATGTTTTCATCGCACTCGGAGTGCCATCCATGGTCTGGGGTTTGGGATTTGGGTTTGGGATTTGGGTTTGGAGGGATGGGTTGGGTGCCTCTCCAAATTTGGTGGCCAAGGGGGAGAGCGTCGAGGAGCCAGAGGGGAGTGGGTGTCCAACACCTGTTGAAATAATCTTATTTATTCATGGAATACCCAGAGAATCACAGGATTGTTAAGGTTGGGAAAGATCTTTGAGATCATCCAATCCAACCACCAACCTAAATGGAAAAATCACGGAATGAATTGATTGGAAAAGGTGTTTTAAAACCATCAAATCCAACCATTCTCCCAGCACTAAACCACGTCCCAGGGGCCTCATCTCCACAGCTTTTAAATCCCCCCAGGGATGGGAACTCCAGCCCTGCCCTGGGCAGCCTCCAGTGCCTCAGCAGCTCCTCACATGGCTTGCAGGGCATGGAATGAAGGATACAGATCCCGGCTGTGGGAATTCTGGGGCTGCCATCTGTATTTTAAAATGAGCTATTTCGGCAAATAATGTTTTGGTGGAGTTTAGTAAGTATTTGCCTTCAGGAAACACTTTCGACTCATTCAACTCACCTTTCCAGAATTTCCCTGCACTGGTGCGTGTATATATTTATATTTATATTTACAGATATGTGCTGTGGCAGCAGGAGCCTCCACCGGCATTGGCTTTCGCAGTGACCTGCACTCTGGACAAGAATTGTGATGTAGATTTTGTTGTTGTTTGTTAAAACCCTAACGGCCCCGTGGGGATTTAATAACTAAACTGAGTTTTGGTATTGCTTTTGTTTTCTGTTTTCTGACGCCGGGTGGGTTCCTGGCCCAGGTGCAAGGGCAGAAACTCTGCTTTTTGTGGTTTATTTAAGGTGAGGGTCGCTGTGCCTGACGCCGGCGCTCTCACCAGGAGGGCACAAAAGCAGGAGGTGCGCAGAGCCATGGCAGGCTGCTGGGGGCTCTGGTGGGCTTTGAGAAGAGCTGCTGGAGGTTTGTGGAGGATGATCCCTGGGTGGGAGCAGCCCCAAAGCCCAGGGGGCTCGGGATGAGCAGGTTTGGGTGTGGAGCTGAGGCAGCGCTGGCACTGAGCGTTTGTTCCCTGCCACGCCGAGCACCTTCCACGGCCCACGGATGATTATTTATCATCACCGTGGTGCTCCTGCCGAGTCAGCCCTGCCTGCACTGCAGCATTTTCCCTTGGCTGAGGGATTTCCTCTCCTGCCTTTGCGAGCCATTCTCCCCAGCATAGGCAAACCCCACGTTTGGGGTTCAGAGGGATTTGGTTCGGAGGGATTTCCTCCGAGCACTCCCAAACCAGGCTAATCTTGGAGTGTGGAAACAGAAGGAGTGGAACAGGAGGGGATTTGTGCTGAAACTCCGAAGTGCTGTCCGTGCTGAGCTGTCTGGGGCGCGGTGACGGATCGAGGCAGAGCTCGGCTCCGAACGAAGCGCGGCTGTCATTAGGCTGGAAATGCAATCTGCGCGAGGGAAGAGGCCATGGTAGACTTAGCAAGATCTGCTCCTGTTATGGGAATTTAATGCACCTGGTGGAATCTAACTGCAGGTCATCAGGTTTTATTGGCACGGTGCAGACATGCAGGGTGATGAACTGATCTGGCAAAACATTAACAAAGATAAAAAATAATCCCGGATCGGGTTTTGTAGTGGGTATCATTGAAATCAGAGCAAATAGGGCTCTTCAGGTACTTGTCTGCTCATCCCGGGTAATTTCTGCCGCTGTGCTGCTGGTGTAGGTGGTCTTTTATACAGAGTTTGCAGATAAATTTTTGTCTGACACATATCTAGAACTTATATAGTCACCTACTAATTTAAACCAATTTGCCCTAGGTGATGGGTGAATACACTTGAAAATTAAATGGGTCTGATTTAAGCATCCCTACTCTGAAGCCAAAGATTATATAATTAAATTAAAAGAAAATGTGTTTTATAATAAACTGTATTTCCTCTTGGCAAAATCCAATTTTGAAACAAGATTGTAATATCATATCTAAAAATGTTTTCCCATGGGTATTACCAGTCTATTTCATTTAATTGTTTTCACCCATCATATTATGAGCTTTCAAAGTAGTGAAATGAGTGTGGTTTTTACGAAGAACAAGGGAGGAAATGGCAGGGAGAGGGAAGGTTGGCTCCTTTCCCAGGAGGAGCTTCTGGAAAAGCAGGGCTGGGCACCTTGTGGCTGTCAGTTCCTCACCCTGGGTGTGATGGAAGGCGATGCCACGGCCAGCACAGACAGGGACAGGCCCTTGGCACCTCGGGTTCTCCTTCTCTGCGGAAGGTCTGGCACAGGAAGAAGCTCAGTGAGCTGCACTGAGAGGATTTTGCACTTAGGCAGAAAATATTTAACACTTGGAGTGTGAGCAGCTGGGAGCTGCTTGCCCAGCCTGGCTGCTCCTGCCAGCGCAGAGGGGTTGGTGATGCCAGAGGTTTTCCTGGGTGTTGTCTGCACGTGAATGGGCAGGATCAGAGCCTCAGGGTGAGAGGGACCTGTTGTAGGGCCAGCAGCTGTTTGGGGTGTGATCCCTGTGGGTGCCGCAGCCACCTTGCCATCCCAAGTGCTCAAGCCCGGGGTGGGGGGAAATGCCACATAAATATGGGATTCATTTCCAGTCAAATGTGAGCCAATTCCACCCACAATGAATATGCTCGTTTTCTTCTGCGCCCATTTATCTGTTCATCATCCCCCTGTGCCCATGGCACCGCCAAGGGAGATGGGCGTCACCTCCATACTCACTCCTGATGCTCGCGGCTGACAATAATTGGAAGCCAATAATCGGAAAACGCCCTCCCACTCTGGGAATGGACACCTCTCTCATCCCACATATCTCCTTTTATTTGGTTTACAAACCCTAATTCTGGTTTGTTGGGTATTTTTTCTCCCCAGGGGTGCCTGAGAGCATCCCCAGCACTGCAGGCAGGCCCGTGGGTACCACCATCCTCTCCCTCTGCATCCTTCCCCCACCAAACAAATGGACTTCTCTGCTGTAAAAACTTCCCAGGACTTGCTGGGTTTTTACTGCCAGGGGGGTTAGACGGCTCCCCAAAAGCTCAGCGACAGATGGAGTCAGTGCCACCTTCTCGGTGCTGCCCTGGGTGCCTGGTGCCACCTGGAGCTCCCCAAAACCCAAGGCGTGTGCGAGGCAGCGCTCAGCAGCCTCATTAAATCCTCGCCAGCCTTTAGCAGGGCCAAACCCGCGGCTTGGTGGGCAAACGTTGATTAAAGCGGCAGCGAGCAGGAGTTGAAAGGCTAATATTGTGAGTTTTAGTGTGCCCGAGGTGAAGCAGAGAGCGCTGCCAGGCGATGCTCTGGCTGGGGCCAGCGCAGGGACCCGGGGGGGCGAGGGAAGGATGGGGGGGTCGAGATGGGAAGCGTTTTCCACGGGCGTTCCACTGCTGTCAGCCATTTTAGGTTCTGAATCCTATTTCCCTGGTGCTTCCAAGAGGAGCTTTTGGGGGAGTCCCCAGCTAAAACTCAAATTTGCATTTAAATGGAGATTTTTTTTTTTTTTTAATGAGCAGGATGCATGGGAGACTAAGACTATTAGGTTTCCTTGTGGGAGAGTGCAGAATTCTCTCACCTTTTACATCCCAGCCCCTTTAATGCACACTTTAAATTAGACATTTAAAAAAAAAAAAAATAGGAATAGTGCGTCTTTAAGGAGAATATAATCATAAACAAATAAGTCTGGTTGCCCTTGCAGCAGAACTAATCTTCCCTCAGCTGAGCTGTGATATAGATCAGTAACAAGAGCCACGCGCAGGGGGTTCCTTTGAAATGCATAATACCTCCTCGTATAAATTGGAGTTGGTGTGATGGAGCTGTGAGATGACATATTGTGGCATGACCCCTCTCTACTGATTGTGGGTGAACCCTGCAAAGGTAAATCTAACACGGCGCACACATCAGACAATTTCATTTTCATCACCCAGGGACAAAAACATGGCAACAGAATCTTTTCAAATGATAATCTGCATGCTAGGCACAATATTTTCCCTTCCTCCTTTCCTTTTTTTTTCCTTTTTTTTTTTTTTTTTGCATGTTCAATTCATGATGTAGGTGAAAGGAATTATAAATTGCTTCCAAAGTTCATTCATTCCCCTTCTTCTCATTCTTCCCTTTCTTTTCCTCTTCCTTTGGCTTTTGTTCTCTCTCCCTTTCCCTCCCTTTTTCCTGTCTTTGTCTCCCTCTCTTTCACTTTTTTCTCTTCTTTATCTCTCTTATTTTTATTTTCCTCTTCTATTCGCCCTTTTCCCTCTTTTTTCTCTTCTTTCTCTTTTCCCTATCTTTAATATTTTTTCCTTTCTATCTCGCCTCTTTTTTCCTTTCTCTTTTTTCCCCCCCTTCTTTCTCTTTTTTCTCCCTCCATCTAAAAGTTTGGCATTGTGTGTGTGTGTGTAACTGATTCATTCTCCTCATCCCCTCAGGGACATCCAGTAATAATGATTTATAGGAGTGCAAAAATCTCTGCTCTTGCTGTTACCAACTAATATTCCTCCTACCCTCCAAAAAGGGAGTTTTCTTGTCGATGATCTCTCCGTACAAAACCTCCTCCCTTCTCCTTGCCTTCCCTCACTTTTCCATGCAGGTATTAGGAGGAATCAGCTGCTTTGCCTCATGCCAAGCAGGAATATTTAGTCCTGCAGCACCATCTCTCACCCAGAACTCGTGCCATCCACTCAAACCATGCCGTGGCTGCTCTTTGTTCTCGTCTCCAGCAGGTTTGTGTTGGGTTTGATTCTCTGAGATGAAGAAAATGTTGAAATTCCCCTTCAATGTGGTGTCTCTGATGGACCATGAACCCTTCCCCTCCCGAATCAGGTGTGTTTCCAGCTCTACAAGCTGCCTGGTGTGATGGGAATCGCCAGTGCCCATCCAGGAGCAGGGCAGAGGGTTTGGGGACACCGGGAGGGTTTGTGGTGGCAGCGGTTCCAAGATTGAGCTGTGCCAGTCCAATCCAGGAGCAGGACAGAGGGTTTGGGGACACCGGGAGGGTTTGTGGTGGCAGCAGTTCCAGGGCTGAACTGTGCCAGTCCAACGCAAGGAGCAATGCAGAGGGTTTGGGGACACCGGGAGGGTTTGTGGTGGCAGCAGTTCCAGGGCTGAGCTGTGCCAGTGCCAGTCCAGGAGCAGGGCAGAGCGTTTGGGGACACCGGGAGGGTTTGTGGTGGCAGCGGTTCCAGGGCTGAGCTGTGCCAGTGCTGCCAGGGCCAGGCAGCTCTGGAGACGTCACCTGCAGCAGGCACAGCCCCTGGGCCCCCATGGCCAAAAGCTGTGCTCAGTGCCACACAAACCCGTGACACTGAGGGGTGTCCCTCACTCTGCCCTGAAGGCAGAGAGGGGCTGGGAACTCGGGCTCGGGAGTGACCTGCAGAGCCCTGTAAGAGATGCCAGTCCTGGCACTGAATGCTCCTGTCTGGCCGTTCTTGCTGCTGTAATTTATACTAATTAATTGCTCTGCTGATCGCCACGCTGGCAGTGCCCTGGGCTGGCTATTTGTGGAGGTGGCTGCGATGCTCCAGGCAGGAACCAGGAGGTGCTGGGGACAGTTCTATGGGGATGGTTGGCATTTCTCCTCCTCCCTCTGTGGGATTGCTGCTGGCACAGGTGGAGCAGTTTTTGGGGTGGCACAGGATGAGCATGGCAGGGCAGGGGCTGTCCCTGGGGTGTCCATCTGCTTTCCCCCACTTCCAGGGCAGCCTTGGAGGGAGCACGGAGTGCATTTGGGGGACAGCTCTGTTGCCTACGTGTGCCTCAGTTTCCCCATCCCTTTAACATATCCTATACCAGATTTTCAGTTTGATTTCCAAAGCGGTGCAGAGAACTCAGCGATCCCACAAGCCACAGGTTTTACCCCTTTGAGAGGAGGAGTTCTGCAGGCACGAGGAGACACCGACCCCCTTGGAAAGGACAAATGGACAGAGCAACAAGATTTTTGACGAACGCACCGCCAATTAAATAATCCTGCCCCAGACAGGAGTGGGGCGCAGCGGGAAGGCTCAGATCTGCTGTTGGATTAGGGCCATCATGGACCCTAATCCCGTCAGCAGCTCGGTGTCCTTGATGCCGAGTGACACGGCCATTGCTGGCGTGAGCGAGTGACACCGAGATGAGTTTGTCGGTTCCGCGTAGCGTGATTGCCATCTCCTCCTCGCACAGCACGGCAGCCAAATTGGAGGAGAAAAGGTCAGAAAGCCCTGGTCATCCTCTCCCTTTCTCCCAAATCACTTGTTCCTCTGGATGGAAACGAGGAATGACAGGTCCCCGTGCCACTCGGGACTCAGGCGGCCCGGAGTGAGACAAAAAGGAGCGCTGGTGGGAGCAGGGCTGGATGGCAGCGAGCGCAGCCTGTTAATAACGCGCCGGAGCCACGGGGCCTGGGTATTGTTCCTGGCATCTGCTAACTCCAAAGTGACAGTGACAAGTTCTTTGATTAGAAAAAGGTCCCCACCACCTCCTCCCCCCTGCAGAAAGGTTTGTGGAAAGCACCACCCTCTGCTTAAAATCCTTGATGCAGAGGGAGGTCAGTTGGGGAGTGGATTTTTTTTTTTTTTGTCTTCTCTTTCCATTCTGGTGCAGAAATGTGTCAGGTCAGGTCCAGGAGAATCTCAGCCTGAAAGCACTTTTGTTTGTTTGTTTGTTTTTGGCTTTCTCCTTGTTTTTCCCATTCTTCACCTATTTTTTTAGAGGAGGAACCACAATGATATCATATCACCCATCCTTCTCCTAATTGCTCACCCCCCTGCAGTCATCCCTTCCATGAAGAGCACCTCACCAGAGAGCTTTCCATGAGAAGTGTAATCACTTTGGGCTGTTTTGCACTGCTAATTGTTTTTCTATTTTTATGCAAATGCGAAAATCCCCATTTGATCCTTCTAAAAAATACTATTTTTACAACCAGAGTGCTTTTATCATTTGGGTTTCAGGGAGAAAGTGCTGCTCTGAGGAGGCTGGAGAACATCACAATTAGCAGGAACCAAATCCTGCCACGATGCTGATGTGAGCAGATGTCCATAGGGATCAACCCCCAAAACAAGGATGTTCCTCCTTTGAGGAGGGAGAGCAAGGCAGGGCTCTTCAGCCAAGGAAAGGCAACGTGGAGGGGAAAAGGGGAGAGCCACTCTTTGCCACAGAGCTGCAGGACCTTGTGGCAAAATGGGGAGGGGAGGAGATGATGGCAGGTAGGGAAGGTGAGAAGAAGTGGCTGTAGGATTGTCTCTGCCGAGGCAGGTGAGATGACCCAGCTCTGTGATGCCTCACCCAGCTGCCAAGCTGCCCAGAAAATTATCTTCTTTTCATCATATTTTTACTTACAGCTCTTCCCCAAATTCCCCTGGGATGTCTTTAATGGGGTGCATGTTTTGGTTTTTTTTTTTTTTTTCTTTCTCATTTGTTGAAGAAAAACTTTTTCACAGGAAACATGGGGAAAATAAGTGCCAGTTTTGTTCACCTCTGTTTCTGGGTAAATGGGGTTGTTAGAAAGACAGACTGTGCCTGGGGTTGCAGAGCCTCACCTGTCTCACAGACAAAACCCATCATGCCCGAGAGCGCGAATTCAACGATTTCACCGCGTTTCCAGTCGGAGGGGAAGCACAAAAATGAGAGGAAGAGAAATGCTCACTGTCCAGGTGGAAGCTGTTCTCCCAGCACTGTGATTTTTCCTGGGAGCTGAAAGCAGCAGAAGCTCAGTCTCAGTTCCACAGGCAGGAACTTTTCCAGCTGCTGAGCCCTCCTCTCCCTGGGTGCTGCTGCTCCTGCGCTGAGCTGCACAGTTATAGATTTTAAGATAAGGTGCTTTTGTTTCCCAGTTGTGTCTGGGTCACCGTTTGGAACTGATATGACAGGCCTAAGGCTAGCAGAGAAATTTGTTACAAGTTCCCATTTCGGGAACGTGTCGCCAGTCAAATAGCCTATTTACTCTCCCGGGGATCTATTTTTAAAAGTTATTAGCAGATTACTGGTTTTCTATCAACCTCAGGCACCAATCTCCCAAAGATGCTATTGTACTTTAATAAGGTGCATTTGATAATCCTCAGATAAAGGCATTTGAAGTGGGGGGGAGGGAGAGGGAGAAACTCTTGCACCGATTCAAGAAAGGGACACGCAAACCAGAAAAGGGTTAAATACACTCATGTTTCTAAATGGCTGAACTACTGTATGTTGTAGTTTTCAACTGCAAATCATCTTTAATAGCAGACATCACGGGATGGCTCATTACATTAAGCTATTTTTCATGCTATCTCCTGTAATATCCTTTAATCCAATGCGTTTCAAATCACCTCAGGCTAAAATAAGAGACATAGCGATGTAATAGCCTAGTGTATTAGTGGGTTAATTGCCCTGTTGTACTCTCTAGTAGATATCTCTGGAATGAGTTCTATATTAATTGTAAATTGCTTAATACATTTAACTCGTTGAGCAGCTCGGTCCTCCGCTCTGCCTTTAATGAACAGGAAAACTTTGGAGTTGGGGAGAGTTGGGATTTTGGGTGGCTGACCCCGCAGGGCCCTTCCCCACGAGCTCCGAGCACTCACGTCATCCTCTGGCGCTGAGGGAGAGTCAACCTGGAGCACTAAAAGGGAATGATTGCTGTTTGCTGGCAGGTGCCAAGCTCTGCAGAGCCACATCACCTCGCTCAGAGGGTGCTCAGAGCCAATTCCTGACCCTGGGATCTGCCAGGAGCAGGGCTGGCACCGCAGAGCTGCGCCAAGGCCGTCCCCGAACCGGACAGTCAGAGGAGGAGGAGGGAGAAAAAAAGGGAATGTTTAAATAATACATAAGATTTTGTCTTGCCAGTGCTGTGGGCAGAAAGGGAAGATGGATGAAGTGCTCTGCAGCTCTGCCAGAGGATGCAGCAGCGGGTCACTGACACGAACGGCTCACAAAGTATCGCCCATAATGTGCGGCAGCTAGTTTTCTAAAATTACTTTTGCAGCACCAGGCAGATGTGCCTGCAGATTTGCAGTCACTTTTCTGAAGATTGGAACGTAAGTGTCACCAGGCTACCAGAGGGTAATGTCACTAATTTCTTTGGATTGCTCCCAGTGTACATCGGGGGGGAGGAAAAGGAATGGGCACGGTGGAGGTTGGAGAGGTTTGTATAATTTGCAGGTGAGACATTCTTTATTCATTTCTTTTGAGACATTCTGGATTCTAAAACTCCTGGCAAAAATGTTAGTGTCAATTCAAAGGAAAGGCACAGAGGAGGAGTGCTGAAAAGCTCATGGCTTTGAAAATTTAGAAGGAACTCTTCTCTGAAGTGCCACCTCAAGCCCAGCAGGACGGCAGCAGTGGGGGAAGAGGACTGCAGGTCAGTGGTCAGAATTGAACCTGTGTGACCCCAAATCCTGCTGGCCTGGCCTGTGCAGCTCAGCCTGTTCCCAGCACAACGTGGCCATGGAGCAGCACACAGCTGAGTTATGGATCCCTTTCCTTACATCTGGCATCACTTATATTTTATATATTAACTATAATATCGTAAAGACGTGGTTCAGGATGCCTTTTGTAACATTTAGCTATAATTTCAGATTCCAGTGGCTCTAACGGAGCAGCTCCTTCCAGCTGAAGGTTTCACAGAAGATCTGCTTTGCTTTCAGGTTTGTAATGGGGGCTCGGAGAGCTCTTTCCCACCCCGACCTCCATGTGCTTTCCATGGATAGTTTGGGCTAAAAGAAATATCACCCCTCTGTTTAAAAACCTAAGGTGTTTGGGAGAGAATCTGAATGAGAATTTCTTAACTTGTAGAGGAAAATTCCTCTGAAAGGAAGGAAATAGTTGGGCTTGGAAGGAAAGACACAAACTGCTTAGGCTGCTGGAAAAAAAATCCATCAAGTAATTCTCTATCTATAAAATAGGTGGTAATGCAATCTGAGCTTAATTTTGATGGCACACTGTACTTCATAACAGTGACAACACCTTAAAAATGTAATGAAAGGGCCTGATTTATTGCTGAAATAATCCATTTAGCACTCCAATAAATAAAAGGAGAAAATACAACCAATGTTTCGTCAGAAGGGGGAAAAAGAGAGAAAAATTGCAGTGTGTAGCAGTTTTCTGGAAATGCATCCAGAGGCTGTGGCCACATGCTTTGGGGCTGATTATTTTCCTGAAGACAAATATAAATTCACAGTTAGATTTTAAGATTTAGGGCTGATGTCCACTCTGCATTCTTGTGTAGTTTCGAAGCAGCAGCCCTGTGACATGGCAACACAGGGCCCATGTTTGATGGACAAGGGGGAGGAGAAAACACTGAGAAACCACCAACTTACTGCCTTACAAATATTTGATTTTCAATATGCTCTCGTAGCCATTAGGAAGTGCAAAGCAAACATATTTTCCCCTCATGCCAAATTTGTTTTAATAACACGATTTTACTTCTGCAAATGTCGGCTCCAGGCTCCCTCTCCCCAGTTCCCTTGGCCCACAGCGGAGGCTGGTGGGTTTTACACTCCCTCTGCATCACTTCTGTTAATCTGTTTAATCTGCTGCAGGACCTGGCAGTGGCAATGGCAGGAAAAGCAATAAAATCCTCCCGGGGCAGATGTCTGTATTCAGTGTCCTGAGCTGAATACACTGTGCTGGAGAGCAGAGCTGCTCCTTCTCCAGAGATGAGAAAAAAACTTCCTGACACCGGAACAGTCACTCAGCAGAAGGAGCTGACTGAGGAGCCTTCTGGACTCCCATACCAAAGGTTTTAAGGCCATGGAGGCTTTAGGGTGACCTAAATGTGACTCTCCAGTACCTGAAGGAGCCGACAAAAAGGTGGAGAGAGACTTTACAAGAGCCTGGGATGACAGGGCAAGGAGGAACAGCTTCACACTGACAGAGGTTTAGACTGGAAATGAGGGAGCAGCTCTTCCCTGGGAGGGCTGTGTGCCCATCTCTGTGTGTTTGCACCTGCCCAGCGCTTCAGCCGTCACCAAACTGAATGGGAAATGCCACGGATGAAAAAACGAGGGAGCAGCTCTTCCCTGGGAGGGCTGTGTGCCCATCTCCCAGCCCAGGGCTCTGTGTGTGCACCTGCCCAGCGCTTCAGCCATCACCAAACTGAATGGGAAGTGCCACGGATGAAAAAATGAGGGGAGAAAAATCAGCAAACTGCAGCCACGCTGCCCATTTTGGGGGGATATTTTGCTTTGTGGCTCGGAGCAGCTTCTCTGGTGTGTCCATCCCTTGTGGCCGTGGGTCAGCCAGTCGAGGCTGCAGGAATGGCTCTGGGGCTGGCGTCCCACTGCGCCCTGCCCGGCCCTAATTGGCCTGTTTGTTTTGCAATAAGTGATTCCTGCCTGTCTTGGGGTGGACTGTTTTTCACACCATTAAATGAAGTTCTGCCGTATTGATCCCTGTTTTTCCAATTTGAGGCCTGAAAAGTGATGAAGACATTTTCTTGTTTTCCCGTGTACTTTTTCCCCTCAGTTCATTTAGGTGACCTGTCTTTAGTTCCTCGCTCTGCTCGCTGTAATTGCTTCCTCAGAGTGATGTCGCACCGCGAGCGTGGCACTGCAGCCGGGGGATGGCTTTATGGCAGTGATAAGGACAGTGCAACACAACGGCGTTTGGCTCTGATAAGGGCAGGACAGCCCTGGAGGAGCAGATAAAGGATGTAACTCGGGCAAACAGAAGCCATGCAAACCGCGAGCAGGAGGCCAGCTCCGCTCTGCAAGGCTGGCAAAGCAATTGTGCACAATAATATTATTCTCACTGAAAAGCAGGGCTTGAGGAGCAGCCACCTAAAAAGGACTCTGGAGGTTGAAATCTGACCCCTAAGAACCATATTAGGACTTCTGCTAGGAGCAGCCGCCTAAAAAGGACTCCAAAGGTTGAAATCCAAGCCCAAAGAACCATGTTAGGACTCCTGCTAGGAGTAGCCACCTAAAAAGGACTCTGAAGGTTGAAATCTGAGCCCAAAGAACCATGTTAGGACTCCTGCTAGGAGTAGCCACCTAAAAAGGACTCTGAAGGTTGAAATCTGAGCCCAAAGAACCATGTTAGGACTCCTGCTAGGAGTAGCCACCTAAAAAGGACTCTGAAGGTTGAAATCTGAGCCCAAAGAACCATGTTAGGACTCCTGCTAAGGGGTGTGGTTATGTAAAATAAGTGATGCATATCCATTGCGTAATTGGGGATAGGTCATGAATATGTAATTAGGGGGTGTGATTAAAACTGTTAGCTGGCACTCGGGGCACTCGATTAGAGGAAAGATTCTCTGGGTGCTCAGCACAATGCCAGCTTTCTAACACTCAAAGCTGTTAGAAAGTTTCTATCTGGCCGATTTTGGTATCAGGTAGAAGCCATCCAGCAATATTAACTGGGGAAGGTTTGTCACAAAAGGAATTTTAATAGCAGCACCTCAGTGTCTTGCTGAAACCTCAGTAAAACAGCACAGACTGTGCGAGCAGGACCACGGGACAGCTTTGTCTCTTCAGGGTGCTTAATATTTTCCTTAAGAGATGGAAACATCATGGAAGATGATCCTTCTTTGGACACACATTGTCTTTTGTGTCCTCTTGACCTTTGTGAGGCATCTCAATGCTCGAATGTTTGTGTCAGATTTTGCCAGCGATCTGTTTTTGTTTGGCATTAGTGTGAGGGGTGGATTTTTTCCAGAAGAGATCAATCGAGTGGGTGCTGAACTCAGGCTGAAGTGGTGAGTTTAATTAAGGAGGGAGCAATGGCTGCTCCAACTCGGCCTCCCTTGCAGTTATTTAATGTATGAGCTCTAAGCTGAGCCCACACACAGAGAAGGTTTCCAGTGGCTTTGGTAGGCTCCAGACCTGCAGAATTTCTTGGTGAAAACCAGAAGTGCAGTGAAGCCTGGGAAAAGCATGGGAGGCTGGGATTGTTGCCTGTGTCGCTGAGCTGTTCCCACCCAGCCTGGCACGGTCGGGGATGCTCCAGGCAGAGGGGGAAGGCAGGACCACTTTGCTGACCCCCTCAGTGCGTGGGAAGGGACTGAATTTACAAATTGAGCTGGGCAGTGTTTCACAGCAGTGCCCTGGTAACCTCTGCACCCCACGGGCTGCCTCCCCACCTGCTGTGTCCCTCCAAAGCCAGGCAGGTATTCCCAAGACTCCAGAGGATTTTTGCTCTCCATCTTTTCTGTTATTTTCCTCCCCAGTTCACAGGGAGACATATAAACCATCCTTGTTTTAAGGAACTCATTCCTTTGCTTTCTTACTGGAGTGGATTTTGGTGGCCTTGCAATAAATGGTGGCACTTTGTTTTGCTTTTCCTTGCAGGAAGGGAGTAAAGCAGGCGATGAAAAGAGGTGGAATTGGCAACTCCTGCGCAAGGCTGGGGAAACGTGTCCCTCCTGGAGAGGCTTCCCTGCCTCATTCCCTGCTGTGGTGTCGCTTACTGAAGCAGCGGGGGGGCTGAGAACATCCAGAGTGAAGCACGGCTCAGGTGAGCTCAGATATCAGCGAGAGGGATTTGTTCCCTGATCCTGAAAATGATCCTGGCAGGAGCGAGGGGCCTGGAGGAGGCTCTGGGTTGCAGAATCAGGCACCAGGGGCACACCTCAGGGCATTTATTAGGGACAGCACGTATTTATTTATTTATTTATTATTATTTATTATTATTATTTATTATTATTATTATTATTATTATTATTATTTACATAAGCCTGAACCATGTAAGAACTTTACACAGATTTCGTTTGCACGAGATGCTGAGGAAAATTCTTTCCTTTGAATGCCTTCTGATCTCAATGTGTGGGAGGTACGGAAAGACGGAGCTTTGGAGGGCAGGATCTGCCTTTTGTGGCATCTGCTGTCGAGAGTTCCTGCTCCAACTGCCCTTCCAAAGAGCTGTCCCAAAACCAAGTAATATACTGAAAATAAATAGGAAAAGGGATGCAGCAGAAAAATCAACTTGTGCCAATGTATTATTCCCAGATTAACTAAAAACCCAAGATACAGTTTGAGAATGTGGTGCCATACAGACAACTGGGCAAATCCTGGGAATAATATCCACTGGATCTCAATGAGTTGGTACATTTCAAAAGACATAGTAAACAGCAGAAAATACACAAACAAGGAGGGTCCAATAATTTCAATTTTTTCCTCTCCAAATCCTTGTAAAAAAGCTAAAAAATTAGGAAAGGTGCTAATTTGCAGAAACATTTACATCTGCTCATTGCCTAAGAGATTGGAAAGGATTTAGGGTTTTTAAAATTTTTTTTTATTGCAAACAACCTTATGACAATTGGTGATAAAAGAGCTGAGCTTTTCAAAAATCCATTTTAATAAAACACCGTATGACCTCATAGATATGCATAGGATTTAGAAATAACATGGATTTTAATGAAGGTACTTGAAAGGTATGGTGCCATATTGCAATTTTATGGAAGATCTTAGATTAATGAAATTAAACGTGAACTGCATTGTTTAGATGATGAACTTAAGGTCATATCTGCAGCATTTGAAAGAGAAACCTTGAGTGGAGGGTGTAGAATCATTGATTTAGACCCTGGTAGACAGCTGAATAGCAAGCACTGAAGCATGAAGGTAAATTCCCATATTTCATTGTTAGAAGGTTAGCTGGTGGCTGCCAGCTTTTCAGTGATAATCACCAACCAATTCCACCCTGTTTCAAAAAAGATTTTGCCTTTGTGTGCTAAGACACTTTTAAAAACCATTACTGTTCAAAGCAGGGGCACAGTGTTTAAAGAGAAGCTGTTCCTGCAAAAGGCAGGATGGCAATGGGTTGATGCTGTCCTTGGATAGTGATGCTATTAAGTTCATTAGGATCATCATCCATTTAAAATGCTTATAAGGAGAATTGCCACTGTTTTGCTGGAGACACCAGAGGCACCTCCTCCTGCAGCCCACAATGATGTGTCATCAGTGATTAGCTCTCTTGCTTCCTTTAATTTTTGGTAAGACAAGGGCCCTTTCAGGTTTAAGTCCTGTCTCCATTCTCAGACACACACGGGGAATAAATGCACGAACATGCACGTCTTAAACTAATAGACGTGAATTTGTACAACAGGAAAATTGCAAGGAACGAAATCCTCAGGCCTTAAGAATAAGTGATAATAGAATGATAGTGCCAATTACTGCTGGAGAACAGTGTTGTCACAGGGAGCAGCTCCTGGAGATGGAAGGATGAGGGGCGGAGAAAAGATTCCCTTCTGACAGTTTGCCGTTAAAGGGAATTTGTCAAGGATGTTAAAATTAGATCTAACTGGGCCAGATCCTCAGATGACATAAATCAGCCTGCAGACTCCAAACCCCGAACTGGCCACATGCTCCTCTTTGTTCTTTTTCCAGTCTTTATAATCTGCGTCCTAACCCTGCCTGAACACTGTTCGAGCCCCATTGTCTGAGTGCTGTCCAGCCCTGCTGATTAGGAATGTTGTAATACTTACAGGGAGCTTTCAGCTCCTGCCGTGGCCTGCTGGGGTGCAAGGCTCTAGCTGGGTACCAGAGAAAGCAAACCTGAAACAGATGCTCCCAGGTGGGAACTGAGATTTTTATGTCTAATGCATTTCTTTGTATGTTCTCTTCCACCCCGAGTTTTTGGCAAGCTAAGCTAAACTCTGCCACATCGTGAAAGCTGCCAGTAAGGAAATTAAGTAAGAAATAGTGCTAGATAATGGTTGTAAATGCATTATGATCACTCTTTTCATTAGAAACTTCCTTGTTTTCTCCCTGGTGTACATTGCAAACAGCTTGCACATGATTTATCTGTGTGTGCTTGGGAAGGAGAGGCAAAGGGAATAAAGTCTTTGCCATGAGATGTTTTAAAAGGCAGCTGGGACATTTAGAGATATGATGCTTATTAAAATAAATGGAAGCTGCATGTCTAAATCCCCTGGTCATCTTTGAAAGTCTTGTCCCTAATGTTTATGTTGCTGTGGTTTCCAAGTGGGGGATTGCACATCCCATTTTCAGAGTGTGTCTGAGGGCAGCTGGACAGCAAAGCCAGGCTCCCAGCGGGGCCAGGCCCAGCTCATGCCATGGTATAAAGCTTTGAAATGGGGCAGAGCACTTTCTGGGAAACTCTCTGCAGAAAAACAAGTCCAGGTCCCACAGAAGTTAAGGGAATGTGGCTCCCCTCTCCCATTTCCGGAGGTTTCTGCTCTGTGCAGCTCCTGGACAGACTCGCCCTTGCTGTGTCCAGTTCTGCAGAGCTGATTTGCTGAGATTTTAATGGATTCATAATCGCGTTGTAAATCTTCCAACAAATATTTTTTAATTTTTAAAAGGAAAAACTATTGGCATTGGCCACTTTGGAAATGCTGGCCCATTAAGTCTAAACAGGGAAGTTAGGGCATGTTAAATATCAATTGATTATAAAACCCATATTAATTGACGTTTAGCAGCCCTGCTAATGAAGAGGAGCTCATTACATAGCAGTTAACCCTCAACGCATATATATTAAATAATCAATTAGTATTTATTTAACATACAATAACCTCCCTATTAGAGCTAGATTAAAAGCCTCTTTATTATGGAGGCCTTGCAGAAAGCCCTGCACTGTGCTAACCTGGAGCCAAGAATTTGCATTAAGAGCCTCAATCTTTGTTACCTCAGGTGCTCCCAGGATGACTTTAAGTTGTTAAGTGAAAGAGTAAAGGGGCTGTGTTTGTGACAGTCCCTTGGCCCTGCTGGGGAGTGGGTGAGTGCCAAAAAGTTGGCGAGTTGCTGCCCACGTGGTCCCAACAAAATGCAGAGACCTGGCAGGTGACAGGTGAGAGGAAAACAGAGGGATTTGCGCTCCAGTAAAAGGTCTTTGAAGTAGAAGAAAAGTATTTTCAAATGGAGAAAGAAAGGAGAATGAGCAGAGAGACAAGCAGACAGCAAGACAAGATAAAAGCAAAGAAGTGGCATGGTTGGGTAATAGAAATAGGGCAAACTGGGGAACTCGGAAAAGGAATAGTTGAACTAAATTGCCCAAAATGAGTCTCTCCTGTGTTACGTTCTGAGCTGCCATTTATATCTGTGTGGTGTATTGAATATTAGCGAGTGGATTCACTCCCATCTCTCCCTGGCCTGAGGTGTGACAAGGAGGGGGATAGAAGGGAGCTCTGCTGTTTTCCTTGGAGCCTGGGTGAGTTTTATATTGGGGTCTAATAGGCCCAGACCCTATTTGGAGCTGAATTACATCACACGCCTATGCAATAATCTCTTCTCTGGTGGGGCGAAGCTGGGAAATCAAGCAGCTTCTCCAAAAGTCAATTCTGGTTCTCAAAATGGAGCCAGCTCAAGAAATTGTCATTGATCCACTTCTGAACTTGGAGCAAATTTCCATAGAAATAATCAGATCCTCTCAGCTGCAGAAGTTTTAATGCCGTGTGTTTCGCTGGGTGGGATGGGCAGGCTGGGAGAACAGGAGCTGAGTGGTGATTTGGGTTAATTTTCCTCCTCTTCCCTGTACCGGTTCTGAACAGGGATTTACAGGGCGAGGGGATGGGAGACGATGCCTTGGCTGCTCTCTTTGCAGCTTCTTGGCAAAAGGGAGTAAACACAGCAAGTTGTTTGGTCGGATCCTTAGTGGAGGAAAACTGGAGCGATCCTTAGCAGGGCTTTAAAAAACCCAATTAATTATGGCTCTTGAGAAAGGACCTGGGAATGTGGCTTGGCTGAAAACCCCCTGGAAATTCTGGAAGCTCTGACACTGGGGCAGCCAGGGCCAGGCTGGAGCAGGGAATGACAGCTCGATCTCAGAGGTGTGAAGAAGAGCAGGGACCCTGTGGAGCAACCCTGATGGCATGGGGGGTTTCAGACACGTGAGAAAGGGGGTGAGTGCCCCTCCCCTGACTGCTCCCCTCCAGGGGGAGAGCGAGAATCCCGTGGCAAAGGGAGACACGGAGATCTGGGGCTGACAGAGATGGGGCAGAAAGAGGTAAATAACCCCGGATTTGAAACATCAGCAGGCAGAGTTTAATGAAGGGATAAGCAAAATAAAACTGGAGAAGAGTGCCAATACTGTCTGAAGGGTAATAACGAAGCTGATGGGAAAATTGCTTTAAGCATTTTGGATCTCAGGGAAGACCCGAATGTAATTTTACTGAGAAAATGTAATCACGTTTCAGGCTTTTCAGCCCTGCCAAGGAGCGTAAGGCACGCACACATCAGCGCCTGTGCCTCCTGAAACTCGGGAGGACTTTGCTGTTTGCTGCTCACTGTGGTGGAGAGAAACCTTGGAGGTCTTTTTTCTCCAAGGACAGAGCCAGCTGTTTGAGCAAGTGACGGTCACCTGTATTCACAGGTATATGATGTATTTGTAGCACTCGCAATAAATTACTTCTTTTTCTCCTTACAGCTCCTGGAAACATTCCCAGTGGCTGGTCTATTCATCAGGACTGTTGCATCGCTGCTGCTGCTGCAAAGAGGGAAGTACCTTCTCTCCTCCTCTTTATTAGCATGTGCCACGGTGTGAGGCGCTGCGCCGGGGAGGGAACCCTGCCGTGAGCGGCACTGGGTAAACACAGCCGAGGTGACAGTGACAGTCCTCATCACACGGTGTTAGCAATTCAAACAGCCACGTCAGTCAAGGAATTGGAGAGAAAGGAGAGCAAAAGGGAGAATGTGACAGTTTGCAAATGCTCAGTTGTGTGGTTTTGCTGTAGGTGTGTTCATCCTGGAAGTGTCTTGGAGGAAATGCACATGAATTTTATGCTGGACAAGTCTGTGTGCGAGTGAGAACTGGTGGAGCTTTGTTGGATGTGTTGAAATCTCTTCCTCTTGTAGACTGAGGTAACCAAAAGGCTTTTGGAAAATTTCAGGAAATTATCCAAGGCCAGATTTTGCCTAGAGGGCAGGGCAGTCTTTACCAAGCATTTGCTAACCTATTAAAAATAAGCAGAAGAAAGTAGTAAAGCAGAAGCAGTGGAGCAAAAACAAACCCCAAATCTGCACCAAGCAAAACCTGATTATTTTCCATGGTAAAATTTTGGGGCAGTTGGAATGTATTGATGTTACCTAAGATCACCAATTTAATCCCTCCACACTGCAATGGAAACATCAAACGTTAGAAATTTAGGAAATTAGGCTAAAGATTTTCTATTACCCTGAAATTTTGCCTTAGAGAAATGATAACACAGATGGAATTACCTCGGGAAAGAATTGAGTAAAGGATGCTGAGGAATTATTTTAGTTAAACTGACTGCAATGCTAAAAATGAATCCTGGGGTGGGACGGTAAAGAAACTCATACCGGAATATTAATTGTGCTTCCAATCATGCAAGGAGTTCAGTCACTGAAGTCGGCAGTGAATTCAGTCTGTCTGGTTTCCAGAGGCTTTGGGGAGGCCTTGCTTATACTATTCTTTCCTGCTGGATTTGTCTGCAACTCTTCCAAGTTATTAGTGGAAATAATTTCCTCTGTGGAGGAGCAGCAGCCTCTGTCCTGCTGCTGTGTCTGCTGTGGATTGCTGCCTCGCACAGCACATCTCCCCTCGGCCCTGGGAGGCAGCTGTGCCTGCAGGGTGCTGCTCAGCCCTTCACCCAATTATCCAGCACAGAGCGGCCATCCCGAGCTAATCAGGAAGGACAATCTTCTCTGGGTGAAAACACTCTCTGAGGACTCACCTCTGCCGCGGCGCCTCGAAGGAATGAATCCGCTAATTATAGGAGAGGAGTGTTTGGATTGTATCTGTGATGCTAAGAGCAGAAAGGGAGATCCCACGGCTGAGACCCCAGGTCTCAAAGCCATCCCATGGCTTTGCTGGGCTGTTTGACCCCTTCCTCTCGCTGGTTCTCCAGGGAGAGCTGCCCAGTGCCACGGGCAGCCTGTGCTCTCTCTGTGTGGGACTGTCCTCTTTGAAAAACCCAATCGAAACACAAGCGTGCAGAACTTTAGCAAGTGTAAGAATAAACCATTCCTATCGGTGAGTGTGCAGAATTTTAGCAAGTGTAAGAATAGGCAATTCCTATTCGTAAGTGTGCAGAACTTCAGCAAGTGTAAGAATAAACCATTCCTATCGGTGAGTGTGCAGAATTTTAGCAAGTGTAAGAATAGGCAATTCCTATTCGTAAGTGTGCAGAACTTCAGCAAGTGTAAGAATAAACCATTCCTATCGGTGAGTGTGCAGAATTTTAGCAAGTGTAAGAATAGGCAATTCCTATTCGTAAGTGTGCAGAACTTCAGCAAGTGTAAGAATAAACCATTCCTATCGGTGAGTGTGCAGAATTTTAGCAAGTGTAAGAATAGGCAATTCCTATTCGTAAGTGTGCAGAACTTCAGCAAGTGTAAGAATAAACCATTCCTATCGGTGAGTGTGCAGAATTTTAGCAAGTGTAAGAATAGGCAATTCCTATTCGTAAGTGTGCAGAACTTCAGCAAGTGTAAGAATAAACCATTCCTATCGGTGAGTGTGCAGAATTTTAGCAAGTGTAAGAATAGGCAATTCCTATTCGTAAGTGTGCAGAACTTCAGCAAGTGTAAGAATAAACCATTCCTATTGGTAAGCAATAAGTAATTCCTTCTGTACCCCATTACAGATCCTCAGCCAGAAGGCAGTGTAAAATGGTGACTTTAGCTGGATCAGTGTAAAATGGTGACTTTAGCTGTATCATCTCTATGATTTCTTTTCCTCCATGAAGGGTAGCTGGCAGTGCATGGCTCCGCTGATTTCCACTCCCCAGAAGTACCAGAGCTGCCTCACAGGACTTGTCCATAAGCTGTGCAGCCCAAGGAAGATGTTGCCTGTTTTCTGAAGGACGGGATGAAATCACCCCACATATGTCCTCAATCTATTGCCTCTCTGGGCAGGGAAAACATAAGTGCCTTTCCCACCATTTTATTTATTGGCTTTTCTCTGTTTCCTGGGAAAATCCCATTTCTTAGCACTTTCGTGTGTGCGTGTGAGCCTGTGTGGGGTAGGCGTGCGTGTGTGTGTTTAGGAGGTTAAAAAAAATTTCTTGCTGTCAGCAAGTGATGTTACAAACCTGCTCTGACAAGGCTGGTTGTATATTTACAGTTGGTGAGAGCGAAGGCTTCATCAATCTTCACGCTTTGAAAGGGACAGGCCCGCTCCCATGAGCACCTGCTCCGGGAGAACAGCTGAACTGTGACTTTCCAGGGAGCTGGCTGTAAATTTTAGCCATTCCCCCCGCAGCCCACGCATGCTTGAGCTCTTTAACCTTCCCAGGCTGGCAGGAGTCCCAGTAATCAGTTTAGTGCAAAGACTGGGGTTCTTTTTAATTAACCTTTTGTTTCCCACTGCAGGTGTTTCAAAGTTTCTTCATGTTAAAAAGGAAGAAGGGGGAAAAAAAAATTGCAGAGCTGCATCCAGTTTTTCCGTGCTTGGTGATCAAACGGGATCAGCCTTTCTCAAGTTTCACTTCTTGGATGTGAGTCTGTGCCAGCATCCGCTGGGAATTGGCGGCAAGGCTTCCCCTTGGGCACCTGCAGAAAATATTTCTGGGAGTGCACTGTGCCGGAAGAAAAGGGAAGTATTGCCCTGTTTGATCAATAGAATTATTAGTAGGACATGGACCTGTTGCATTGCTAAGAAAATTCATGTGTGGAAATTTATCACGAGGAAAAAAAAATACATTCAAGCCCCACTTAAAACAATAAAACATATCTTTGAGGGAAAGTTTCAGATTTTCCTGTATAAAGGAATAATGGTTTCTATAATTCAATAGGTGCTAAATTTGGTGAGGAGTGCCAGCAAATCCATTTCACATAATGATATTTTATCTCCCTGGGTATGGTCATTTTCATGAATGTCTTTTTATTGGTTCCCTTGTCCCACAAAGTGTCCAAGGTGGTGCTGCACATCCTCAAACGCCGAGCACATACAGAGGCAAGGATGGCTGGAGAAACCTATTAATAATGGTGGCACAAAAAATGGGCAGGAACTGTGTGACAGTTAAATGTGCTCCCTATAAATAAAGAACATTTCTATTTGACCCTCAGGGCTGTGGCTTTTCAGCACTTACTTTTGTAGGAGTTAAGGTGGTCACAGCTATTAAAAACTAGAGATAAGCTGCAAAGAAATTCAGGTGAGAATAACAGGGAAAAAAATAGTGTTTCCAGAGAAGATTTCACCGAAAGTTTCAACTAGAAAAAAAAATCTGAAATAGCCATCAGTGAGGGATTTTGTTTACATAGGCCAGGGCAATTTGCTTCTTGGAAAAAGGAGTGATTTATTCTTTTAGGTATCTAATTGCAAATTCACAGAGGCAAACATTTTCCTCGTGCAGCTCTGCTGAGATGGACGGGAGCCTTAGTTACAAAGCTTCACAGGTTTTTAGAACCCTCATAGTGTCCATTGTATATAAACTAAAACTCACAGTTATGGTTTCATTCTGGCTGGTACTTTATGCTGACTAGAGGTAGCAACAACAATCTGTGACAGCTATCACAAAAAGTAAACTGAGTTTAAGGAAAGGGAACTGAGAAATTTTTCTTGAGGGAAAAAGAAGAAAGTTGGAAGAAAATCAGAATAAAATTGAAGGAAAGGGAAAATATACAAGAGTAGGTAGATATCAAAGAGGCAATATATGGTATTATACATGTGGTATATACACTTGGTATAAAAAAGGCCCAGAGAAGCTGCGGCTGCCCCTGCATCCCTGGAAGTGTCCAAGGCCAGGCTGGACGGGGCTGGGAGCAGCCTGGGATAATGGAAGGTGTCCCTGCCCATGGCAGGGGTGGGATGAGGCGGGTTTTAATATCCCTTTCAACCCAAACATTCTGTGATTCTGTGTTTCACAGTCAACACAAGCTCTTTGCTGCCGTCTCTCTCCTGTGCCATTTATGTGTGGAAGCAAAATTGTCTGAATTTTGCCTTTGAATTCTCCCACCCTGCATGGCTGATCGCCTGCCTGGGAGCTCTGCAGCCCTGCCTGCCCACAGGAACAAGGATGTGCCAACATGTGGTCCTGGAACTGCAAATTCAGAATGAAGCAAGGAGCAAGAGAAGTGACAAGATGAGCCGTCATGGGAAATGAAGGGAAAACTGTGAAAATGGTTATAATAAATAATAAGAAATGTAGCATGGGCCAAAGGAATAATAGATCAGCAGTGGGAAGACTCTAAAAGCTGCTGAGAGTTATTGATAGACATTGTGTAAGGAAAAGAACATAAAAAAAGGAGTCCCTGACAGTTTTGCCTTCATGTTCACAAAGGCGGGTGGCAGGGCAGATGCCACAGTGAAAGATAAATATCCCTTTGCATAAAGAAGAAATATTGAAGGAAACTGGGCAGAGGTGACGGAGAAATTAAGAGTGTTAAAAGACCCTGAAAGCATGTGGTCCATGTCAAACCCCCTTCAGGATTTTGAGCCAAGTCAGCAAAACATATGAAAAATCTGTTGAGGGAAATGAGAACCTCTTTGAAGACTAGTAATGGAGAAATCCTACAAGTGTCAAGTCCAAGGAAGCTTTCCAGAATGGAAAGGTGGTGGTTCAGAAGCAGGTGACTTGCATGGCCAGGAGGCCAAAGTGTATTTTAATCTGGGATTGCACTGGAGAAATAGCTGGGAGAAGTTATGAGTTTAATTAAGGAAAACCATCAAGGATTTAAAAAAATTGGGATCTGTGCCAATAAAGGGTGAAGAAAACTGACAGCAGCTTTCTGAGGAATTAATGCACATCACAGGCCAGGGAAAAGCCAAAAGATATAACTTCTGCTGTGGCAGGAAAGGTTGGATACAACACAGTGGAGAATTGTAATCTGGAGTAAAAGTGACAAGTGAGCGACATGGAAGTGGCTGGTGAGAAGTGTGAGGGACATGGAAGTGCTGGGAGAAAGTGCGATGGTGGAGAACTTCAGGACGAAGTGATCATTGAGGTGAATTTAACTGAAGGAAGCACAGGGACAAGAGGAAGGGAACAAATCCCAGCAGGGTTTGAGGGCACCTGGCTTGGGTGGGGAAGCAGCGAGCAAGGGTTCAACCTAAACTCCGCTCGGGCAAGTTTCTGTGTTCCTGCGACAAGTTTCAGTGAGAGATTTCTGAAATATACACACTCTTTATGAAATAAAACTTCAAGCATTGCCAAAGTAGGTAAGTGCACATTGAAGAGCCGCCATCTGACTTTCCAATGTGGGGAGGAGGGTGGGAAGATGGCGGGGCTGTGGGGAAGATGGCGGGGCTGTGGGGAAGGAGCGAAGATGGTGGAGCTGTGTGGAAGTTGCAAAGATGGCAGGGCTGTGGGGAAGGCAGGAAGATGGCAGCACTGTGGGGAAGGTACAAAGATGGTGGGGCTGTGGGGAAGGCAGGAAGATGGTGGTGATGTGGAGAAGGTATGAAGATGGTGCAGCTGTGGGGAAGGAGCAAAGATGGCGGGGCTGTGGGAATGGCGGGAAGATGGCAGCGCTGTGAGGAGGGCGGGAAAATGGCGGGGCTGTGGGGAAGACGGCAGTGCTGTGGGGAAGG